>NQII01000629.1:399470-531332 GCA_002778355.1 Clitarchus hookeri | reverse complement strand
TTGACGGCCTCCGACTGAGGTCGACGTCGTGATGCATTCTCGATCCTCGACTGACTCCGACTGACTGATTGACTGCTCGATCCGCGACTGACTGACTCGACGTCTCTCAACTGACTGACTGCCCTCTTGCTCCCCCCTTCGTGTGGTTTTGTAGCGTCCATCACCATATTCAACTTGCCCCATCTCTGCACGTGTCCGGAGTGCTTGTGGACCCTCCGGGTCATAAAACACGTGGCCGCTGCTCGTGTGGTCCGCAGCCGGCCGGGCGTCGTCCCTTGGTTCTGGCCTGGAAGTTTATTGTCCCGTTCTGCACGCACGTCCGCTAAAAACTCTCATGGTTTATTGCGGTATAAGCCCGGGACAGGCGCAGCTGGTGGTGGGATCTCGGTGTCCCTTGGGCAGCTGCAAAATGTGGCTGTGTCCGCGCCCTGGTGCTTTTCGTTGTCTCCGGATGTCGTCTGCATGTGCAGGAACAGTTGCACGTGCCGAAACCTTTGGTAGCGTGCCTTAGCAGCTGCGAGGCTCCTGGTGTCCCTCTTCCGGCACGTCCACAAAACCTTTAATCCTTATTGCGGTCGTACGCCCGCGAGCTTCGCCAGAGCGTGTGTTCTGACGAATAAAATATAGGGACGCAGAATGCGTCAACATTATCTGTCTGTAAGTTTGAACTTTGTGGGGAAAACTCTACACTTGAAAGGTTTTGTGTTTCAGCGTGATGATATGTACCTTAATATTAAGGATAAATTGTACCACTAATAAATAATATTGAGGATGGTAAAGAAGAAAAACTGAAAAATGTTATAGCTTTATTTGAAATCAGAGAAATTGCAGGGGGAAAGTTATAGTTTTACGTCGCACAGCCATGTTTAAAAATTAGACGATTGGACTTCTTAATCATCCTGGACTCTGAAAAATATGTGGGCTCTCCTCGTGCCCATATTACAAATGTAGATGTTATATAAACACATTTGTTTAAAACTATAAGAAAAATATTTTATGTTGTTGGAAACTAAACCAGAGTTACCCAAAATTATAGCCAAATAGGGCCACGGTTCAAGCAAGGGCGCAGAAAACATATTTTTTCAGTGGGGGCCCAGCTTTGAAATATGTTTTTTTTGTCGCACTTTTTCGACTTCTAAGTTCATGTAAAGAAAGCCTTAGTAACCAAGCTTTTATTTCTGATTTATTAATATTTTTGTTAGGAAACAATATAATTTTATTCCCACAGTTTATTAATGTTAAACCTCTGGTTCTTTTATTACACCTACAGTAAGCCTTATGAAGTAATTAATAATTTATTGACACTGATCATACATGATACACTCTTAAAATCACTCTATTACGATTGAATTACATTATATAAATTAATTTTAAAACTGTTTTAGTTTAAATTTAAAAAAAAATATTGCCAAGTTCGTATAATGAACCAAGTAATGTAATCAAATGCTACATCATTCTTGCGAACTCAAATTTAAGGGCCATTCCTGTAAATGTAAAATTATGTTAATCATCCATGCATCGCGTGGCTACAACCTTTTCATGTGATAGTGTTGACAGGTAGGAAAATCTTTCAGCTTTCCGTACTAGTGTACACCTCACAGACTGTCTTGTGATGCTTACCTCATTCAGAATGCATACCTTAAAATGCACGTGTAAAAATTATTTTACACCACCAGGATTTCTGAGTTACTAGGTTGCTCACGGCTCAAGAGAAAGTATGGGATGAAAATACACCCTGCCTGTACAGAATACCATCCCAGTGGGGTCCGGGCCCCCACGGCTTCTACGCCCATGGGCGGTTGGGGGAAAAGAGTGGCGTTATTTGGAAATGGAGGCCTCTCAACCTTACGAAACTATTTATGTACTTTCAGAGTTTGTATAAATGTTTAACGGAAATGACACCCACATTGATTACAAAAAGTATTCATATGGCTTATTTTTACCTGATAATTTGTGTTTATATCAATAAACGTCTACATTAATTACAACATGACGAAACATATCTATCCACAATAAAATTAATCTGCAACTGCCAGTACAAAATCTTCAGAATAATAAAACTTAAAATGTAACCGTCAAAAAAGTATTCATACAATTATGGATTAAGGAAAATATAACTAAAGTTTAACATTTAGTATGGAGACCATTAGCATTGATTATACCATGCAGGGTCCTAGGCATTGATTCTAAAAGTTTCTTGGTTATAATGTCACCTATATTATTCCATTCTTTTTAAGTAACTTAATGAACTCATTCCTAGAGGTGCACTACTTTTATCTCACCTTGTCTGTCCACTAGGGTCCTCAGATTTTCTATGGGATTTAGGGATTTATATCAGGGGGCTGTGAAACTGTTTTCAGTGATTCTCTGGCGTTATAGTGGTCACACTAGTTTTACACGCCGTGTGCTTCGGATCGTTGTTTTGTTGGAAAATGAAACTGTTTTCTATACCTTACTTTGAAGCTATTTCTTTCAAATTGGGTTATATTCTGAAGATGCAATTCACTATTAGGTGTTATCCATCCAAACAGGTTCTGGTCCATTTGACCCTAATAAGTGAATCTTACTGTCATCAGTAAATATACTCCTTTTCCAGGAATCTCTTCCCTTATCAACATGTTGTTAACGAGAAAAAATTAAATCTCTTAGTTTTATTGATTTCAGTGATGTAGGGTTTCTGTCGCTGGGTCCGTGCCTTGTACCCAGCATTGTGGATTCTGTTGCGGATTGTTTTTGTACAGACGTATCTCCCTCTGTGTGTCTGGCGATCATTCACGGTGGTTTCGGTGCTGATTCGTAAAATTTTTCCTCACTTATCGGAGCACATCATGTTCATCTCTTGCAGATAATACCTTTGGGCGTCCTGATCTCTTCCTGTTTTCTGTACTTCTTATTGTGGTCTTGTACTTCTTATGTTCTTGTTCTTGCACGCAATGTACTGCACTGTAAAGACACTATAATAAATCGCGGCAGCGATTTTTTGGTAACCATTACCTCGTTAATACAAATGCTCTTTCACTGCTTCAGACAATTCCCTCTTTAGACGCCCCATTATGGCAAGTAGCTAAGTACTAAGGTTCTCTACTTGTACAGCACGCCATCAAGTTAGTTATGTAAGCCAACACTAATTGGAGCCGGGTTAATGTAAATTAGATGGCGTTTGCTGTTGAACCATGACTATGAATACTTTTTTGGCTGTCATATTGTAGGTTTTATTATTCTGTAGATTTCGCACCGGCCGTTGCATATTAATTTTGCTGTGGATAAATATGTTTCGTCATATTGTAATTAATTTGTGGAGATGTATTGAATTTTATTTATATAAACAAAGATAATCGTGTAAAGTGTTGCTGTATGAATCCTTTTTGTGATCACTATATTGATTGATGACCAACACGGCAAGCTGTACTGCTCGACAGACTCGAGTGAAACCCCGAGAAATGTGAAGCACAGGCTGCTTCCCCATTTTGTATCTAATCCCTTCGTCTTTATTATCAACGCGACAGCTTCAAGGTCTTGCAGACAGTTCGGACGAAACATATACATACATGGATTACATGTACACTAAACGATTTTCTTCTATCTGTTGTCAGCGTAACGTTCAACACAAACAGCGATTCCTCACATGACAATATACTACGTACCAGCGGGATCGCGGAAATGGTAAAAGAAAGTACATTACAATTCTTCGTGGTTTTCGGTGGTAGGAATAAGTGTATGTTGTGAAACAGTGCGTGAAGTAGGTGGTGGTGTATCCATTGGCGTTGGCGGAACGCGGGTACTTGTCCTTGTGCAACCTGCCCCGCGGCCTTGTATGCAGGCGCGGTGCTGGCTTCACGCGACCGCCAACACAAATAGAATGTGCGACTCTCCAGGGGGGCATATACCCGGGCCTTGCTCAACCTCGCAGCCGGCTCTACGGCGAGCCTAGCCTGCATGTGATACACGTGCGAAGCTCGACCTTCCCTGCCGTCTTTTCTCACTCGCGCAATCTTCTTATGCTTGCACTGTATCTTTTGCTCCGCACCTCTTGGACTGAATATTATTTCTTCGATCCTTAAGATGGCCGCCTGGTTGAAGGAATTTCGCACGCCTGAGGCCTAAAGGTGAGTGTACACGGGCAAGTATTCCTGACCAACAAGTTGACCAAGTGACTTGCTGTGGTATGTCCATGTGGACAGATTGGTAGCTCAAGTTGTCATGCTGGCGAGTGACGGAAAGAATTTGACGAGCAAGATCTTGCCTGGGCATGTACACTACAGCGGGAATGATAAAACTTGTGTCAAGACCCACACATGTCCAGTAATGGCTCGGAAGCAGCAAGTGAAACTCTCTGCCGCTGTGGCGGTTTCAATGTGTCTGAAGAAGAAGAAAAAAAGGAAACATAAGACATGTTGGGTTAGAGAGTGGATAAACAGGCGTGGGAGGTTAGGTGCATACACAAATCTAATCAAAGAGATTCAGATTGAAGATGCACAACAGTACAGGGACCTTACGAGGATGTCTGCAGTAAAAGTGCAGCTTGTCATTGATAGAATTGGCCAAACTATAGCCAAGAGAGGTACATCAATGAGGAAGGCACTTTCTGTTCACGAACGTGTCTTGGTCACTATTCGATTTTTAGCAACAGGTACGTGGATATGAAAATTATTAGTAACTCATTCCATTAATTGTTTACCCTGCTTCAGTTATGTTGTAACAAACCATTTCTCATGAATGTGATACACGTGATGCGTACAACAGCCTGCAGTATGTATTTCGTATTCCTCTATGTACTATTGGAATAATAGTCAAAAAAGTGACGAAGGATATTTTTAACTGCCTGAGAGAAGATTATCTAAAGGTACGAAAAAACTCTTGTTTCCTAATATAACCTTTATTGATAATGTCTCAATGTACTTCTTTAAAAAGCTTTTAGAAATACAGCACGTAATGATATTCATGTTTGGAGACCATCTAGGAAACCATAATTCATATAATGTGAACTTTCCTGTACTTCGTGATATTCGTGACTGTTTATAGAATGAGAAACCACGGTTGGAGATGTGGTTGTTTGTTGACGGCGAAACTGTACTTTTACACCTTGTAAGGCGCTCGCAATCTTCGTCTGTGACATCAACTATAGCCTTCTGAAATGAACACATGAGTTTCGTCTTTAGCAATGCCGAACTTAAACAGCGAATTTCCATAGTTACATATTTTCCAAATGTGTCATATTCATCAGGCAGCTTGCTCATTACTCCTACTGTATTTTACAATATGACATCATCTGCAGAATAAGGTTCACTTTGCTCTTTTCTTTTACCCGTACGCGGTACTGTAGAGTTGCCACTACTGTGTTCTTTGTATTGTTGTAAGTCGTCTTCACATACTGGAACATCGCTCGCAACCTGGAAAGAAAGTATAAAAGTAATCGCCAGTGTTGTCTATTGAAATTGGTTGATGCGGGTATTACAAACACATATACTGAATGTAAGGAACGATAATTTTTAATTATTTAATATTTCCAATGGCAATTTTACTAATGTGTAAGACGTTTTCCCAGTTATAGTGTGCTGTTTACATTATCTGGAACATAAAGGATCTTATTGTAGACGTTTGTCGTGTAGTAGTGGGCGATACTTGTATGGAAGCCGCATGTCACATGTCCGAACAAGTAAACTATAATTAGAGTGGATTGTGACATATCAATTCCGTAATATCATATCAATACAGTGACAGTTTTTGCCTGATAACCACGCGCAAACGATTCTTCAATGGCGCACCTACTTCTTGCTAAATACAGGTATGGTAATTACTATACTACTTAGCCAACATACAAGAAACTGTTTCGTCGTTATGGAATATGTGGAGCCCTATTTATTTAGTAATAGTCTTTACAACGTTCGCATCACATACACCTCTTTGTATAGGTCTTAGGTTTGTTTCATTAACATTTTTTTTAAGAGAAGAATGGTTGCAACATGCGAGGAAATTTAAAGAACGCTGGAACTTCTCCCATTGTTTAGGAGTAATGGATGGAAAGCATGTAGTAATACAGGTGCCTAATGGCAGTGGAAGTTATTACTACAACTATAAGGGATCGCACAGTATTATTCTTCTAGCAGTCGTGGACGCCGAGTACAGGTTTACGTATGTCGATGTAGGTTGCGATGGGAGGATATCAGATGGCGGAGTGTTCGCTAATTTATCTTGCAGTTGTCACCTCCTATCACTCTACCTAGCAGAAGACTTTCTGTGCCTACTTCTTTGCAGATGATGCATTTGCCATGCGACCGTATATTATGAAGCCATATCCCTCCAGGGACCAACCAGCTCCAAACAGCGTGGATCTGTCGACACAGAGAGTACAGATGACGTGCGCAACACAGCCTGGTGACTGGCGTGAGGAAGGTTTCCCAACAAATAAATTTTTTCCATTGCAAGAAGGAGCTTTGTCAATATATGGGACCTTCATAGAAGGATGTAAGAGGAGAACTAAAATAATACTTTATGATGCCTATTGCAAACTAATGGTTTCTTTAATTAATGTGCATGAACATTTAACTTACCAAGTCAGAAACCGTCTCAGCTGCAGCCGTATAGGAGAAGACAAATTGCATTGCGTTAAAAAATGGCTGTTTTGATGTATAGTTTTCTTTTAATGCACACCCACTCTTCCTTTTCTTCCCTTTTTGTAGTTCTAGATTAGCCTGTAACGTTAATNAATTAATAGAACCAAAATCTTTTATGCCACAGCAATGCGTGGCCGGGTAAGCTAGTTACATATAAGGATTATACAATAACTATTTACGTGACTATTGATCGGGGGAGCTTAAATTGAATACCAAGATGCTTAGTAATTTTATTAATATTTAATACCTCACGCCATTACTGTTACAATCTAATTGGAAAGTCCCCACCTTGTTCATGTTGCCGGAGGCTAATTCTAGGAGGCGGTTAACGACGGCCGGACACACCCATCTTCCGTGGTCTTCTCTCTGGTCGGGTCGACGACAAAAGACACCGCTCCCGGTGATACGCTGGCATATATCGGGCGCGTTGTTTAATATATTTCGGCCCCGTTTACTGGCCGGTGGAGGGGATTTCTGCAACTGTCTCACAAGGTGCTGTTGCAATCACGCTCGTGCCCTGGTTTAATGTTTGAAGGTGTGATCAGGCAGGCCGTTCAGCTAAGGCCTGAACACTTCAAAACAACATTCATTAGTCATATTAGTTATAGACCCGTTTTTTGCGATCCGTAATATTGTATTTCTTAATTAAACAAAAATGTAGGACATATATGTCCAATAGTTCTACATAAACACACCATTATTTAAATTCACGTACCTGTGTTCTCAAATTACGGAACTTTCTTTGTACTTTTGCACCTGTAGTTCGGAATATTTTTCCAATTGCTTCCAAACTGGCCGCCTTCTTCTCACGACTACGATATTCGTCTATCTGGCTGTCCCACAGACNCTTCCAAACTGGCCGCCTTCTTCTCACGACTACGATATTCGTCTATCTGGCTGTCCCACAGACAAGGTGACTGCTCTCATAAAATAATTGAATAAGTTATACAATATCTTCACGTAACCACTCAGGCTTTTCGCTAGTCATGCTGTGCTGCGGCGATCAACTTCCCTCAACAAGTGAAGTGCTATAGAACTAATCTCGTATAACTGCAAGTATTTCCTGAGCGACTAGTCCCATGCATGTCCACGTGCAAGATCACGAGCTTGCTGCTGCTTGCCACCAAGTCCGTGTGCACTTGCGATAGTCAACTTGCCGGGGTACATACACGAGCAAGAAGCACCTGCAGCAGCGATTATATTCGACTTCGATAGAAAACTTGCCCGTGTACACGCTCCTTTAAAGTGTTGGGGCGCTAGGGGCGACCGAGATATGCGCATCAACTCTGTCATCGCCTCTACTCGCAAACCACTGAACTGGCGTGCAGTCTTGCCGTCGATAACGCGCCTCTATGAGATTTTCAGCGGAGACCCTACAATTTTATGAAGTAATAATAAAAATAAAAGTGTGATGCAAGTCCCTATTCCTTTTTTAATGTTTTNGGAGACCCTACAATTTTATGAAGTAATAATAAAAATAAAAGTGTGATGCAAGTCCCTATTCCTTTTTTAATGTTTTCTACAGTGAATTTCATACCTAAAAATGACCGTAAAAACACCCGTTTGAGCCATTTTCACTATCACAAAAACATGCTAGGAACTGGAAAACGAATACAGACTGGTTACGTTTCGTAAATGCTATTCGTAAGAAGACCCCACTCAGACACGTTGGACGGTTTTTTTAATAAAACTTTTTCTGCTTCAGCTCTGCACGCCATTCGGCGGCATACCCAGAAGGCCACCTTAATTAACACTGGTCGCTACTGGGGCCGCGGTGGCTGAACTGTTAGATTGCGCCAACTCCCTTCATTTCCCCGTGGTTATTCACGTCGTATTTTGTAGTCAATCAAAANGGCTGAACTGTTAGATTGCGCCAACTCCCTTCATTTCCCCGTGGTTATTCACGTCGTATTTTGTAGTCAATCAAAAATTCTTAAAGAAATATATTACCATTATTCAATCACACTCATAACTTTTAATGTATTTTTGTTAGCATTCAAATNAAAATTCTTAAAGAAATATATTACCATTATTCAATCACACTCATAACTTTTAATGTATTTTTGTTAGCATTCAAATGCCAAAAAATGTGATCTATACATTATTTTCCAATAAATATTTTCTGATGAGTTCCACATACGTATTAATATATTATTTACTGTAAATATAAGTTACTTATAAAAATAAAATGTGTTCCATACTTTGTCTTATCTGGTATGGGACGGTGATGTGTACGTGAAACCTACAGAGATTGCAACTTCTTGGTCTGATGCGGAAAGCCATTTATTTCCACTCACGTTTCCGTATGTTTAGAAGCCAGTCGTCAACATCCTGCAGGTTTTTTTTTTTTTGTTCTTTTCGACAAGTATTTGGAGTTAGGCCTTACCAATTTACGTAGCGTGTTCCATGGAGTAAAAAGTGCACATATTTGAAAATATCTTCAGTTTAAGATGCAAACTATGTGTTTCCATTTGTTACACATATGCACAGCGCCGAACGCCAGTAGCTACAGTTTTTTCCACTCTGTTCTCTGTACCCATACCGATCCCAAGCAGGATGCCCATCCAGGTCGGCGCACAGAAGAGTATTTCAACGCAAAAGCTGGCCAAAAGCCTGAAAATGAAACTTTTTTTTAATAACAATGATATTGATATTTCTAGGAAGCTAAACGCTTATGACGTCGTGCTACAGCTATAGCATGTACTATTATTATGCGTACGGAGCTGCGGAGAAAATAAAATACAAAATTTTGGATGCTTAAATGCATTCCATTTCTGTTTTCATCAATATACGTATTCCATGTCACTTTTACAACATATAAATGCTAAACACAATAAATACTTTTGTAATTTCACTCACACGATAAACTGAAAAGCACTTAATATGTATATGTGATGTACCTTTGCTGTGCGTGTTCTTGAAAACAATAAAGCAAATTGTTCATTACGCAGGCACTTCAGTATCTGGTGGCGTATCCTTTTTATTTGATGACTTCCTGGCACCTCTTTTGCGTGGAATTCACAAGCCGTTGGCATGTAGCGGAGATGATTATGTTCCATTCTTGTAGAACCACCTGTTTTACTTCTACTTTTGATGTCACATTTCCTTTGCAAACATTCGGCATCAAAGTGTTCCATAATTCTCTATGGGATTTAAGTCTGCTGACTGTGGAGGAGTTTTTAATTGTTTGGGAACATTCCGGATTAACTACTCCGTGTTTATGGCGGCTGTATATTTACTGTAGTTCTGCTGAAAGTAGTTAACTACTGTTATTGCCATTTTTTTCCGCTCTTTGTTTCACATTTGCTTTTAAAATGTTTTTATAGACTTCAGCGTCTGACGCCATCTATAAATTGAATGTTCCCAACTCCCCTGGACGACATGCAGCCCCAAAGCATTATGGATCCGCAACCATAAGGGGAGTGTTGGCTATACGTCATAGGCAGTATGTTTTTTTCCTCCATACATTCTTTCCTCTTCTCCATACTGACTGCAACTGCATGTTATAATACACACTAAGCGAGCAGCGTGTCGTTCCTAACCATACGTGCACACAAGACGTCGACGATGTCTACGACGACTCCGGCATTGAAGAAGTGAGTACGCAAGTGTACGCACAGTAAAAGCTACATAAAATGTGTACAATTATGTTATTATTAATGTATGTTTAGCCTGAAATTACGAAATTATTTCTATTTTTACAATTTTTATGTTTTACATGTGACACGGAATAAGTATTCAAACGACAGCATAAACTGAATGTATTTATGCACCCACAATTTTGTTTTTCATTTCCTCCACAGTTCCGTACCCACAATAAAGTTGCAGACTGTATATTGGGCGTGCGATTTATCTCCGGTGGCGTCGTTTTGCCCGTCAAAACCGAAGCGTTGTCGAAGAAGCGCTGTACGCTGCCTCCATACTCGATAATTAAGTCTTAGTTTTAGCTAAACTGAACTTTCACTTATATTTTATATTTAATTTGTGATTTATATTAATAAAAACAGAGATAAAATAGGTGTGTTGCTAATGCCTAGTAATAAATAGTTCTCTTGCAAAATATTTTTGAACTGAGTGTGCACGAATGTGGTGCGTCGTCCTTTTAGTGAAATTTTCCCTCCGCCCCATGCAAAGTAGAACTTCAGCAGGGTTTCAGAAAGGTTGGGAGTAACCGTGAATGGACTACATAAACTAATCTTCTGCCGTTTGGCTTGTTGCCTGTAGCAGCTGATAACTAGTTTTCTCTATTTTCATAATAATTTTCATAATCGCCTACAGTTATTNCATAATAATTTTCATAATCGCCTACAGTTATTTGCGTTGTACAATAACTCTTGTGTGTTTTGAGATCTGAGATACCTGTTTGATAAAATCAGTTTACAAATTAATTAATTGAAATATTTTGTAATTTTAATTATACTACCTTGTCAACATATTCCCATATTCTCTAAGACTGATGCCATTTAGTGACTGATGAAAATAAGAGATATTGGCAATAAATTTCATTTCGTTTTTAACAATAGTATAAATATAAACAGTTACTTACAATTTCCACCACATACATGATTTCAGTGAAGTCTTAACATTTCACCATTTCTAGTTAAGCGAAGTGCAGAATTTGGTATCAGGATGTATCCCTAATTAACTCATTACAAATTAACTGTAGTTATAAATTGTCATATGCTGTTACTTGAAAGACATTATCTCCAATAACTCGGTAAATATATTTCGCATCAAAAAAATGTCACAACTAAAAAAAATGCACTTTTGACCCACTACAGCACTGGGAAAAAAAATATATTATTTAATTTGTTTATGCCAACTTAAGCGTTTTTATATAAATTACTTACACATGTTTTAATATGTATTAATATATAAGTTTATAACATTTTATTTAAAAAATGTTTTAAAAAAGTATGTTTACTCATGCCCTAAATGGCGTAGTCCGCAACAACTCGGTAAATATTGTTTGCAAGAACTTTATACTCAATTAAAAATAAATGTATACTGTTTTACCTTGAATAAATCTATTTGCTTGGAATTTGATATTTAAGAACTTAACAACTTANAAAAATAAATGTATACTGTTTTACCTTGAATAAATCTATTTGCTTGGAATTTGATATTTAAGAACTTAACAACTTACTGTAACTAAAAATGTTGTTTAAAATTGGTTGACAGTGGCGACCTAGTCCCTAAATAACATAGTCTCCAAAGAGTGNCTGTAACTAAAAATGTTGTTTAAAATTGGTTGACAGTGGCGACCTAGTCCCTAAATAACATAGTCTCCAAAGAGTGACATAAATAAGCAGCAGATTGTATGTATTTTCTATGATACACACATTTTCTGCATTTTGACTTTTTATGCCTCTGCTACAAACTTTATTGAAATTATTAATTTCCTTTTTATATCAATTATACAGTCAAACGATAAACGTTATTTATCCATGTGAATAATTTTCATTCTTTTGGCAATTTAAATTTCAACTTTTTACCACTCCTCCCCCTCCCCTCTTCAACCTCCTTTAACAATGACAGAAAATTTACCCAACACTGAAGGACTCGTACTGTATATTATTTTGAAGCTCGAAATAACACATTAATTGGTTTNACAGAAAATTTACCCAACACTGAAGGACTCGTACTGTATATTATTTTGAAGCTCGAAATAACACATTAATTGGTTTTGTTTCAAACGCCAATCATTACAATATAGCATTTGTACACAGTGTTAAAGAAAAACTTAAAAATTCCATCCAGACTTACATTATTTGTGTCTCATGCACTCGTGGTTTGTTAGTGATGTCGTCGGACCAAGGACCTGTGAAAACATATCTCCAATTGGTGAACTTCCAAAAAATTCACAAAATATACAAATTAAATTAAAACTATTAATTGAGTAATGAAATTATAATACATTTGTTTAAAAGTTTTATATTACCGAAACAATTCAATGTTCGTTTTGCTAGTGTGCCAGTTTATTTGAAACGGATATCTTAGAGACCGTATGGTTGTACATATTTAATTTTTACATCTTTACAAACATTTTATTACATCTGCAATGTGCAAAATATGCAGACAAATTGTTCCGTTGCCGGTTTAGAAGCGTATCTGTGTACATCATACGTCACTCAATTTCCGTTCGATCTCGCGCATCAACTGCACGTGGCCTGGAGCACAAATACTTCATGCGCTAACATCACATTGATGCGAATTGTTGGCGGGAACATTCCATAAATAGGATTAAAAAGCTTAACTGTCTATTGGTGATCTTAATTAGTGTAGTCATATGTATATAAGATGTATTTGTGTTGTTTTCAGTAAGGTTAAGCTACGTTCTGTATGCAACGTACATTTAAATATGCAAAGTAAGGTTAAGGTGTGTTGAGTTTCTTTACATGTTGTGCAGTCTCCATCTTTATTTTCAACCAATAATGAAATAGGAGCACAGTTGTTCCACCGACTTGTGTACTCAAGAATGTATTTAATATCGGAAAAAAACATCGCACGAGTTTCCTAGCAGCTGCATTAGTACAGGCAACGGAACACGGCCCAGATGTGCAATCAGGGCTTTATTTCCCTTCTGCTGGTAATATATAGCATGCGCTTCTTTTTGCCATAGTGCCAGCCTTTGCTGGAATNCAGGGCTTTATTTCCCTTCTGCTGGTAATATATAGCATGCGCTTCTTTTTGCCATAGTGCCAGCCTTTGCTGGAATGATCCATGATGTGGCGAGCTGGATTCACATTCAAAACACATCATCGCCTCTACAGTAACACCACTTCGAAAAGCCTCCAGTTGCTAACTAGAACGCCTGTCTTCCCGCCATTTTCGTTGCCTTTTCCCCCTTCCTACCTGACCCTTCACCTGAACGGGTGTCGAGCTCCACCCTGTTCTATCCCCTCTTCACGATCGTAATTGCGCGTGACCGTACGCCGTACTTGCTGCAACACTCTCCAGACATATGAGAAAGAGATGGAGCAAAGAAGCAGCACATTACAGAAAGCATGCAACAAAAAAACTAAAGCAACAACATTATATTGTTATTTAATGATTTTTGTTAGTCAAGCATGCATCTATGTTCAGAAAGTCTTTAAAACCTAATGGTATAGAGGATTTAGTTGCTAAACTATATAAAATATGTCAAAATTTTGCCAATTCCACTGTGAACTATTTAATTAATTAATTACTTCTGATGGAAAACATGACAATATATACAAATGTCCAACTATTTGGTTCATAATTAAAAAAAAAAATTTATAAGAAAGTTTTAAGGTGTTCAAAAAAAGCTTTTCATAGATGCATGCATTTGTACTTTGTTCCTTACTAGGAAGGCCCTTTAAATTGTGAGGTTGAAGGATAACCTTGTCGTTTTCTGTATTCTTTCCTTTACGATGTTTCAAATTACTATTAATTGTCAACACGTGCATACATTCGTCGACACTTATCACATCGATATGTCATACGAATGGCGCTCCTCACGCAGGTACTTTTTTCATGTCACCTTGCATCGCATGTGTATGTAAACGTGTTGACACAATAGTTGCAGGGATGTCTGGGTGGGAGCAAAGAACTGCTCTCAACATTTGTAGATGAACCCTCACTTTTATCTGGTACTCTCCATAGATAATGCTTGGCATGCAGTGCAGGGAGACCCTTACATGTTGCAATATGTCTTTACAAGCTGCTACGTCAAAACTGAGATTTACACTTTTCACATGTGAACATAGCACGCTCTGCATTCTTATGGCAACCAGTTGCGTGCTGTCTGCAGATGTCTATGTTAGAAAAGGTCTTCTTGCAGTAGCAACACAAATAACTAATGAATATTTTCCATCGCCGAATAAGAGTACTTTCTCCACAGCCACTGTTCACTTTTCGCAGTCTGACTAGCAACTGAGCCGGACGATCCTATTCTGTCAACATATTCTACCAGATGATTTTTTGTTCATGACTGACACCACTAGCATAAAATTATGCAAATCACAATAAAACACATGTTATATGTTTTGTTTTAAACCACCACATTGCAGAATTACAACACGATGAATTTCTCCCATATTATAATGTAAAGGAGAATAGTTATAAGCATCGAGCGCTATACGTTAAGTTAGGCCAACAAAATCACCATCGCGAAGCGTGGGAGCGATAAGGTCGACACTGCTACGTACCAATGCAAGCAGATATAAAAGGAAAAATAGTTATAAGTACTTACCAACCGACACATATTGCACAAGCGTTGAGCGCCGTACGTCACGTCAGGTGATGCTAGACAAGACCAGGTAGCCCTGGTTAGTACACTAGAATAGCAAATGATTTCCTCGCGAACCAATTGAAACGAAACAGTTAAAATTCAAATTACAGCCAACACTCACAACCTGCAAATCTAGTAGTGGAACAAGTCTTCTCCGTCCGACACTGTGTGATCAACTAACATCTCGAGGATCTGTAAGGCAGCCAGCCAGGTGGACGGCCAACGAAGTAGGCACTGTGCAGGTACCAGCGAGTCGAAGGGATGGCACATAAACCGAACGAGAGGCACGCCAAACTCCAGGGCGGCAGACCAGCCGAGTCACACATGCACTTCTCTCTACGAGTGGAGTTCAGTTTTACAGTGCCAGGTAATAAGTTATTTCGTTTTAAATATTATATACACATATTTATTTTTAGGAACGAAGAAAAAAAAGTTATGTTTTGTAAATAAATAACATGGGAACAGAGTAAAGAAATCCATTTGCCTCGCTCGCAATAGCAGGAACTGTGACATCATTCAACCTTGACCACCATCTCAAACAATTAAAATAAAGAAGAATTAGAAAACTTAAAAATCGCTGAAAAAATAATAAGACCTTGGTGACTGAAGATTGGGCATTCCTCAGACGGTCACCCTCCAAGTACTGATCCCGGCCTACCTGGTTGAACCATGGTAATCTGAAGACCACCAGGTTACCAGGGGGTATGGCCGTCGGCATTAAACATTGTTCTGTATTATAATTTAAATTTCAGGCGGTTCACTATAAAGTAAACACTCTTGAAATCAACTATGAAAACAATCATTTCCCGTAACTGCATATATTTTAACGTAAGCAATGGCAGAAATACTCACAGTTAAGTTGGCAGCGAACTGCAAGAAGTAGTTTCATGTTTAACATCTTACTAATCGTAAAGTTAAAACGTTTTTGTCCCCTGCAATTCATTGTCTTGTATGCAAGTAAGAATCAAATTTGGCGTCATTGTAATTCATTAATGTTTGTAACGTTCACATTATCACCTGGCTGACGCAACATTCAAGTTACATTGCTTTGTTTTGATTTTTTTCCGTCCGCCGTCCGCGTTTGTGTGTCTACAAAATAGCAGTTCACGCTCTACCAATGTGATTTTAAGTGTCAGTTTGTAACTCCTGAAATAAAGTATTCATTAATTTAATAAATAAAACCATTTTATACATGTTCTGAGTGAAGTTGCTTTGGTTGTTATTGCTTTTTGCTTTATCTCCGGGCAGTTTCTTATCCCAATAATCCTTGAAATTTCACATAATATGCCGTCCTGGAAAATGTACCGCTTCATGTAATTTAAGTCAATATAAATTTTGAACCTCGTCGAATAAATTTGAAGAAACTTTGTAGGTGGTGTTTGTTATATTTGCGATGTGCTGCAACTCAGAAACTTAAATAAATGTTTGTAATTTAGTATTTACACTATTTATGTGTTAATACCTCGGCATGTATGTCACTCGCTTTGAAACAAAAGCACCATGAAAATATTTTATACTGCACGGTAAACATGCATTGAGTGTTAGAAATACGTTAAAATAATAATATAATTCTTGTCCGGATTGTTTGATTTGTTTTAACCGACATATCAAATAAGCCTCCACGACTAACCTGCAAGGTAAGTAATTTTGAGCAAAATTAGATTCTGCACTAAATGCGTGGATGCAGTTTCATGAAATGCATTGTCATCAGCTAGGTATTGTGTTTTTCGTATTCTTGTAAAGTTGCGTTTGTATTAGTGCAGGCGTTTAAATTCTATAAACTAAAAGTGTTTTTTTTTCGTAAGCAAAGCAATAGGTCTTAGCAAACGTATGTGTTATGTGCTTTAAAAACGGCGTGGCTGGACGAATTTTCACGAAACTTGCATCGAGTGACAAATATTACTGTGGAAGTATGCTGTAAAAATTTGGATAAATTCTGTTCGGCCATTTAGTTTCATGACAATTGTTTTCACTCGTAATGTAATAGCAATGCCCGCCAATTGCTTGCGCCTAATTTCATATTAAAATATTGATTTGTGAGGTATCTATGCATTGTAATTCTACTTGTCAATATTGTTAAACGTACGTCTTAGGTCATTTAACGATTGTTGAAGGAACGTCGTCTTCTGTATGAAGGAGTAATTATCCGTATTATCTAAAAGCGTGCCTTTCTTCTGAGTATGACACTTATGTATAATGGGCAAGTGTTTCAGCTTTTCACACTTTTCAAAGACGAACGTTAAAAACTTCTTGACGTTTTTATAAAGGGAAAAAGAATAATGTTTAACTCTTCTGCTATTCTGTTGACAATCTAAACCAAACACATTTTCTTATGACCTCGGAAGTGTTAACCAGAGTGTTATTAAAGACATTAATATATATATATATATATATATATAAAATCAGAAAAAGATTCGTGAACATCAGTCAATATTCACAAACCAATATTATATACTGAAATTAACGTGTGCATGTTTTTAGTGCTGATTAGAATAGTTATTACTTTTCGTTGTTTATTTAATAAGTATGCAGTGGATATGAACCAGCTGATGTAAACACCAGCTGAAAAGCTGTTGTAAACATCAGCTGAAAGTCACATGACAGTGTTTATTTTGATAGGAATTATTTTGTTTTAACCCTCTGCGTTTTCACGTCAGCTGTACTCGGGTGTTTGATCACACACTCGCCGCACTGACTACGCAGTGAATGGGATTGCAGTATGTCACATCGTTTTCCATTCACAGCCATTATAAAATGGTAAATTTTTTTCATTAGGTTATTAAAATTATTGTATGAAAGTTTATGAAAATTCTGTGTGTTACAGATAAGAGCGAACTGTACGTACCTACCGTAAAAAAAATATTTATTTTCACATTCAGTCCCTGAGAAGAAAAAGGTAAGCTGTTTGTGATCCGAAACGATGGTCACATTGCTATCCATACACTAGTACACATTTAGTCGCTTGAAGACCTTGAGTCTAGCGTGAACAGCTGTGGGACGTGTGTGTATAATTCGTTGTTCCGGTTTTGCTTACAGTAGTCTCAAGATAATGGGCAAGGTATTTGGTTCCGAGCTATATAAGACAATTATATATAGAGGATAGAACAGATCGTGACTAAGTCACGCAACAGTTCGGTATGTTTTAAATAGATTTAATTATCAATAATTAGTTAGGAACATACCAAGGAAACCTAAATAGAAACTGCTGAGTTCCCAGNTTTAAATAGATTTAATTATCAATAATTAGTTAGGAACATACCAAGGAAACCTAAATAGAAACTGCTGAGTTCCCAGTAAGAACAACCATGCAATTTTACGGTGAATAAAATACAGTCCTCGTACATCGCCCATTAAACTACGCGCCGAATTGGAAATTGCTACCGGTAATAAAATGTGTCCTGGGAGAGTTCGTCGGTGTTACGCAATAGGCACGGCTATAATAGCAGTCAGTAAGAAGAACCGTGCTGTAAGACTGCTNAGAGAGTTCGTCGGTGTTACGCAATAGGCACGGCTATAATAGCAGTCAGTAAGAAGAACCGTGCTGTAAGACTGCTCTTCCCTAAAGAGCACTTAAATAAGAACCAGGAGTTTTTGAACAATGTCATCTGATCAGAAGAGTCTAAAGTCAACCTTTTTGGCTAGGACGATGTCCATAGTATACAATGTGTATGTAGAAAAGCTAATATGGTTGACGTTATGACCAATACACTTCCCACAGTTTAAAATGGGGATGTTTGTTATAGCTTGGGGGTGTTTGTTTGCGAAAGTGGTATGGATGGTACAGTGGACATCCCAAAGAGGAATGTCAAGCAAAATTCAGAAAAGTTAGGGACATTTACCTTCCCACATGACAACGACCATAAGACTACAGCTGATCTTAATAAAGAATGGTTAATTTGGGAAATTCAACAAAGATTGAAAATCCTTCCTCAAGTGTCGCGATGTCAACCCCATTGAATATCTGTGGGCATTTCTGAAGTCTCGAGTGCACAGCAGAACTGTGCCTTTCGAGTAGGAGCTGAAAAGAGTTGCGATTGAGGAATGGTACAGTATCAATCGTTATAGAAACGATTTACTTGTTTGTAATAAATATAAAATTTGACCCAGATTTTTTAAAACTGAAGATACATAACAATTAATTTAACCATCAGAAACATAAAGTTATTTTCCTAAAACCCAAGTGTACGAATAAGAAAGTGACAAACTAAAACTGCATAATGTGAAGCAGTCTTCTCCAGATTAATCATCGCAGCTCGGCGACTGTGTGTTACAAGCCTTCTCCGGACTGTTATCGAAGTGAAGATATTAAACATCATTCCCGTAAGGTGTTGCGTGAAACCCTCTGCGTCAACTCGACAGGTGTGTACAAGCCATTATACTTCCTTTCACCAACGGTTCCCATTGGACATTCGTCTTCAAAGAACATGGAACACGATTAAACCCCAGGAACACAGTGGAAAGGGATCAGTTTGGTGATGATGAAAATTGATGTAGGCAGTCATCATATTCGATTGACGTACGGAGCTGCACCCGGCATGTATTCAATTGATGAATCATTACTGATCAGAGGTACAGAGACGAAGTACTCCAACAGCATGTGCGACTTTTCAGAGGCGCAGTCGGCCCAAACTTTCATTTTCATGAACTGCAATTCACGTACGTATCGAGCCAACCTGGTGAATGAATTTCTTGAAAGTGAAGATATCCACTGCATGGACTGGCCAGCTAGATCTCCAGACATGAACCCTGTAGAGCATGACTGGGATGTATTAGGGATACGAGTTGCATCCAGCCAGCCTCCACCAGGGACGATTCCAGAGTGCTGCACTATTCTTCGTGAGGACTGGAACCAACTACCAATATAGCTCTTCAACCACCTTTTAGAGTGTGTGTCACACTGTTGTGCGGTATATGTAGCCGTTAGGGGTAACCAAACCCTAAATTTACCTTTATTTTCTGTTCAGAAAGTTATGTTCTATGTTGGTAATTTTTGCAAGTGTGTGTCTGCACAAACAGTTGTTAATGTTTCAACACCTTTATACACCAGATAAATTTTTGATTAATTTATACTGTTTTTTGTGTACTATGCTTTGTATAACTCTGTTACTTCATTGATGAAATATTTTCTTAGTTACGCTTGACTTTTAGACACTAGTGTAGTTGTGCAAGCTAATACGTGCCTGCATGGAGAGACACCGAGCCAGTAATACAGACTCGCTCATAGCACAGCTAAGAATTTCAGTGCCCATTGATGGAATGGCCTGTCCGAAGTCCCAGCTTACTCAGGCAGGCGTGTCGCGTATGTTCATTTGCTCGATTTTCAGTTTCAGAAAAATGAAATGCGAAACATGTAGGTGGGTATGACGAAGTGAATACCAGCCCCTAGACGGGCGTTGATCGATAGCCAGTTACAGNCCCGAGCCATCTCTGAGCGGTGCACTGGAGGTCGCGTGATGACCAGCTGACCTCGCCCTCTTCTGTACTAGGGCTGAGCATTATTTCGATATTGCGCTCGCGATATATTCTTATTTGAATATCACGACTTCGATATGGTGCAGACAGTTGTGGTAGCAGATTTTATATTGCGATATTGATTTAATAGTACAATAGAGGCCTATCGAACAGTAACATAGCAAAGTCAGTTATGGCAGGTGGTGTTTTCGATACTGATATTATTTGTAGTTAGCGATATTTTCGATGCTTTAATGGAGTAATTTCTACGATACACCACATGGCTACACATTCGCGCAGCTTTCTACGCCATAGCTTACATAGACCTGTGACAAATTCCTAACTAATTCAGCATGTGAACAAAAAATAGTAGGTGATGAGAAATTAGGGGCACAGACAGGCATGTACTCTGCGATTACACAATTATCCTTGTAGTGTCTGAGCAAACTCCTAATATATTTGAAAAGTACATGTCGGAGCGTAGTGTCATAGCCAATACGAATGGAAATATTTGTCACTAATAGCCCCGCTGACGAAAATATTGTCGCGATGATAATTTATAGGAATGGGGATGTAAAAGAGTGAAGCGCGAGGACAAGGACACCTGAAAAAATAAGCTCCCACCGCGGTTGTGTTAATCACTCCACCATTCTACCTGATCGAGTTTTGTGTTGTGACTTTTTATGCGGAGCAATATTTTCGCCGCACAGGTTTTTTCAGGACTTCCACGTTTTGTCTTGCAGGGGCACTGCAAATTGCAAGACAGGTGCAGAGATGCGCATAACTTCCCCTACCCAACACTCCTGGAAAAAAATNGCAGGGGCACTGCAAATTGCAAGACAGGTGCAGAGATGCGCATAACTTCCCCTACCCAACACTCCTGGAAAAAAATGTTAAATTTGGATTTTATATCGCACAGTTTGGCAAGTAAAGGATAAACACAACGGGGACCGTGTTGACTATAGTGAGCTCTAAACTCATTGGGTACTAGTTATGTGTTAATTGAGGCATCCTCCCCCCCCCCCTTCAAGGATTTTTTTTGGCATAGTGTATTCGCGGTTTCTTCACACTTTTTGTATCAAACCTATGAATAATCACCCCATTAATGGCGTGTTTGGTTGTTTCCTGTATTCGTAATGTATCACAAGCGTTTTGTACTTGTGTTAACATACAAGTATATTATTTTNGCAGGGGCACTGCAAATTGCAAGACAGGTGCAGAGATGCGCATAACTTCCCCTACCCAACACTCCTGGAAAAAAATTTTAAATTTGGATTTTATATCGCACAGTTTGGCAAGTAAAGGATAAACACAACGGGGACCGTGTTGACTATAGTGAGCTCTAAACTCATTGGGTACTAGTTATGTGTTAATTGAGGCATCCTCCCCCCCCCTTTTTTTGGCATAGTGTATTCGCGGTTTCTTCACACTTTTTGTATCAAACCTATGAATAATCACCCCATTAATGGCCTGTTTGGTTGTTTCCTGTATTCGTAATGTATCACAAGCGTTTTGTACTTGTGTTAACATACAAGTATATTATTTTTCGTTAAATTGAAATTTTACTTTTATTCTATCTATAAATTATAATATTTCATTTATATTTAATGTGAATAAAAATAGCGAGGAAATATGTGCTGTGGTAACGCCTAGTAAGAAATAGTACTTTTGCAAAATGTTATTACACTGAGCGCGCACGAATGTGGTGCGTTATCTTTTGGTATAATTTTCTAGACTAGGTTACGCTTTGTTTGCGTGAGGCGGAAGAATATCTCGAAAATAGAACTTTAGCAGGACATCATACAAGTTTGAAGTAACCAAGAATGGACTGTAAACTGACAGACGATGTTGGTCGTATCCGAATGTCTTATTTCGCATCTGGGACAGGTGTAGCGTGTAGGCGGAACCGAATTCATGCCTTGGTCCTAACTGACCGGAGCCAAGGAGTTCGAGTCCTACTGCCAAACAGTGCCTTCGCAAATCGCCTTGACGATACCTTCCGTTAAAAAAAAATGGTTGGTTTGGAATATTGTATCTTTAACTTAGGATAAATATGGGTGGCTACGTAAGGCATTGGTGAGGCTACCGTCAGATGATAACGGTAGCCTATAATATTCTCTTTATGAGTTCAGTTTGTTTTAATTTTCGTAAACATCTCATTCGTGGCTTAAAATTTGTTGTGGATACTGAAATTCGTTCCGTGTTTATCTCTCAGTTCAAGTCCTGCCCATTCGGACATAGCAGGCTGCATAACTTTCAAGTCTCTTCACATACAATTAACAAAAATAATAGACACTAAGCTGTTATGCCTTTCTCCTCTTTCTTGCTATTTTGGCTTGAGCGTGACAGTTTCTCCGTCCAGTACTCTGGCAACGAGTAACATTTTAGTGTGGATCTAACTTCATCTATACTCGCATACATCCCGTATAATTGGGGACATTTACTCTTAATTAACTAATATACGTACGTATGTATTTAAATATTCCGAGTATGAAACCGCTGCAAAAATATTTTGCTGTAACTGTTTTACAGTTAAAATTACATTTTTATACAAATCCCGGGGGGAAATTTTCTGCACATACTGTGTAAATACTGAGTGGTTAGTTCACAGTAGGCCACAATTTTGCCAATGAACTAGAAAAAGTTAAAAAGTTAATATNTAAATTGGTGGGCACTGAAACTATTTTCTTTTTCTTTTAAACATTTTATAGCTAGATTATGTGTATTACTTGTATATTTAATTATGCACCTAACAAATTTACTGTCTCAGATCTACGCGGGGTTCTGGTCATTCAGTTAATGACGATGAAATTTTTTGCGTCTGCTGGAAGGATATGCATTAATTAGGTGGAAATAATTAATTAAGCCGAGCTGTCAAAATTACCCAGCAGATTGCGAACAGCAATATTATTCTGTTACACAACCCACACCCACCATTTATCAAACTCATCCTTCTACGTTGACACAGCGCCATCCGTATCATTTAGGGAATTACATAATTAACGACTACAGTCGTCCCAGAAAGTATTGGCACACCCACATTTTGGAGGCTGGTTGTGGTGAAAGCAGTGTTTTTCAGTAAACAATACATGTAATTGCTGACGTACATAACGTTAGGTATATTTCTGCACAGATTGTGTTCAGCATAACAAAAAAAGTATTGGCACACGCAACAGCATCCTTCGCTAGTATGCACATTTTAATAGTCAGAACTTATAACAGCTTGCAGACGTCGTGGCATGCGGTTCATCAAATTCTCTGTCACTGCTGGGTTTATTTTAGACCGTTTATCCAGGAGTACTCTCTCAAATTCATTTTTACCGCACTAACGTCGTTTTACGATTTGTGTGTCGAGATGCGCCCACAGATGCTCCATTATGTTCTAATCAGGATTCTGTGGCGGGGTTAGAACCATCCGTGAGGTGTTATATAGTAACCATTCTCGGATTTTCCCTGCGGTGTGCTTCGGGGAGTGGTCATGCTGGAAATGAAAGACCCCATCAGTTGCCCATTTCTGCTCACTATCGTGTAAATTACCGCGCAGAACCTAGATATAGCCCATTGTACACAACTAGATTTCTAACTCTAGAAGCCACCATACATCCCCATATCACTACATCACCTCCTCCTTGTTTAACGGTTGTAAGAATGTATTTGGATTGGAGTTCTGTGTTAGGCTTACACCATACTTTCTGTATTCTTTCGAATCCGAAAAAAGTGAAATTGGACTCATCCGAAAATAGGACACAGTGTTCCAAAACGCTATTGGCTTGTTGACATATTCCTTATAAAACTGCAGACGTTTCTTTCGGTTATTTTCCATAACATATGGCTTCTTCTTGGTAGGTTGTACCTTGAATATTATCCCCATTCAAAATATTTAGTATAGTCCGAGCATTCACCTTCCTGACCGTCATTCAACTTCCTGTTCGACATTTTATCTATCTATGAAACAATCGATTCCACCCTTTTATAGGGTTACTTCTGCGCAAGATTGACGATTCGTCTATGCTGTCGGGTTGTAAGTACTCATGGGCGCCCAGATCGATGCCTATTTATTTTACACAACTATCCATTTGTTANCTATGCTGTCGGGTTGTAAGTACTCATGGGCGCCCAGATCGATGCCTATTTATTTTACACAACTATCCATTTGTTAATGATTGTCCTTACTGTAGTGCAGCCGACAAAAATTAGTTTCCAATCTTGGCGATAACTTTTCCCTTGTGAATGGAGCTGCACTGATCTATCACGTAAATATGCTAAGTGTTCCTACTGCTTCGGACTCGTGGTGACTACTGCCACATCATAACACTGCATGAGAGTAGTGGATGNTATGCTAAGTGTTCCTACTGCTTCGGACTCGTGGTGACTACTGCCACATCATAACACTGCATGAGAGTAGTGGATGATATGTAAACAACATGGGATATGAGATCAGTGGGTCGAGGAAGGACGGGCTGAGAAATGTGCAGGAAGCAAACGGCCCCGTCGCGTCGCTCCAACGAACGTGAGGACACACAATCTGGTGCGCATGGCGAGGAGTAGGCATGTGGCACATCAATCCATGTCCGCACACACGGTGCGTCGCCGTCTGCAGCATCAGGGAATCATGTCCAGGCGCCCATTACTGCTGATGCCACTGACCGCTCATCACAGGCGCCTGAGGCTGCAATGGTGCGTGGCATTTTGGCCCTGGAGGGACGAATGGCATGCCATCGTCTTCTCGTACGAATCTCGTTTCTGCTTGCAGCACCACGATGGTCACATCCGTGTCTGACGGCACCGTAGCGCGCGCCTGGCCCAGCCTTGCATTATGCACCATCATACCGGCCTAGCACCTGGGATTATGGTACGGAGTCCCATCGGCTTCCAGTCATCGCTGGTACGCTGACCATTAACCGTTACATCGCGGAGATGTTGGAGTCTGTTGTCCCTTATCGTCAGTGTCACCCTGGGGTTTTGTACCAAGACAACGCGCGATCGCATGTGACACACATCGTCCGACGGCTCCTGGATGGTCACGTCACACTGCTTCCTTGGCCTGCTGCGCGTTCACAGGATCTCTTACTTATCGAAAGCATGTGGTCCACGGTTTGACGACGATTGACCTACCACATGACGCCCGTGGCCACAACGGATGAACTTTCGGCATGTATCGAAGCAGCATGAGTGGAGATACCCCAGACGGACATGTGTAGACGTCTTGTAGCAGCGGTTATTGCTACACATGGTGTGGTCACACAGTACTGATTTCCCCATGTTCTGTGCGTCTTAGCGAGCTGAAAGAGTAATCATGTCACCAGTGTATGATTGGTATATTGTCCAATAAATCTGATTGTGAAAGCTCATGTATTTATTGGACTTGCAACTTTAATGGCCAGCGGTGTATTTGAACGGGCAAAGTGACGTGCGCAGTAAAATTGTGTACGATAGAGGGGAAGCAGTTCCTAGTCTTCATGTTGAATTGAAAGTGACTGAAATTATTTATTTTGCTTTCTCTTTTCGTATGTATATAAGTGTAAGAGTTAGCAAAATTGTTAAAAAAAAATCACTTTCTTAATTATTTTACAGTTTTACTTGATCGATGCAGGAATAAGGTGATTAGGCCGATGCCATCTCTTCTACTCCGCACACTCTTGAGGTTGACAGTGGTAGATAAGTTTTAAATCGTACGAACTCCCGTTTTTTAAATCTGCACAGTCCATGGAAATATTTTTAAAAAGCCTACTCCAGTTACGTCTTCGATAAGGTTAAATGTCTTATATGAAATATGAATCATAATGGATTATAATGGTTAAAATATTAGTTGAGGCAATACTTGATTTTGGCTTAGCTGTGGGCGTAGCTCTTCGTAACGAATTAATTTTTCGAAGTTGCTATTATTATTATTATTATAAGGGAAAATTTAAGTCAGAAAAGAGTTAAAAGAAAGTTAGAATTCGACCCTGTTGACATAATTTCTTATAAGACATTTATTTAATCTTACTATAGACGTGATATGTTGTTTTAAAAAAAAGAGCGTGCGTGTGAATATAAACGATAAAGTTTGTATTTCTGCGCACTTAAGCAATTTAAGTGTTTCTGTACGGAGATAGTCACGGTAGAGGCTTGTCAGTGAAAATAAAATTGATAACTAATAACATTGAGGTTCGAGGAATGGTTTAAGGTAGAAGCACCATGTGAAGAAGTGATCGTAAAATATTGCACAAATGTAAAGCATTTTGGGGTAAATGATTATACTGTTATTTTAGCTGGAAGTAATTATGCCTATGGGAATAATGCGGATAAGATGATTTGTAAATTTAAAGAAATTAATTTTGCCACATAATAAGTCGAGAATCATAGTGGATAATAGTAAATTGATAATGCTGATCCGAGGACAAGGGCTGGGGGCTGCGGATCTTCGGATCCGCCGCCATGTTGAAATTTTCCGTTTTACCCTCAAAATTTCCCGTTTTTACACCCAAAATATATTATTTCCCCCTTGAAATAGGCTTTTTCCGTTTTCTGCCTCAAAATTTCCGGTTTTTCGAAAAATTTGTGAAAAATGTGCTTACTTCTCAATGTGGCTGACTGGAAGCCCCGAAAGCCAATTTTCGAGCAGTTTGAAAGATTTGGGGGGNCTACCTCCTTACCCCACCCTAGCCAAGCTCACCTCGCCCCATTCCCATCGCCCAATCATAAAAAAATCAAGAAAAATCGGTAAAATCTAAAAAAATATGTTAAAAATTGAAGAACATATAACATTAGACTCCTTTCCGTTGCTCACCCCACCATCACCATTGCCTTACTACATCTCCACCCCACACCTGGCAATTCTAATAAAATTAAAAAATCGAGGAACATATAACGTTAACCTCACTCGCCCCACCACCCTAGACAACAACCCACTCCCTCACCACAATCCACCCAGTCACAAAACTTCTTGAATGATCGAAAAAAAAATTATTCTAAAAATCGAAGAACATATCACGTTAATCTCACACTCGTCCCAACACACTCACGTCACCCCCTTCCCACCGCCCAAACATGAAAAATCAAGAAAAATCACAAAAATTAAAAAAAATAAATAAATTTAAAATCTTAAAAATGGAAAGAAATTTTTATTTTTATTTAAATATGTACATGTAGGAGGTCCGGGGTTCGATGACAGGTGGATCGACTAAGCTCCCGACACGAATTACTCTCGCCAGATCGACAAGTGTCCATCTCGTCAGCCATGTTGAATACAAGCGACCTTGAACTTGACGTTTGATCTTGACTCTGTAACCTTGTATGACATTAAACCCAATGAATCACAAAATCCTCCAAAAAATGAAAAACTTGCAAAAATTAAGAAAACACAATTTTAAAAATTAATGACAATTTATTAAAATTTTGTTAAAAATATTTTTAAAAAAATTCCAGAGGTTTCCGCAGCACTGCGTCTAGCAGACGACTGTCATCCAATCAATCACTTTGTATTAATATTCCCCTCCTCAACCTCCTCACCTTTGCTCATTCTGTCGAATGCACTCCACCTGCAATATTGGTTTTTTCGTTTTTCATTTTTTTTACATTTTCAACACCTAGGTGACACTGATGACTCAGACAACCATGTTAGATCTGGGTGAATTCACCTTGACGTCACAAATGTGATCTTGACGACTTTGTATAACCTTGAACAAAAAAAAAAATTCTAAATTTTTAAATAAAATCCAAAAAGTTCCAAAAAAAATATGGAAAAATTGAAAAAAATAATTAAACGACTTGATTTTCCATCAGCCAACACCACAATAAGCTCCGCAATCATCACCACAATCAGCAATCCACTTCAATACACACACCAATCAACACCAAACCACACACCAATCAACACATCAAAACCACACAAATCTACACACCAATCCACACATTAATCCACACACCAATCCACATCAATCTGCAGTAATCCACACGCCAATCCGTAGCAATCCACACATCAATCCACGCCAATTCACACACCAATCATCACACCTATCCATACCAATCCTTCGCAATCCTCCTCCTTAATCCACAGCAATACATGACATGAAGGCAGAATACGCCGAGAATACAGGCTACCTATTTCCCGAATACCAGAATGAACTTGTTGATACTCAGATATTTATTTGACCTTAAAAAACGCGGGTATCTGACGTTCTTCCCTACCTGTGTGATACAGAGTGGTTCATAGGATCTGAGTTAATTTTACCAGGCACAGACTATAAGGTGCCTTGAATGTTTAATAGAGTGAATAACAATAACGTCATCACATCTTGGTTTTGTAGGTGTATTTGACCGGGAATTCATACACACATTCCCGGCACTTTTGCGGGAATTACACATACTTTCTTGGCACCTTGTGCCGAGAATTAACTCATACGTTACTGACCCTGCGAGTTCTGGGCCTGAAGCGCTGATTACGATGCTCTGGCTAACGTTTCCGACGCTGTGGGGGCATGTCCCTGAGTGGCGACGTTGGTACTTATCTGTATTCTGCTGTTTGGTGTTGCTCCGGTGGTAACTTATGTTCTGGTGAGTTGGGTGGCACTTTTTCAGGTTCTCGGACTGGCTGTTCCGTGTTCTCTCCCCTTCCGTTCTCGGTATCTCCTTCAGCGTCCTGATGTGCTCTGTCGCCATCTGGCGGCGTCTACTTCCTCACTGGGTGGTGCCCTTCGTGAGGCCACCACTCGTGTCCCTGTTTCGGTCTCGCGTTTCGCGTCCCGATTTGGCGGTACGACTGTTCTGGCGGAACTGACTCTGGTCCAGCGCCTTGCGGCGCGAGAGATTACTGGTTGTCTGCCTCGGCATGACTCACCCCTTCACACTGTCTCTGGTTGACTCTGCCGGGGCCCGAACCCCGGCCTTGGTGTGCGATATCACTCACCCGACTGACGCACTGGTTCAACTGACTATTCTGACGTGGGGCTTTGGCAGGCCCCCACCCGACGTCTTCCGGCACGGGATAGCAGTGACTCGGCTGACGTCCACGATCCAGCTCCCGATGCCTGGCACCATGCGTGTCCCGGTGTGGCACTTCCGAGCGCCACAACACCTCCCGCTTATCGCTTTCCGGTGACGGGGTATCGCTGACTGTCTGTCTCTGCGTGCGATTCTAACTCACTGGGCCGACTGATCTCACGTAACTGATCCCCCTTGTCTCACAAATTGGCTTTTGAACTATTTTGGCGCCCTCCCTAGATTCATATGTGTACCTCCTTTGTTAGGGGAAGGGGAGGTGGGAGGTGTCGAACAATGGCCACATCCTCCACGTGCCAAGGCTCTTGCTGGTGGAGGGGGAAGGGGGTGACCTGCGGTGCCACTGAAAAATCCTGTCAGCTTTTTCTGTGGCGCGTGTTAATGTTCTCATGCGTTTTACTATTAGTGAAGGGGGACTCGTGGCACAAACTTCGAAGCTTGTCAGCCTTTTCTCGGTGCGTATCACCCTTCAGCACGTGTTTTAATTCTCTCGTGGGTGAAAATCGCCAGACTTATCTCGTCCTTTCTTTGGCATGTACAAGTTTCACGGAGTTGTGTTTGGGGCGGCGGTGGGCGGGGGCTCATGCTACAACCTTGACTCATGTAAACTACTTCCTGTGATCTGGCCTGCCTTCGTCCTAGGTGTTAATGGCTGACACGTGTCTCGTGTGCTTCAGCTGAAGGGGGTGGGGGGTAGGGTAGGTTATGGCATGTGTTGTGACAGCTGAGTTTCTACGTTGAATATGGCACGCGTCATATCTCTCGCACATTAACGAAATATCTTCAATCATTATTAATAAACTGAAGGATCAGGGATATATCGCATGTTGTGATGAACTGCTTTCTTCTGAAATTGTAATTACAAAATAATAGTATATTATTATTAAAAAATAATTGGGTTTTCTTTAGTTTTGTCTTGTATTTTTTTTCCGTCACAACTTTAAATGGTGCTATGGGCATTCGACTATTAACGGAAAGATCTGCATATAAAATGATAATAAAGACTGTGGTATAAAAATGAATGGGTAGTGAACTGCATACAAAACATGAATTATGTAATTTACAAATTTGGAGACAGTTGGCGAACGAATGTAATTTATATACATATGGGTGGGGGACAAACCGAAGGATTGATCGAAGTATTGGGATTAATTGAAGGATTGGCATGGATTGAGAAGGAGGATTGCTAAGGATTGGGATTGATTCAAGGATTAGGATTGTTCGAAGTATTGGCGTGGGTTGCTGTGGATTGTGGAGGAGGATTGCGAAGGATTGTCGTGGATTTCTGTAGATTGAGGAGGATTGCGAAGGATTGGTGTGGATTGGTATGGATTGGTGTAAATTGGCGTGGATTGGTGTGTGGATTGATGTGTTGATTGGTGTGTGGATTGAAGTGAATTGGTGTGGATTGATGATTGCGGTGCTGATTAATAAAAAATCAAGTCTTCAATTTTTTCTTCAATTTTTTAATAAATATATATATTTTTTAATTTTTTGGATTTATAAATTTATAGAATTTAATTTTGGGTTCAAGGTTAACCGAGGTCATGTGCACGAGGTCAAGGTGAATGTCACCCAGATCTAACATGGTGGTCGGAGTCATCAGTGCCACCTAGGTGTTGAAAATGTAAACAAATAACAAACGAAAAAAATAAGAATATGGAGGGTGGAGTGCATTGGACAGAATGAGCAAAGGTGAGGAGGTTGGGGAGGGGAATGTTAATACAATATGAATGATTGAGGGGGGGTTAGTCGTCTACTGAATGTGGTGTGGGGGACCACCGGAGAAGTAAGTCCTTTTAAATTAAAGTTTCATTGGTATTTTAGAATNATCATTTAATTGTTATTAATTTCTAAAATTATGTTTTATTAATTTTTTGCAAGTTTTACTTTTTTGGAGTATTTTGTGATTAATTGGCTTCAAGGTCACTTGAATTCAATATGGCTAACGAGATGGACACTGGTCGATCTGGCGACGGCAGTTCGTGTCGGGAGCTTAGTCGATTTACCTGTCATGAAATTTTTTTTTTTAATTTTTAATTTTTTTTTAATTTTTGTAATTTTTATTTTTCATGTTTGAGCGGGGGAAGGGTGTGAGGTTAGTGTGGTGGGATGAGTATGAGTTTAACGTGATATGTTCATCGGTTTTTAGAATAAAATTTGTTTTCGATCATTCTTGAATTTTTGTGACTGGGTGGATTGAGGAGAGGGGTTGGGTGGTTGGCTTGGGTGGTGGACTGGTTTTGAGGTTAACGTTATATGTTCCTCTATTAAAAAATGTTTTTTCGATTTTTTTTAATTTTATAAGAATTGCCAGAAGGTGTGGGGTGGAGATATAGTGTGGGGAGGGTGATGAGGTGAGAAACGGAAGGGCGCCTAATGTTATATGTTACTAAATTTTTAAGATATATTTTTTAATATATTTTGTAATTTTTCTTGATTTTTCTAGATTGGGTGGGGGGAAGGGGTTGAGGTGAGCTTGGCTAGGGTGGGGTGAGGTGGTGGTGGCCTACAAGTATTAAGCAAGCCCCTCCAAATCTTTCAAATGGCTGGAAAATTGGCTTTCGTGGGCTTCCAGTTAGCCACATTGAGGAGTAAGCACTTTTTTCACAAATGTTTCGAAAAACGGGAAATTTTGAGGGAAAAAGACCGATTTAAATGGGAAAATAGTTGCTTTTGAAAGGAAAACTGGTCAATTCCAAGATATCGGCGGATCCGAAGATCCGCAGCCGCTATAATCTAATGGATAATTCATGTGCTAATCTGGATGTTAGGAAGTCGAATGATTACAATATTTCTGTGCTAGATTTAGTGATGTGCAAATTGTAGATTTATAAAGTCTTTCAACGAACTTTTTTTTTACCAAGCATGGTCTTCACATGAATTTTAATGGTAAGGAAGAAGTGGTGAAACAAATGGTAAAATATATAACCGAGGAAGCAGGTAATGAGCAAGTCATAATACTAAATAACAGTGATTAAAAAAACTCGTAGAGGGCCTTAACTACAAAAAAGTAAATAATATTGGTTGTAATTGAGAAGGCCCAAATCATCAATGTTGTAGTATAAATATTATAAATAATAATAAAAGTCTAAAATCGGGAATGAACATAAGTAGTAGTGTTTTAACAAAATTAATAATTAAATATCAAAATGTATATACAGTCTCTTAAAAACTAACCTTTTGAATTTTATATTTTAATAATTAACTGTGAGGATGAATTTACGCTATCAATATTATGTATACCTGAGCTTTGGCTAAGAGAAAATGAAATTAATATTACTCAGTTATGAAATTTAAAGTTAATAACAAATTTTATTAGAAATTCTTGTGTAGAAGGGAGTTGTATTTTTATTCCTAAGAATTTTAATGTTTTAACAGAAAGTAAAAAGAATATTATTGTATTAAGCAAGGAAAAGCGTATTGAAGTTTCAGCTGTAGGGTTTAAATCAGGAAATGATAATTAGGTTTTTATAAATATTTTTTGGCCTCTAAATAAGGACTTCATATTTTTTCCCCCGATAGCTAAGAGATAATGTCTGGAATGGCGGGGGAAAAAAAGTAATATGTGGAGATTTGAATCTAGCAATACAAAGCACGAGTTTTTAAATTTGTTAAAATCTTATGATTTATATAACACAATTACAAAGTATACAAGAATAGCTTCTAAATCACAATCTCCCATATATTATAACTTACAACAACAAACATTGCTCCACTACATTATATTAGTAAAATTAAAGATCATGGAATATCTGTTCATTATACTATGGACATTATGATAAATGTGTAAACAGTTTTACTTTATAGATAGTCGGCTCTCAAGACCTCGATGTTAAGAGTCGCCCAAATCTCTTTACTCACTCACTCATTATTAGTGGTGTTAAACTATCGATAGTACTATCGATAGTATCGATGCCGAATTTCTTGCCGCAATACACGCACATGCTTCCCGATGAACGACAAACATTGCCTTTGCACTTCTTGTTATGATTATACAGAGCATCACTGCGGGTAAGCATAGCATCGCAGTTACCACAGTGGAACATCTTGTTTGCTGGGCTGAACATGCAATGGCAACTTTCATGTCGGCGTGCATTACAACTTGTACTAAAAGTATTTCCACAATAGTTACATTGATATCGTAATGTAAGGTGAGGGAACCAACCGGGTGCCTGAAAACCGGACGTCTCGCCTCGTCCGCCTAGTAGGGAGGAGCCTGGAAACTGAATACCTGGTGGGGCAGTCGTGACGGTCACAGGAATGTCTGCCCCTGTCTGTCCTAACCCTGGTTACAAGGCCTAGCGGTGGTAAACCGGCGCAAGTGTAAGAGTAAGCTTCGGCGAACTCCGGTGGGGTCCGCTCATGAGAAGTAGTGATCTCAATGGGTTTTCCCCTGTCACTGCGAAGGCTGCCAACTCATCTCCTTAATGGGGCAGCGATGCGAATATATAGCCTAGCGCTGCTCAAGTCCATCTCCACCTCCTCGTGGTATGGGCTGGTAACATGGCGGCTGCGCCATGGCTAACTGAGTCAGGACGATTGAAGGCGGTAACGGCCTGTCTGTGCACAGATGATCAGTTACGGCGAGATTATGTGCAGTCTTCCAGAGGCTGTATATATTCTTCACCTTGCGGTGAAGACCCGCGAACCGGTTTGCACTCCCAAAGTTGAGGCCTTGACCTGGCAAGTCGGGCTGANCTTCACCTTGCGGTGAAGACCCGCGAACCGGTTTGCACTCCCAAAGTTGAGGCCTTGACCTGGCAAGTCGGGCTGATCTCGGGGTGGCGGAGCCCCTAAAAAGGGACTGTCGCATCCTGGAGGAGTTGGGCTGCTCTGGGTGAAAACTCAGTGTGCATGTCTGAAAATTGTGGGTACCCAGGGGATCAGTATGAAAGCCCCGGCTTCGGCCGTGCTGACCGCGGGTCGGACTCTGGGTGGCATTAGTTTAACCTTCTGCTTGGAAAGAGATCTGGAGGTGGGTACTTGCCTGGAGGGCTGGCACTGCATGTATGTGACGGGTCGGTAGCCGCTGCGGTGGAAAGCAAGCGTGCCGGCTCCCCTCGGTGTTAGTTTCGAAGGGTTGGTGCTCGCTAACGAAGGGTCGACGGTCTGGTCCGCCTAGTAAGAGGACTCGTTTACGAAGCGGTTTCGTAGAGGTGGATGGTCCTCGGCCCCATCAAGGTGGTACGTACTGATTCAACTCCGTACTCTGCTGTTGACAGGTGAGGTGGAACCACCCTCGGGTGGAGAACATCCATCTACTGCGATTGAAAAGGGCATGATCTCTTTCTATTGGCTGCATTCAACTGCTGTAAATTAAAGAACTCTGACCAAGCTCACAAGACTGGGAAAATGGACTGGTGAAGAGTGCACGCCCATCGTAGTACTGATGTGGCCTTTGGGCAGCCTGAATGTAAGAACAAGACCTGATATGCACTCTTCTAATATATCGCTCAGAAAGTTGTCTCCCGTTATATTTTATTGATCAGGCACGGGAGGAGACGATCTGGTCAAACAAACGCTGCATTAAAGCAGAATACATGTTTTCGATGCCGATGATGTTACAGATGGCAAGTCTTCAACCATTGATTCCGTCTTCATTTTGTAGCAGAGTACACGATCGTGCTTGTTCCCGATGTGTCTTAAACCAGCTCCTGGGATGTAAGTGTGCCTGTATCGGTAGCATTACCTTGGGATGGTTGGTAAATGCTTATAACTATTTTCCTTTTCATTTTATTTTTTATTAGGGTGGGCAGAAGCGATATTCTGTACCGACACAGGTTTATTCGAAGTGATATTTTAAATACACTTGCTAATATTTACAGCTTGATGCATTCAAACGAAATAAATTTTTACCTTGTACTATATAACTGAATTTCTCTTGTAAAGGGATATGTATGTGTAATATGTGATTGTGATTGTGATGGTTGGTAAGTGTATATAAATATTTTCCTTTTCATTTTATTTTTATATCAGTTTGCATCCCTGTATGGCCATGTTGACCTTATTGTTCCCGCACTTCACAACTGAAATTTCTTCGCCTAGCGTAACGTACTGTGCACGATGCTCACGCAATAAGCATTCGTTGTTAAATGTATATAACTATTTGCTTTTATAATAATAATTTTTTTTATGTAGTACATACTAAAACTAATAATTATGTTGATATGAATATAAATATAATTAGTGATCAATTGAATCGATGGTTTACGAATAATATATTAGTTTTGAATACTGTTAAAACTAATTTTATTAAGTTTAATCTTAGAAACAATGGTACAGATAATATAGAGAATATTCAGGGAAATGGGAATAAAATTGTGCAAGTGAATAAAACTAAATTCCTGGGGATTTAAATTGATCAACTCTAGCATTCAAGAAGCATATAAAATATGTAGCAAAAAAATTGAGTACAGCTTGTGAAGTGTTGAGACATCTGGTGAATTTAGGTAATTTTAAAACCTAAGTATATTATGCTTATTTTCATTCGACTATGGCATACACGATTGAAATGTGTGGAAACAGTAATCATTATAGAAAATAGCAACATTACAAAATAGACAATATGAATTATAATAAAAGACAATAAATTCTTTAGTTGTAGAAAAAAGTTTTTAGAAAAATTTGGTAGTCTTACATTTATAGAATATTAATTTATTGCTACAAAAATCAAGCATTAAAAAATAAATAAAGATATACATTAATAATTATAATACTCATGGGAAAAATTAAGTCATTTTCAACATAATACTACCAAATTTGAAACTGAGACTCAATGTGTAGGTAGAATGTTACTTAACACAATTCCTGGAGAACTTTTATGGTTTGGTAATGTTAAAAACATTTAGACCATAATAAAAAATAAATGAACTAAAGTCGATTTTAATCAATTCACGTAGTTATCATTTACAACAATGAACTATCTGTCTGCACTGTTACTCTTGTTATTCTCACAGAGCGCAATATTTAATGTCTTTCTCAATTCTAATTAAAGTTTTTCGTAATGTCTCGATACTGGTTGTTGCTTAATACGCACTCATTATTTACACACGTTTAGTCTATTTCCATCATTCCAAATGGCGTATACTCAGGCATTCAGTTCAGTAGTCCCGCCCGTTAGTCTCACACTCCACTGCACCGATGATCGCAGTTCGCAGATTTCACTCCCGCTGGTCACCTCTGTCGCCACTCTTTGCTCTGCTGACTCGTCGTCTGTCGTTTAAGGCTCGGCTTCACCTCTTCTGCAGAAATTCTTCGTTTTCGCCCGACCTCCCATGGCGCAGTCGGTTGGTGAACCGCCGGTGTGGGGGTGCGGGAGATTCTGTGTTTGAATCCCAGACAAGACACGGGTGTTAGTTTGTTAGGTCACAAGTTAGTTTTTTAAGCCGTCCCTTGATAAGCCTTCAGGCGTAACAGCGGGGGACGTTAATAAGCCCTATACAATACGATACAATTCATTTTCGCGTCATAATTTCGGATTCATAGTAATTACTGACAATGTATGATTACATAAAATTTACATTTTACGAGTTCTTTAATATGTGTGTGCGTAATATTAATTGTATTTTATCTACTTGTTGTAAAAGATCCAGAACATATTTATATTTTATCAATAAGTTTTTGCAAGCAGGAAATAACACACAGTGAAAATTATATACAAACATATTAAACAACTAGTAAATTGAAAATTTTGTATAATCACACATTTGCAATCATACCTCTCAATCTGAAGTTATGACACGAAAACGACGAATTTCGGTAAAAGGGGTGAAGCCAAGCTCTAAGGTAGCACAATCGCCCAAACTCTCAAACTGGATCTGGAAGGTACCCCGAGTCATGCTGAGAGAGGCGAGTTCATTGAACCAGAACATTCTTTAAGATGAACGCAGAAATGCAATCCACTAAAGGTCAGGACGGCGCGATATGCTTTAGGCTTATCGCGGCGGCATGTGGAGGTTTTGCGTGGCGGCACGCCTTTGTAACAAAAAACGTTCATCTTGGATTTTTGCTCACCTGACCTTTAAACATTCCTTCGCTCTCGCGAGCTGGAAGGGGCAAGGGGAGCGATGAAGAGCAGCTAGCATCTAACAATTCAGTGTCCTTTTTATGGTCCAAAATAATATTTGGAGTAAATTCAAGATCTCTGAGCTAAATTTAGGAACGGTGCAGTTAATTTTAATGAGTGATAATGTAACAAAATTATTAATTTCATTAATTTAATTAGGAAGGATCTGTTTTGTTATCAATAAACTTATAAAGTTTAGAGTTTATTGAAAAATTGTTTTATTGATTAAGTTATTAAGGTGGCATTCTTATTTTGATTATATCGTTATTTTTTTATATTGCTAAAAATTATATGGTGTTACTGCGGGTATTATGTATAATTTTTTATAAATTTCTATAATTCACTATGTATTGCAAAAGTTTATATTGGCAAGCTCTATATTCCTGAGAATTATCTCATGTAGGAATCAAAGGAGTATACATGATGAATGAAGGAAGGAAAGAATTAGTTCATTGTCAATGAGTTGTTGCATAATATTAACTTTTATAACCTAAGTAATACTAAAGTGTTGTATGTCAGGTTAACATGAATATCCAGGTGTATTGGTCTTCGAATATGGAAAGTTGGAATTAATTTGTGTATGATATCGGAGTATATAACTATATACCTTATTTTATTAGATTAATGTTATTCTTTTGCTCATATGGTGGGAGAATACACAATGCGCATATAGGATTCACGGTAAAGTGAGCATTTTTGTTGCCCTAGTTACTTTTTTCTTTAAGCCATCTTTTAAAATAAATGTTGTCATTTAAGTAATGAACTCAATGTGCACATTCCACTGCACTCGGAAGTTAACGCCTAAGCCTAGAATAAAATATATTTATTGGATAATATTGCAAATGAGAGGGCTTTCAGAAGTGCTCGCTTTACCATGAACAGCATATACAAGATCTTAGTGAAGCTGTGAAAGAACTTGTTAAAATTCGAGGGAGGGAGGGGGACCATTCTGGGCGAGCGGTCGGTCTACTAGATGATATTTCGCNCGTGACATGGGCATTATCATCGGGTCGTGCGTGCCCGAGCCGGCCGAGCAGGCCGATGCCGCCTACAGGATCCGCCGGGTGCTGTACGGTGAGTGCACTTGTGGCTCCCAAGCGCCGCTTCGCCCCACCTAATTATTTTGTATTAAATTCTTTGCGGGTTATTTGATTTCGTCTTATTCAATTGTGTGTTAAATCGCTAACCAGGCCTATGATGTTTGTAAATCTCCTACAAACTTTTACGTTTTCATGTGTTACTGAAAGTGATGAACATTCATAAACATTACGTCTACACACGCATGCAAATTATTGTAATAACAATAATAAATTATTATTATTAGTAGTAGTAATAATATTTGTAACCTACACTTCAATAATTATAAGTATGTATATTGAAATATTTACATACACAATATTTGTCTTTAAATCAGATCGGCATTACTGCTCTTCAGATTTTCGACTCAAAAAAGTACGCTGAGTACACATTTTACTATCTACGAGTATTGTATTGCTTGTTCCTAGACGCTAGAATACGTAAAAAAATATCTCAAATGTTAGCTCTCCTGCCTTGCTTATTTTGTTTCACCTTCTGAACTCTCTGCCCCCTTCCACAATTGGCATAAGTGTAGCAACAATGAGGCTTTGAATTTGTTGTTGCGTCCGCCAGTAGAACCATTTGTTTGTCTCAACTTCTTTCCGCTTACAAAAACGCGCAACTACTAGTACGATAGTGAAGTTTTAAACCGTAACTACCCTGCCAACGAAATTATTTTCACCGCGAAACAATTAAAATATTTTGGTCCGGACAGTTAGTAGGCCTATCGATTTTTTTTTGTCCTGTGTGTGTGTGTTACTGCACCGATGATCAGCTATCTGCGTTGTTTGCATGCATTTTAGAATCTTAAGCGAAAGTGTATTGTTTGTATTTTAATTTTTTGTTCCAAATTTGCGTATTTTTTTGGGGTTTGTAAATGTGTTGGCTTCGTACTCCACCCCCCCCCCCATGTACCTATCACGAGTTATTATCCCATCGAATTGCGTATTGACAATGAAACTCAAAGCTGTACTCCGAACATATCAGTTTTTCAGTATCCTGTCATTTCCGTTCAATGTTCTGTATGTCTCGAGAAGATATAGTATGGTGATTTCCTTGTGGCTTTTCAATAGACCTTTACTTTTGAAGTCAAAGGCGGTACCGTTGAATCATGAGGTTGTCTTTCAATCTAGGCCATGTTGTGTTTCGTTTTTGTGTAAATTTAAAGTAGCCACTTGATTACTCATTCATCATAAAGTGAGGGCATAAATAAGAAATAATGAAGTAAAAATAATAGCCCACGAACATTGCAGATTTAGGCTGTTTACTCAATAAATACTTAACACAGTGTGCGGTAGAATTAAAAATTAAGCAGCGTATCCACAAAAATTAAGTGTTCACAGCACCTTTAGCGATTAAGTTCGGTCAATAACAATGCATCTTGAAGTGCTATGTTTGAAATAGACATACAAACATGTTAATTTTCTGCAAGTTCCTCTGCGATTGGCTGAACTCAAGACTTGGAAACTNGTTTGAAATAGACATACAAACATGTTAATTTTCTGCAAGTTCCTCTGCGATTGGCTGAACTCAAGACTTGGAAACTAGTATTTCTTTTTTCAGAAGGTTTCTACTCTTAAACTTATGCGTTAAGCAGTAGCAAATCAATTGTGTAAATCGCCTTACTATGAAAAGATGTACAGTGACAACAAAAAGTATTCATACATCACCATTTCACCTAATATTCTTTGCATTTACCACAGCCATGGTTCAAGGAAGATTGTTGTCTATTTCCAATATGTAACTAAAGTTTAATATTTAGTTTGGAGACCCTTGGTATTTATTATACCATGCAGTCTCTTAAGCATGGTTTCTAAAAGTTTCGTGTTTATAGCGTCACCTATATTATTCCATTCTTTGTAAGTACAGAACTCATTCTTACAGGTGTGGAGGTGTTTTCAGTGATTTTCTGACGTTATATAGCAGCCACACTCTAGTTTTACACGCCGTGTGCTTANGAGGTGTGGAGGTGTTTTCAGTGATTTTCTGACGTTATATAGCAGCCACACTCTAGTTTTACACGCCGTGTGCTTAGGATAGTTTTGTTGGAAAATGAAACTTTTTTATACCTAACTTTGAAGCACATTCTTTCAAATGACCGTTTAATACGTCGATATAACGGAGTACATTAAGTTTATCGTTAATGACAACCAGAGCCCATACACCAGAATAACCCATACTACACCAAACCATTACTTGACAGTTTGGGTTATGTTCTGAAGATGCAATTCCCTATTAGGTGTTATCCAAACACGTTTTGGTCCATCTGACCTGAATAAGTGAAACTTACTCTCGTCAGTAAATATAACCCTTTTCCAGAAATCTATTCCCCTATCAACATGTCCACGGGGAAACTCTAATCTCTTCTTCCTATTGACCTCAGTGATGTAGGGCTTCTGTCGCGGAGTCCGTGCCTTGTACCAAGCATTATAGATTCTGTTGCGGATTGTTTTTGTACAGACGTATTTCCCTCTGTGTGTGTGTGGCGATAATTGGCGATGGTTCGAGTGCTAATTCATGAATTTTTACTCACTTGTCGGAGCACATTGCGTTCTTTTCTAGCTANTAATTGGCGATGGTTCGAGTGCTAATTCATGAATTTTTACTCACTTGTCGGAGCACATTGCGTTCTTTTCTAGCTATTAAGACCTTTGGAAGCGCCTTGATATCTTCCTGTTTTCTGTACTTCCTGTGTTTTTTTACTTGCACACAAGCTACTGCACTGTAGAGAAACTATAATGAACCNTAATTGGCGATGGTTCGAGTGCTAATTCATGAATTTTTACTCACTTGTCGGAGCACATTGCGTTCTTTTCTAGCTAATAAGACCTTTGGAAGCGCCTTGATATGNTAATTGGCGATGGTTCGAGTGCTAATTCATGAATTTTTACTCACTTGTCGGAGCACATTGCGTTCTTTTCTAGCTAATAAGACCTTTGGAAGCGCCTTGATATGTTCCTGTTTTCTGTACTTCCTGTGTTTTTTTACTTGCACACAAGCTACTGCACTGTAGAGAAACTATAATGAACCGTGGTAGCGATTTTTCGGTAACGATTACATTTTTTAAACGAAGATACTGATTATGTGCTCTTTCACTGCTTCAGAAAATTCCCTCTTTAGACGCCACATTATGGCAAGTAGCCAAGTACTCTCTACTTATACAGCACGCCATCAAGTTCTGTAAGCCAACACTACTTGGAGCGGGGTTAATTTAAACTAGATGACGTTTGCTGTTGAACCATGACTGTATGAATACTTTTTTGGAAGTCACATTTTTGGTTTTATTCTGTAGATTTCGCACCGGCAGTTACGTACTAATGTTGTCGTGGTTACATATGTTTCTTCACACTCTAATTCATTTGTGGAGATGTATTTAAGTTTATTTATATAAACAAAAATTATCTGGTAAAAATGTGCTGTACGAATTCTTTGTGTCATCACTATATATAAATCCAAGATGACTTCATTGAATTACGGTAAGTTCAGTCAAAATACATAGGCTTAGAGCGTATGACATTACAGTAGAGCATTGCATTCGACCAGAAACCTTGTGCGAAATTGATTCACAGATGGAAACTTGTGTATTATATTTAGCCAATAATATTTTGTGATGAGCCTGATGTCAGTTGGCAGTGTTGTTAAATGTTTAAAAGTTTTAGCTGTCTTGATGTTTATTAAATGGAGTACAATAACAGATTTAGTGTGATTTGTTGAAAGTGGACAGTGATGTAAGAGTCGGCATGATTGCTTATCTTTGAAATCTTTGCTTTTGCGATCGTAAAGATGTTGATAGGATAACCTTTCGAAATTTCTGCTCGTACACTGTCGCCTGTTTTTCCTCTAAATTTACATAAGAAATTAATATAAAAATTCCCTTGCACTGCCAGGATCTCCTGTGTACACGATTTGAATCAATATGTTCTAAATCATGGCGGTAAATTGATCTATGTTGTATGGTCACTGTTTGCTTTCATTTGTGAACCCAGCTTGAGCCTTGACTGTAGAACGCGCGAGGCACCCCCATGTTTATGATCGCTCCTGTCGGGTGGGCCTGCTGTGTTTACACGTGGCTATAAACAGCTGCGGGCCCGCTTGTTGGCACTGTTCACGCCACCGCCGGTCCCCGTGTACCGTCCCCGGCAAATCCCGACCTCGCTGTGCTTCAATGTCGCTCATTCTGAATGAGTCTGCAACCTGGTGCGAGGTTCCGGGTTTGAGTCCATCTGCGGGTATGCTTCTCTGCGGCTTATTAAATTCCAAGGTTACTATACAAATCCCCGATAAAAGAGTTAGTAAAGCTACTATCACATAATCGTACATTTTTTTATATCGAAGGTCATTGAAAAAATGTTGTGTTTAGTTACGCTTATTTTTATTTAAACATTATATTAATTTTGAAATTTTATTGGTTTTCTATACTTGTTTGATGTGGTAGTTGACTTTATAAAACCTTAAACCGAAACTGGCAAAGAAATTACAATGATATTTTTAAAATCCTTTTATATTTTAGTAGGTTATTGCTGATGGAACAATTGTAATTTACATGGAACCATTTTAAACGGAAATACCGATATCTTCAATTCTGTGAGCGATACGATAATTTTGCATCCAGCTGAATGTATTCTATTCTGTATAAAAACCAGAATACCAACTTTATGGTAGATGCAGCAAAAAAAATAAGTGTGTGCGGATTTTTTTTACAAAATTTCCTTAGAGTTGTAAAAAATTATCATGGAAGTGTGTCCTAAAAAGTAGAGTCAATTCATTCAGTACAACTATAGTATTTAGTGACAAGTATTTTCCTCATTCATAGGTAATAAAATTGCAACGCCAGGCATTTGTTTGCACAAATTACGATTTTAATCTTGTAATATTTTTACGTAACAAAACGTGAGATTATTTTATAAGTTCGTATTTGAACACGTTTAGTGCTAATAACGGTGTTGTTCATCGTTGACTGATCACATTTAGAAGCGTTGCTTATTTTTTATGTTCAGACCATTGTTGCTCCTCCTGCCGCATTTAAAAGTTAACATTACCTGGAATTGGAAAATTATGCATCGGTCGTGTGGACCGTGAAATCGTTAAAATCTCGCCAAGTTTGACTATAAAAAATTATGGTGTTGGCGTTAAAACGCACGCTGTAGCACGGGACCGCAGCGCTGCCTGTACGCGCTCAGCGAGTGGCAGTGGGTGGGCCTTAGTCGTGTGCGGCGGGGTCGATAGACGAGCCGTGCGTGCGTCGGCCGTCTCCCCGGCGACTGCCCTGTAAACACCGGACCTCCTGTCTGTTCCTCATCGTGGGGCGCCAGCCACCTCGTTGCGGGCATCCTTAGGCCTGTATCACACTGGGATGCCACAGCAGCTCTGCTGTGAACTAAATGGCGCATATCACACCTGGCATCGCTACCAGTTCAGTGGCAGATCAAGTGGACCTAGTGTCATCGCTGGACGACTGACTGCGCTGCCAGCAGAGTACGTGAAGCGACGTCACGTGTCTCACATTCAGTTGCCAGCAGCACCGCCACTGCCAGTCCTTTCGTACGTTTTCCTGGGATTTCGTAGCTGTATATGGTTTTGGTTCTTCCTGTTCTGTTTTATGGGGCCGCTGTTTGGGCGTATGCCCCTGTGTCCGTTCGCCGTCCGCTTGTTTCTTCGTATCATCGTGGTCTCCGTCTTCTTCTTGTTCCCGTTTCTACCTCTGTGGCTTTGTTGTGTCGTCTGGCTGGTGTCCGTTCTGCGTCTGCTGTGGTGCACGATCTTGCCGCTGCCTTCTATAGTCGGTTCACGACTGGAAGAAACTTTTGAAAATCAACCTATGAAAAAACACCCTAGCCGTTAGCGACACGCATAAAACATTACACACAGCGGCGAGCGCGGATACAGTTATGCCGTTAGGTTTTCAGCACAAAGAGAGGAAATAGTTCCAAAGTTTTAACGTAATTGTTAATTTATCGCTTACAAATGGGTGTCGAAAAGAATTGTATCTTATTATGCCAATTATTAATGACGTGATGCTAACATATTTAGATTTCAACGTTTCTTGCATAGTCACATGATTACGCTCAAGGTTAAAGTAACGCGGCCATTTGTTTACTAACCTTCGTAGTCCTTGTGTTGTTGACACACGTGCCAGAGAATTTGTGCGATTATCTTGTTTAACCTATAATAATTCATTTATTTGTCTTGTTTTACTAATATCCGCTCTTTATTATTTGGTTTTTAATAACGTATGATTTTAATTTGTGCTCACTTTCTCGTTGTACTGATTCCTTTTGTTTTTATGTGTTTCGTGCACGTGTCTTTCCTTTGCCACTCTATTCTAACGTTGCAGTATTTGCACATAAGAATTGTTTTCACATTGTCGAAGACATAGAATCCTTCACTCGCACACTCTGCCGTCCTGTCGAAAACAGTCACAACCATTTTTAAATAATGTTTTACAATTGCGCAAACATCCGACTCAGTCTACTACCACGCCATTTTAACATCTGTAGCGNTGTCTTTCCTTTGCCACTCTATTCTAACGTTGCAGTATTTGCACATAAGAATTGTTTTCACATTGTCGAAGACATAGCATCCTTCACTCGCACACTCTGCCGTCCTGTCGAAAACAGTCACAACCATTTTTAAATAACGTTTTACAATTGCGCAAACATCCGACTCAGTCTACTACCACGCCATTTTAACATCTGTAGCGATTTCGATCAATACTGATGATCTTGCCTTCGATGTACGGGGATTTATCGAAAGTCACTAACAATCGATTGTAAATAGACAACAACTCTCGATTCATCCAAATACTCGCATTTTGGGTTTATAGAATGAAATGTTTTTCGCTGGTATCGCATATTCTTTTGTGTGAAATTCTCAAGATTAAAAACTTTACGCTTGTGGAATATATATTAATAATATATAAATGACTTTTATAATGGGTACGTGCATGTACGAACACATGTACACACACACACATACACACAGTGGAATGTAAACATTGCCATGTGACTGCCACATAGCAGTCACATGGCAATGTTTACCTTTGGCGGAAGNACACACAGTGGAATGTAAACATTGCCATGTGACTGCCACATAGCAGTCACATGGCAATGTTTACCTTTGGCGGAAGGATACAAAATGGGCTTGAAAGTAGATCATTAGCAGGGCTTCAAGAAAGTCTCTTCCAGTCGTCAACCGACTTATATCGTCGCATTCGCTGCCATCGCAATCCGCTGGTTGCTGCCCTTGGGGACTATGACCTTTTGTCCCCTCGTCCTCATCGCCGCCTTGTCCTCATCACCTCATCAGGGATTTCCTCCTCGACGCCCTGCGGTAACCACGTGGACCTCCCGGTGCTGTTTTTCACTGCGGTGGCGTGAGCCCCCTCCCCTTTATGTTTGTGCCTCGTCAGCTTGCTGTTTGAGTTGTGCGCGTACGCCCTTCGCGGGGCCTGTGCAGTTTATGGGCATTTCGCGTTTTATATATTGTTGTGCTTTTTGTTTTACTGTTTGTGGCCACCCGTGTGGCCAAGCCGCCGGTTGTCAGTGCTCCGTTATTTGCTTCCAGTATTAATTGATTTTTGTTCTGCGTATTTGTATGTTCTTGTATTTGATGTTTTCATTTGGCATTTTGGATCCCCATGTGGGGTACTCCATTTTGCGGTTTGTACATAGTTTTTAGTTTTTTTGCGCTTTTCGTGTGCTGCCTGTACTGTTAGCTGTTCTCTGGGTTTTTAATTTTTCCCAGAATGTGATTTTCTGTTCTTTTGTTATCTTTTTCTTTGCGTTTACCCCGAGAGAGCCCATGTGGCTGGGGCGGGCTTGCGTTCATGTGCTGTTTTTCTTTTGTTTTTGGTTTGTCTCATTGCTGTTCTCTGTGTCTAAAAAAAAATGGTTTTGCGAAATGGATAACTTTGTCACGGAGAAGTTTATTGTTAGAAATATAAAGCAGACCTGCAATTTGGGACTCGTTGTGTGAGTACTATTGTAATGTGGTGGAAACTTTTGTGCATGAAGGCCTAGAAACCGCAGAGAAAAATGAACATGGTAAGTAATTGGAAATTTATATTTATTCTTATGAATTGAGAAGCTTTATTATCATTGCACTGTAACAATAAAAAAACTGTGACGTGTTATTGAATTTTACAATAAAATTATTTTATGTACATTATTATCTTGCCAGGGAAGTTGATCGTCAATGACAAAAGACTTTGCAAACTGATCCCTGTCTGAAAAAACTGATCTTCCAGCCCTAACTGAACTTATATTACTTGTGTGTAATATTCTCAAATCCCGTTAATGTATCCTCATACTTATACCCATATCTTTTTCGTACAAAATTATGTAGAACACAGCATTCCTGAACAATGTCTATAGAAAAATCTGTGTTGACGTTCAAGGGTCTGTGAAATACTCTCCATTTATTGGAGAGAATACCAAACGTACACTATGTAACGGCTTTGTGATTCTGACATGTTGTCAACGCCTCCTATACAATGAGGAAAGTTGGGAATCTTCTCGAATTCATTTGCAATACATTCCCAGCCATTTTTTCTGTTTGGCAAAATCAGGTATATGTTTCCTAGCATTCTCCACAGCACCGCACATATAGTCTTTCTCATGTAAGTTGGCAAGATTTTGACAGTTCGACGAAAGTAGTGCCAAATGTTTACTTTTTGTTTATGTATCCTTTCGCCATTAGCTGGTGCGTCAAGTGGAGGCTGTATATTTTATCAACAGACTGTCAGTTAATCCACTTGCCATTGTACTGTAATGCTAAACAAATCTTAAGGTATTTTAGACTGACATCTGTCTAAAAAAAAATCTTATAAAAGTAAAAATATAAAACCTTGCAAAAAATTTAATATTTACCAACTCTTTTTTAATTTGTCCGAGACAGTGAATTTGGGTTAACATTTGCGAGACGGTAGTTGTAGATCTTATCACACTTTGGATGTCATAGCTAATATAACGAACTAAAAGTAATTCGGGAAACTTGATTGACAACACACTTTTTTTTGCCAACAAGTCACAAACTACCATTGCAAAGCAGTAATTCTGCTATTACTGATACTAAACAGTTTGAGTTGGAAATATGTGCCGTGGACTAACGTAAGAATTCCTTAATAACTATTCACGCACATCCCACTTTCTTAGTTTTATTAATACAATGTAGTAACAACACCGAAACAATGAAATGGGTTTGCGGAGAACAACACGGTGTGTAATTTTTTTTGTGGCGGTTAATGCTTTGGGAATGAATGGACAGATGGCGCACATGACATGACATGGCAGGGCAGGGCAGGGCGACTTGTGAGCCGGGAGCATAGCTCAACAGATTGCAGCCCATTGGCCTTCCTCTTGATCCCGTTTTTTTTAAGTGGTCTTTTCTTCTATTACTGGCTCTAAACGACACAAATTTGAAATACATGTCAAATTATTAGAAAAAATTATTCAACAATACCATGCAATATTTCTGTATGCTTTTGGAATTAATATCAAGCATGGATGGAAAGTGGGGATAAGACGTGAAAATAACTGTCAAGGTTTTGAAGTTGCGTTTTATTTGGATACGGAGCGTTTTATTGTGAACGAGGAAGACAACCGACCACCTTCAAGGTCTACATGTCTGTTTGTTTGTATAGCCACCAAGGCGGTGTATTTGGTGCTGGTCACAGACTTGTCAGTTGCAGCTTTTCTGCCTGCATTCAAACGTTTGTGTCAATAAGAGGAATCCCCACTAATGTGTACTCCGGTAATGGCACCAACTTTGTAGCAGCACACAAAACAATTCACTGTGGTCTATGCAACATTGTTTTAAAGCGAGAATGAGCAAGAGATTGCAGCTAAGGTAATACTGGGAGGGTCGAAATGGCACTTCAACCCTCCAGCTAATCCAAACTTTAGAGGTCGGTGGGAAACTGCAATCAAGAGTGCTAAGCAGCATCTGTATAGAGTAGTAGGCACTCGGTTGCTGACTTTTGAAGAACTCTCAATGCTGTTTGCACAGGTCTGAGCAGTGTTGAATTTGAGACCTAGGTGTGCCATCTCAACAGATCCTCAGGAGTACGATGTCCTGACACCAGGACACTTCCTTCTGGGTGAGCCACGTAATCTATGTNCCTTCTGGGTGAGCCATGTAATCTATGTGATATTACCTTGAATCATCTTGACCGCTGGCAAATGATTACCTAGTTTCACCAACAAATATGGAAGAGAAGGAATGTGGAGTACCTACAAAATCTGATTACCCAGTTTCACCAACAAATATGGAAGAGAAGGAATTTGTAGTACCTACACAATCTCCAGCAAAGAGGAAAATGGACACNCAGTTTCACCAACAAATATGGAAGAGAAGGAATTTGTAGTACCTACACAATCTCCAGCAAAGAGGAAAATGGACACAAGTTTTGGACACTTGCATCAGCCAGTTAGTGCTGCTAAAAGACTTTGTGTTACCACTACTGAAGTGGAAGACTGTTAGAGTGTCAGCAGTACATCCAGGCCAAGATGGTGTAGTTTGTGTGGTCACCCCAGGAACATCACAGGGGGAGTTTGTACGACCTTTTAACAAGATTTGTCCACTTTCTGTGGAATAATATCACAGTGTGATATTAGACCAACTCATTCTTTGTTTATCACTATATACTTTTTTTTAAAACTGTAAATCATTTTTGGTGGGCGGTATTATGTTCATGATGTATAGTGTAAAATACTGTTTACGTGTGACTTAATCTGTTTGTTGGCCATACTGGCACCAATGTTTTTGTTGACTCTGCAAATTATCATGGTGCCAGTTAATTGTTTGTATTCGTTCGTGCTCAACATTAATGTTTTATGGTTTCTCATGTATAAATATAATGTTTTACGTTCAAACTGTTTGTAATGTGTAAACAATTGCCATAATTTGTCTTCTAGAAACCCTATTGTAAAATTCTTTTCCTTTTGTTACAAGGTCAAGCAATTCTTTTATTATTGTTACTATGTTAAGTAATTCTTACTAGGCTAAGCAAATTATGTAAAATGACAAAACCTATATCCATCAAGTGAATTCTTAATGGGTGCTTGCCTCCCACCACTGCAATCAGGGTTTGATCCCTAGCGGGTTCACTCCCGGATTTTCGCTCCATGGGGATTGTGCTGGATGATGCCATTTGCAGATGTGTTTTCTCGGGTTACTCCCTTCCCCTCCCCCCCGTTCATGCATTCCAGCACTGCTTCTTCCTAGGATTTAATTTCATGTCATGTCCAGGGATGACGAGCACCTATGGGTCTCAGCTTGACATTCTGTCATTAAGAGGGTGTCACCTAGCCCTGGGGGCATTCCACCACACGTAATTAATTTTTTTACTGGGGATCAAAGGGTGGATGACAAATAAGTAAAATTTACAGGTGTCCAGCAAAACAAATTGCGTATTCTCTCATTCAGATTTACCCACATACACCCTAGTCGTACGAAGGATACAAAGGTCCTTTAATCACATGTATCAGATATTTCTTGGTTATACTCAAAAGTTTCAGCCCCTAGTATACAGTCATTTGTGGTAACATTGTACCACACATTTTTGTTTATAATGAAGGATTTACAGACCTCACCGTAATGTATATTTCACTGCTAACTATTTTATATGCAAGGAACATGGTAATGTGAAGGGATTCTTTGTGCCTCTATTTAAAATTAAATTAGGCAGGTAGTATAAAGTTACTCCAAATGACTGTAGTTTACAGAATAAAACCTTTTGTTAACATTCAGAATTCTCAGAAATTGTGTTTTGTAGTATTAGTTTAGGATGAAAATTGTTGGCCTCTAAATTTCAGACATCAAAGGTTTGACATATTTAAAATTTAATTTACGTAATAAAATGTTGCAAGAAAATAGTTAAATTATGTANCAGACATCAAAGGTTTGACATATTTAAAATTTAATTTACGTAATAAAATGTTGCAAGAAAATAGTTAAATTATGTACGAAAACATAACATTTCTGCATATTTTAACCTGTGTTAATTAACATAAAATATAGCATTTTAGCTTTTAGTACATAAATAATTTGAGTAGCTACCAAACTTTTACTCTAAACATTACAACAAATTTAAATAAAATATGAGTTCATATATTAGGTCATTCTAAGGTTATACAACTGTTTCAACATGGTTAATCAGCTCTGCTTCACGTTCACATAGTTCTGTATGCAGGTAAGTATAATGTAACTCAAGGACCCATTAACAACAGTTTGACTACTTATTGCAGGTGCAAAGTAACAATTCACACAAACTTGACAAAATTATTTTGCAGGACATAATTATTGAAGAAAAATTATATGTAGCTATGTTTTTTGTGCATTTTAATTAACATACTGAAAGCTGGAGATGTCAAATACCAAAACAACACATGCATACATGAGCATGCATGCATAATGCATACACATATGCATCATACTTTAAAACTGCAAAAGAAATTAATTAAAAAATGTTTTACATTGTGAGTATGCATAAATGAACTGATTAATACAATTTAGGCATATAGATGCCTAGGCTTGCAGTGTTGTCAATCTCTTTTATCATATCAATGGTATATTGGTTAAAAAACTCATGGTTGTAAAAAAAGTAAGGTAATGTTAATCAGGTAAAATGCTTCAAGATTAGAGCATAGGCATGTTAAGTTCACCACACCTGTCTACTAGTAATTTATTTTGTTTGTTAATTTAAAAAAAAATTGTGCTTTCACATTGTATTTGTATAGTGGTGAAATTTTATCAGTGATAATTTGCAACAAGAATATGTACTCAAATTGACATTACAAAGCTGTTAGGCCTATACAAAGGAAATACGTAACTCAAATATAGGAAAACTGAAACACCTCTTGTTTAAGACATTAACACATAAAAACAGCACAGTGAGATTAAAAAATTAACTTATTTATTGTACTTTTATCCAGGGTTGCCCACTTGTTTATACAAATGAAATTTTTTTCTCAATTTTATTTAAGACTTAGAATAAAAAAATTGATTTTGAGATTTGGAAAGTTTTTCTACAGGAGTTATCTTAGTGTTTTTTTTCCTTCCCATACTGTAGTTTTCTCTGCTTACTGTTGCTAGCGTCATGTGTTTGTTCACAATTTTGTTTGTGTGAGAACGTTGTACTTTCAGACTATTTTTGGGAAGGTATTTCTCCTACGGTAGAGGTACTATTATTATTTTTTANCAGACATCAAAGGTTTGACATATTTAAAATTTAATTTACGTAATAAAATGTTGCAAGAAAATAGTTAAATTATGTATGAAAACATAACATTTCTGCATATTTTAACCTGTGTTAATTAACTTAAAATATAGCATTTTAGCTTTTAGTACATAAATAATTTGAGAAGCTACCAAACTTTTACTCTAAACATTACAACAAATTTAAATAACATATGAGTTCATATATTAGGTCATTCTAAGGTTATACAACTGTTTCAACATGGTTAATCAGCTCTGCTTCACGTTCACATAGTTCTGTATGCAGGTAAGTATAATGTAGTTTTCTCTGCTTACTGTTGCTAGCGTCATGTGTTTGTTCACAATTTTGTTTGGGTGAGAACGTTGTACTTTCAGACTATTTTTGGGAAGGTATTTCTCCTACGGTAGAGGTACTATTATTATTTTTTANTGTGAGAACGTTGTACTTTCAGACTATTTTTGGGAAGGTATTTCTCCTACGGTAGAGGTACTATTATTATTTTTTAATTAAATTAATAGTTTTGATGATATTAGTATTTTTAGCAATGTCTGATTTTTGATAGTGTTATATACAATGTATGTGTGTTATATTTGTAAGTTTTATGACAGTCATTTTCGGAAATGTGTTTAAACTTAACATATGAATTTTCTGCTTCACGTCAAGGGAAAGCAAATGTCTTTGTTGTGTATTTAGAAATGTTTTATTTGGCTGTTAGATTTTAATTAGCAAGTGGTAATGATTAAATAATTTAAAGAGGTCCAGACTGGGCAGGATTATTTCAGAATGTTGAATAGTGATTTACTTTATTTTGTACAATTTATACAGGAAATGTTATAATTGGCGTAAACGTATTATAAAATATATGTAATCTGATATCTGTATCATTTGAGGGAAGAACATGGTGGGTTAGTTACCAGTAATAGTGTGTGGTAGGTATAATTGTCCTTGTAAAATTTGTAACCATTTTTATAATATTAAAGCAAACAGTGTAAGCTATTTATTTTTAATAAAGTATTTTGAGTCTTTAGTTTTTTACATAGTTTGTTATTTTATAGGTATAAAATGTCCAGTATGCTCAAAGTTTGTCCTTCCGGATGACATAGAATGCCACCTTCTCATGTGCCTCACCAAACCTCGACTCAGCTACAATGGTAAGTACTGTATACCATATTGTTAAATTTTTTCCAATATTGCCAAATTCGTGAGGGATGGGGGCCTTGAAGTGATTTAAGTAAATTTCTTAATTTATTATAAAACATACAGCAAAAATGTTACACAGCTATGTCTTACGTAGTGTACTGTCACTTATGTTACAGTTCGCATTGCAAATAATAAACAATGTTCAACTTGCAAATTTTATCCTCATACGCTTTTCTCAAATATTATTGTACCAACATTACGCCTACAAAGTATCATGACAAAAAAATTAGTTTCAAAGTAGTTATGACCAAATGAAAGTATCACATTTTGAAGACCTGCCAAAATGTGCCACATGCACCTTGTTCCACCGTAAAATAATTGCTTATAGGTTATGTCAGCTCATGCATTGCCTTGTTTTATTACCCGTGAAACATGTTTCAGAAGAGTCGTNATAATTGCTTATAGGTTATGTCAGCTCATGCATTGCCTTGTTTTATTACCCGTGAAACATGTTTCAGAAGAGTCGTTTCGCTGTGAGGTAATGAAAGAATCATTTAAGGTCACCAAGAATTCGCATGTGCTGAACTGTTACACATTGCAAAGAATTTCATAGTCTAAAACTCTAAAAAATGTAGGCCTCACAATATTCGTAGTACATACTATCAGATGCGATAGTGGGGAAGGATATGAAGAGCGGGCAAATTGCGGGGTAAAACACGTAAAACTTATGTAAATTTACGACCTATTGCATTTCTAGTAGTTTCATAAAGTTGCCTGTGTTTATAATTAATTTGTTACGTGGTCCCAACGATTTATTAATAAGTGTTGTTTTCTTTATAAGTTAATGTCTTTTAATAAGATTTATTTTGACATTTGCATGTTTGTTTTACACTTTAATTTTGTTTCTAAATAATATGTGTTAACCTTAACGTGTCTGTTGACCTTGAAGTCAGCTGTTGTCCGTGCGTGCTGACCGGCTACTGTGTGTTCATCTCTGTCGCACTTATATAGTCACAGTCATTTGCGCCACATTTTTCATTTGTTCATTTTACATTGTGTATATTCCTTGATGGAAAATTTAATAGGCACAGTAAATTTTGAGAGTTAAAACTGAGTTTACGATTTTTCATTTTTAACAGTCTGTATGTTTGTNATTTAATAGGCACAGTAAATTTTGAGAGTTAAAACTGAGTTTACGATTTTTCATTTTTAACAGTCTGTATGTTTGTGCTCACCACATCGACTGTGTTTTCAGGTGTTTCTTTAATTGCGCTGTCTATTGGAAGTGTTAAAGTCTCAATTTAAATTCACGTGAGATTGTATTGAAGTATTTTGTAAATGTTTCATAATGAAACTTGGGCTGCATGAAATGTTTATTTACGTTGCAGTATTTTGTGTTTTGATGACTCATGTTTATTCTTGCACTAGTCTATTTAATGTTTTAAAGTGATTCTATTCATTGGGCACAATTTTCTTTTTTGTTTGTATTTCAACGTAATTTTATTTGCATTCAGTTACCGACGTGTATTGTTAACTTTAGTACGTGTCTTCAGAGTGCTATTGGTCCATTATGCCTGATGCCATCTTATCGGCGCAGTACTGCCAACTGCATGACTATTTTTACACTAGGTTCAGTGTTTATTTATTTATTTTGACTTTACTTATACTGACATAGTTTATGCTTCAATACCTTCTCTTACACTTTACCAGGTATAACATAATGTACACATGTGTAAACATAATGAGCAAGAAAGAAATATACTTAAAAAAAATTAATAAGAGGCGAAACATATATATGGTAGGTCAAATAGATTAAACTCTAAAAATGATCTGTGGTTTCCAATTATGTACATATCTTGAACAGGACTAGACAAGGGAATGTTTAAATAAATAATAAAAAAAAAAAAAACAATAGCACAATAATATGGCTTTACAATAGCACAATAATGTGCATCATAATCCGCATTACCAATAAAAAATATTAATGTGTAGAACCTACAAAGTAGCTGAGAGAAAAACCAGAAGCTCGACCTCAATGCAATAAAATAAATTAACAGATCTATAATAACCACTTACAGATTAATAAAAATGGATTGCAGCAACTCCTTGAAAAAAATTGACTAATTGACAGCAACAAATTACACATTGATTAAAGTGAATGTATACATAAACAGGCATTGCAAGGTCGTACAAATAGTTAAGGGGAAAAAAAGCTAAACAAATTAAAATACTACGGAATAATGAAGTGTGTGTGTGGATTCATCGGCGCACATTTGTTTTCCTTTTACATTCATGATTCCTCATAACCCCCAATGGTTTTGTTTTAAAGTTCTTCGGAAGTAATTTAATTTTATTTGTGCACTAAATCCACCAATACTACAAAATATTTTCTTAGGNAAAAATTAAAATACTACGGAATAATGAAGTGTGTGTGTGGAATCATCGGCGCACATTTGTTTTCCTTTTACATTCATGATTCCTCATAACCCCCGATGGTTTTAAAGTTCTTCGGAAGTAATTTAATTTTATTTGTGCACTAAATCCACCAATACTACAAAATATTTTCTTAGGCCAATATCTTCTTCTGTAGTGTCTTTGTGCCATGTTGGACGTTTTCCTAAAGAAGCTCACTCACGATTGCTAAATTTCTTCTAAGGGTTGGTGCAGGGCACTGAGCTGATGTAGGCCACTCTTGGACTGCGATGTGTCTTCTTCTGACATGAAGCGAAGTGACATGTGACACTCTTGCACTGACTTATATGCACTCACAGCTGATTGTCATAGAATCAGTTATAACCAGCGTGCGCCTCATGACCTTGAAAACTAACATCCTGTGGGAGCAGTGTTCTAGAAATATAAATGTAAACACATGCACGTTTATACATGGGAGTGTGGCATCCCGGGGGGAGGGGGGATCAGTAATACTAGGACGCCTGCCTCTTACAGCTTTTATATAACGCATAAATGACAATAAATTTAATTTGACTGAAATTGGGTCAGTGGTTTTCATTTAGGCTAACATAACCTCAAAGTAAGAGGCAGGCGTCCGAGTATTACCGGCACCCGCTGGGATGCCCCACTCCCATGTATAAGCGTGCCTCGGTGTACATTAATTTTTTTAGAACACTGCTCTTACCTGATGTTAATTTCAAAGTCATGAAGGGCGTGCTGGTTATAACTTGTTATAAGGTAATCAGCTGCAAGTGTATATATCAGTGCAGGAGATAGACGTAATCAGCTGCGAGTGTATATGTCAGTGCAAGAGATACGAATATTAGTTTCGCTAATCACTCCAATTTTATGTTTAAAAAAATTTTACATACATAGAAATTGTCTCTAAATATGGCTGTGCTTGCATAGAAACTTCTGCAATTGTGAAAAGCGAAATCTGAAGAAGAAATACTTATGTTGACACTGCAGCAAGGTACTGTATTTTCATTGTCCACTGACAGGAGCAGTAACAGTGATGCCAAACTGTATGCTGTGGTTCCTATGTACTACAATGATGACACTGATGACCGAGAGTTCTGTGTTATGTATTCCTGTATTGAATGGCGATTTCCTAGGCTTTAATATTGCCACACTTGTTTTAGCTTCATTGAAATCACAGAATATTGTTTCCTAAAACTGCGTAGTGTTTAGTACCAACAATGCTGCAGCTATGGTTGGTGTGAAGAAGGTATGGTGTTAAGTCCTCACTATGTTTGTGATTGGTTGCTCATGCCATCCCATAAATTTGGCTGCAGAAAGTGTTAAAATTTATCTATAAAAGTTTTTTTAAATTTCTGAGAGATTGCAGATGCATGATTATCTTTATCAAAAAATTAGTAATAACAAAAAATTTTCATAAGAACAATTTTTGCAAAATCTTGAATAACAGTATGTGTTAGATTTTATATGTTAATTATATGATGTGCTCCTAATACACACACTTTACCCCCTCTCATCAACCCATTTTGTGTATTTCATTCAGTGATGGGAAAGTCTACCTCTTTTAAACTGTCTGAAGTTGGCAGGTATGCATTGAAGTATTCTAGTGGTCTTTCCTTCACATCCTGAATTGAAGTTAGTTTAGTTCACGGGAAAATACATTCCGATTTATTTGCAGTAATTCAGAGACAGCCTTCTTCTGTCGCCAGTTGAAGTTTTCTCTTGTTCGTATTAGAAGTTCCTCCAGTACTTATGATAGATTGCATTCAGTATTTTCTGGTCTTGAAGCTTTAGGAACATTTGGAAGTACGTGTGTGACCTGCTTGCGAACCCCTATCATGGCGCTCTTATTAAGACAAATTGCACTGTTGGACAAATAAATAATTCTGACTGGCAAACTATAAGTATTTTAAGAGACCAAATTCCTTGCTTCAATGACATACTGCCGGGTAGGATGCCACCTTTTTCTACTGGCTCGATTAGACCCAAACATACTACTGGGCAGCTAATCAAATCATGCCTTATTGATACCACCAACTCTGTACTGCCTACTCATTGCTCACAAAGTTTGAGTATTGAGAGCACCCCAGCCTACATAGTACATCAAGCCCCAAAATACATTCATTCTCTATTTCTGCAATGTATATGTTGTGCTCTAGACGAAGGTCACCAAGTTTCAAGTTCACTTCTGTCTGACCTTCAACAGGTGTGGTCTCACGTGTTACTGTAGTCTCTATACTGTCATTGGGCGATCACTGGGGGAAGGCCCTACAATGTCTGGTCTTACTACTGTTATGGTCTCCCCAGTTCGACCATCTGGCAAGGAACATCATTTGGGCTCCCCTCCAACAGTAATGCATCCCAATCTTGTTTTCATCGACCGTACATGTAAGAACATTGGGGCCTTCCCTCCAGCAGTCACCTACCTTCGTCCCACAAGATCAGTATTTACAAGTTTTCCGAATGTGCTGTATTCTCACTTACCTCTCGCCGCCTTTTTTCCCCACTGCTGCTTCTGTTACTGCTGTTGTGGGCAGTAGGCACTCAGGTACTCCGGCAGTCCACATGACTAACACTCCAAACGTTTGTGTGGAGGGCGGCGAAGCGCTGTAGCATGGACCCTGGTCTTGATATCATTTTCATTCAGCGTCATTGCCTGTACCGGATGTCGGGATGCGGACACCTGTCTTGCCGACTCCATCTCCAGTGCTCGGACCATGGCGTCCGGATTGGTGTGGGGTGCAGCTAGACGTACTGCTTGTTGTATTTCTGTGTCTGCGATGGCATCAATGAAAAAGCTGACTGCGATGATGTCGCGAGCCTCCTCGGGGCACTCCCAGAGATGAGTTGGAAAGCTACTTGATGTCTTGCCATAGCTCCTGCAGTGGCTCTCCTGGTCGCTGGGTGCAGCTTCGCATCTGGGCATGGTGGGCATGTTGCAGGTATTGGTCACTGAAACGTAGCTCCAAGGCACACACCAGTGTGGGGTTCTCCAGTCTGTCAATCTGGCAGAGATTGTAGTATGCTCAATGAGGGGCCTCTCAGTACAGCTGCAAGGTAGTAAGCCTGCTGTTTGGCTGACCTGCCATTCAGGGTGGCGACTTTTTTAAACTGGTGTTGGTACTCCTGCAAATAAGGGTTGGGCTTAATTGCGACCCTCTTTTCTCTACTCCTGGCTGCGCGAGACCAATGCAGCAGAGCTGCTGGCTATCCTCAGAGGTTGCTGTACTGGTTACAACTTTCACTGCTCCTTCACTTTGTTTGGCTGCCAGTGTGGTGGTATTAGTGCTCTGCTGCTGAAGAAATTTGTGCCGTTCCTTTTTCATCGCTCTTATTTCCAGTTTCATTTCGTTCTTGACACTGTCCATCCTTTTTACACTGTTCACCATTTCGTTCTCATTGTCCATTCTTTCATTTACAGTGTCAGTTTTCTTGTCAACACATTCAGTTCTTGTATTCACTAACTCACTAATGCATTCTATTTTCAGGTCTACATTTTCATTTACAGTGTCTATTTTCTTATCTACTTGATCACTTACATTACTTATTTCCCTTTTCCATCTTCCCTCAAGCTATTTGCACTTGTGTTCACTTGGCTACTTAACCACTCAATTAATGCTCGCAGTTCTTCCATTTCTGCAGTCATTTTTCTAGTTAAGTTGCTGTGATGGTTGTAGAAAACTGTGTTAATTTTTTGCCTATGGGTATTACAATTAACTAAATTATCTTAATATATCTAAATACTAGCCTATTGCCTCATATGATTTCAAATTGATAAATTAATATTTGTCTTCATCCCACTTCTGACACAAATGTTAAAAGATGCAGAGGGGCATCAGAGTTCATGAGATCTTAATAAAAATAAAAAAACCAAATTTGATTGTAATTTATTCACAAATCTATTATTTACAACATTAAACTATGTATCTTTATCTCCACTATTACTCTTATTATTCACAGTGAGCACAATATTTAATGTCTTTCTCAATTCTAATTAAAGTGTTTCCCAATTGTTTGTAGTCACTTAATTCACACTCATTATTAACACATGTTCAGTCTGTCTTATAGACAGAAAAGGGAGAACAAAAGAGACACATTCCAAGAAAAGAACAATTGTTCCCATCTTTGTGCTATATATTTAAAGTTTCGGTACTACACAAAATGTTATGTGCAACATTCATTAGTATCAAAAAACACAAACAGCAAATTTTGCAACACAGAGCAGCATTAGCACTGGTACATAAACATTCATGAGGTTAGATTTAGCCATAAGGGTTTCATGTTGCTTGTGCAGACAATATAGTCAATGATGTGAAACCATCACTGTAATAAACAAACTGACAAATAATAGACGACAGCATAGAGGGCTGTAAGAAGCTTGCGTGGACATCACAGAAAGTAAATTGCACATAGTGGCAAGATAGCAGAAGTTACAGATAAATCCCTTGCATGTCTAATATAGATATTGGCGTAGCCATCATGCATTGGAAGTAAATCAATGACACACTATAAATACCTGAATAAATACAAAACATTACTGTAGCAATCCATCACTAAACATTACTACCTAACCTAACGTTGCCAATTAACCACCACAGATGCAGGCAGTTTCTATGTCATTGGACAGAAGTCACATATGACCACGAAGGCATGAAGGGTCAAAACGACAATGCACATTTCAGTGTTTGAATCCGCAAAAGCTACAGAACCTAGGGTTGCAAACCCTGAAATGGCATGTCCTAATCAAGAAATTCATACACTTGCGTAAGTAAGAACTCACATTCGCGATTGCAAACAGTCATAATACAATGAATCAAAGAGAACATATCTGGGTTTCATTCTCGCTGTAGAAAAACTAGGAAAACGGCGATGCTAGTCTTAAAGCTTAATCCCTAACTTTAATATGCAGCATGGCAGAAGGTCAAGTGCCAAACCATAAAATTTAAAACAAGAACCGAAAGAAAATAAAAATTACATTTTTACTCTAAACAGAATTTTTACGACAGGCGGGCCGAAACAGGAATATAGAAAAGACTTACTTAAATAACTAGTTTGCCAGTCATCATCTCATCTCAGCCTGTCCTGAGATGGGGGCACACACAACTATAGTCGGTTCACAACTGGAAGAGACTTTCTTGAAGCCCTGCTAAAGATCTACTTTCAAGCCCATTTCGCATCCTTCCGCCAAAGGTAAACAAACATTGCCATGTGAGTATTAAAAATTTGATGTTTCGCGAGCACGCGCGCGCATGTGTGTGTGTGTAGGTTTGATTTTGACTGGGGGGTTGGGTGGGGGAGAAAAACTTTCACTTTGATTACATATTANAAGATCTACTTTCAAGCCCATTTCGCATCCTTCCGCCAAAGGTAAACAAACATTGCCATGTGAGTATTAAAAATTTTATGTTTCGCGAGCGCGCGCGCGCATGTGTGTGTGTGTAGGTTTGATTTTGACTGGGGGGTTGGGTGGTGGAGAAAAACTTTCACTTTGATTACGTATTATAGATGTGGCACAATACTTTGCATTGAAATGTGTCAACATTGAAGGAGTCCATCCAACAACATAAACATGGCACCGCCAATCTCTCATAATCCCCCGGATGGCCGTGCTATCATGAGGTCAGGAACCGAAGTTCCCATAACTCTTATAGTGTGTTTGCAACAAAAATGCAACCCGACAGACTTTGTTCAAATAATTGATACGGCGGTAGGCCGCTGTGTTCATGTTTTAGTTGGGCTCCGGGCCTGTATTTAATGCTGTTAACCTCTGTTGCTATCTTAAAAAGATTTTTCCAAACAAAAATCTAACTTAAAACTAATACGAAAAGACATTTGTTTCACTAATGTCTAATATTCAAACAATTAAATTGAAACATATTGCTAAGCAAATGCTTAGAGGAGGAACAAAANGTTTCACTAATGTCTAATATTCAAACAATTAAATTGAAACATATTGCTAAGCAAATGCTTAGAGGAGGAACAAAATAATTGTGCCACAGATTTTGTAAAGAAATGACAATAACAAATAAAACATAACTAAAAAATGGGCTCCAGTAAACAAAATATTAGAGAGAACTGTTGTTTACAATAATTAAAGAAGCTGAAATACCACATAGGATTGATCTCCAGTTTGCATTAAGTTAAAACATCCTAAAGGCATAAGCCGCAGTACTTATAAATAGTTTATTTATTTATTAGTTAGAAGTACCAGTAATAACTTATGGATTGTAGTGATTCCTTNCGCAGTACTTATAAATAGTTTATTTATTTATTAGTTAGAAGTACCAGTAATAACTTATGGATTGTAGTGATTCCTTTTGCTATAGAATTACCATAGATCAAAACAAAAAAGTTCATAAACAACTCAACACAGCAGCAACTATAAAAAAAAAAAAAGAAATTAATACATCCATCTCCACTCCAGAAATTAGAAACCAATTATTCAAAAAAATGACATGCTTAAATAGCTGCTTTCTGATGTAGACTGCTCCTTTACATATAATGCTATAAAGCAATGCTCAACAACATTACCCTACAATTTAACACTACACAAAAAGATTTTGCAAAAAAAGGATACAGCAAACAGAATGTTGTGCTCCTCCAGCTACTGTTGGGGAATTTCTCCAGCTGAAATCACCACACAATACAACAAATTAAAATGTATTACCCTTGAATGTTGCTAACAGTAGGTCTGTTGTATAGAATGTTTGAATTAAGCACAATTCTTTCCAAAACATAAACTTTTAAATGGTTGGTTGCATAGTATTTATTGGATACCAAATGTATGATTGGCGACTTCTATAATGTGAACGTGATAAGAATGTCTATACCTACTGTGCTAGACATTCTTAAACTTTTTATCATATTACATGTAACTGTTTTCCTGATACCTGTGTTGACTAGCACAGAATCTAACATGTCACAAACAATATAAACATTTTATTTATTAAAAAACAAAAGGTTGGAGCTCACCTGTGTGTTGTGATATGGTGCATTGTCCATGACGATGACTCTTGTATGTTTTTGGTATCGGTAACTGTAGTTGACCCAGAAACTGAATTATGGTCCTTCTAAATTATTCAAATTAGGTTGGCTATGTAGCACTGAAAGTGAAAAATATGACGCTGATAATTTACAATAACTAAAAGACAATGGCTGTAGAACAGCGGTGTTGGGGAAATGCATTAATACACAGTTGTTTTCTTAAAAGATTATGACTGCGATTTCATTGATTACGATGTCCTCTCGTGTTTAGTGAAGTGCTACAGATATGTTTAATAGTAGGGGAAGTTCCAGTTATATCGAGTGTAATCTATTTAGTGATTTATAACAATGGCAATTAATGCCGCAATGTAACTTCTAAATACAAAACAAGCAGTTTCTTCAGAATCTTAAAATGCACCATCTCTCCATAACCTATATAAAATTAATTGGCTATAACAAACTCACTATAGAGGCAATTTTCCTTACCATTGTCAGTTGTCTTTATAATAAATTTCCACTGTATATATTGGGTTGTTTATGAAGAATCCCTCGCAGGGGTACACAAATTCCAACACAAAGTAGTTTTTATTTTTAATTACACATTGTAATACCACCTTTTGCTTAGGTGATTCATACACTCACATTTGAGTCTATATAACCCTACAATCCTAGGTTAGTGTACAACCCAACAATCCTAGGTTAGTTTAAAAAAGTTAAAATAATGATTCACCCATCGTGGGGTTAGGTTCTGTTAGGTTAGGTGGGCACATGTTATGAAATTAGTCGGACGTTAATGCCCCTCGTATATTAGTTTTCTGCATCATTAGTAGAGTGGAAAAAATATACCATTTTCCGTGAATTATTGTTTTTTTTTTACAGAAAAGCCCCTAAACTTAATAATTACCCAAATAAAACGTTAAAAAGACATGTAGACAACGTTTGATGACGTTATCAAGTTATTAACAAATTTTCTGTATGTTCTTGTAAACACATTTCGTAGGCCAATGTAATTGACCTTAACACACACAACTTGCAAACGCAATGGTTAATACTATATATATTTTAACATACCTTAGCATTGTGGATCTGGAGAGTTTCAACATTTCTGCCGCTCTTTCCGCGACGTTGCAGGGTTTCATTTCCCCTCGACTAATTAGGGAATACAACGATTCAGTGAGGTTAACGATGTCTTGTTGGCGTTGATGAGTGGGGACTTCTCTTTTCTTGACCTTGCTAGAACTCATGACTGCACAATAAACTGCTGCAACATACAACGTAAAATACAGTAAATAAAATTTTAAGCAAACCTGAAATAAATTTAAAAAATATTAACACGTGAGAACGCAGTACAAGTAACCTCTTATACAGGTTTCAGAAACGAAAGGAATCAGTACAATGAGAAATAATAAAGAGAGGATATTAGTAAAAAAAAACCAATAAATGAATTATTATAGGTTAAACAAGATAATCGCACAAATTCTCTGGCACGTGTGTCACCCACACCTCGCCAACAACACATGGAACAAAGGTTTGTAAACAAATGGTCGCGCTACTTTCACCTTGAGTGTGACCATGTGACTATGCAAGAAACGTTGAAATCTAAATACGTTAGCATCACGTCATTAATAATTGGCATAATAAGATAAAAGTCTTTTCTAAACCCATTTGTAAGCGATAAATTAACAATTATGTTAAAACTTTGGAACTGTTTCCTCTCTTTGTGCTGGCAACCTAACAGCATTACTGTATCCACGCTCGCCGCTGTTTGTAATATTATATGCATGCAGCTAACGGCTAGGGTGTTTTTTGAAAGGTTGATTTTCAAAAGTTTCTTCCAGTCGTGAACCGATTGTAAACAGTAAGAGAGAAATATGTCACTATATGCCTCTGTGCTGGAAGGAGTAAAAGTGATCGAGCAGCATTCTAAATAGATAAAGAAAATAATATAAGCAATTCAAAAGTAATTTTATAGCAGTACTATGGAAGCTGTTCAACTAAAAGACATTCTCTCTNGAAAGGTTGATTTTCAAAAGTTTCTTCCAGTCGTGAACCGATTGTAAACAGTAAGAGAGAAATATGTCACTATATGCCTCTGTGCTGGAAGGAGTAAATGTGATCGAGCAGCATTCTAAATAGATAAAGAAAATAATATAAGCAATTCAAAAGTAATTTTATAGCAGTACTATGGAAGCTGTTCAACTAAAAGACATTCTCTCTCTCTTTCTTCTTTCTCTCTCTCTCTCTTTTCTTTCTCTCTCTCTCTCTCTCTCTCTCTCTCTCTCTCTCTCTTTTTTCTCTGTCTTTATTTCTCTCTCTCTTTTTTCTGTCTTTATTTCTCTCTTTCTCTCTCTCTGTCTCTCCTTTCTTTCTCTCGCACAGAATACAAGAGCATGGAACCCAATTAAGAATGGTTATTTTGCCTATCCAAGAACNTCTCCTTTCTTTCTCTCGCACAGAATACAAGAGCATGGAACCCAATTAAGAATGGTTATTTTGCCTATCCAAGAACAAGGTTGAACTGTAAAGTACAAGTATTAACATTGCAAGTTGCATTTTTGTATTCCTGTAATCAATTCCTTATACCATTTGCAGGAAGAATGCAATGAAAGTTTTTAAGTAATATAGGTTGGCATTGGTGTATACTGTGTACCTTATAAGAAGACCACATTCTTGACAGTTGACAATCGCCGCACCTTTTCGTTTATGTATCCATTCGCCATCAACTGGTGTGTCAAGTNATCTCTCGCAGGGGTACACAAATTCCAACACAAAGTAGTTTTTATTTTTAATTACACATTGTAATACCACCTTTTGCTTAAGTGATTCATACACTCACATTTGAGTCTATATAACCCTACAATCCTAGGTTAGTGTAAAAACCAACAATCCTAGGTTAGTTTAAAAATGTAAAATAGTGATTCACCCATCGTGGGGATAGGTTCTGTTAGGTTAGGTGGGCACATGTTACGAAATTAGTCGGACGTTAATGCCCGTCGTATATTCGTGTTCTGCATCATTAGTGGAGTGGAAATATACCATTTTCCGTGAAATTATTGTTATTTTTTTTACAGAAAAGCCCCCTAAACTTAATAATTACCCAAATAAAACGTTAAAAAGACACGTAGACAACGTTCGACGATGTTATCAAGTTATTAACAAATTTTCTTTATGTTCTTGTAAACACATTTCGTAGGCCAACATAATTGACCTTAGCACACACAACTTGCAAACGCAATGGTTAATACTATATATATTTTAACATACCTTAGCATTGTGGATCTGGAGAGTTTCAACATTTCTGCCGCTCTTTCCGCGACGTTGCAGGGTTTCATTTCCCCTCCCCTAATTAGGGAATACAACGATTCAGTGAGGTTAACGATGTCTTGTTGGCGTTGATGAGTGGTGACTTCTCTTTTCTTGACCTTGCTAGAACTCATGACTGCACAAAAAACTGCTGCAACATACAACGTAAAATACAGTAAATAAAATTTTAAGCAAACCTGAAATAAATTTAAAAAATATTAACACGTGAGAACGCAGTACAAGTAACCTCTTATACAGGTTTCAGAAACGAAAGGAATCAGTACAATGAGAAATAATAAAGAGCGGATATTAGTAAAAAAAAACCAATAAATGGATTATTATATGTTAAACAAGATAATCGCACAAATTCTCTGGCACGTGTGTCACCCACACCTCGCCAACAACACACGGAACAAAGGTTTGTAAACAAATGGTTGCGCTACTTTCACCTTGAGTGTGACCATGTGACTATGCAAGAAACGTTGAAATCTAAATACGTTAGCATCACGTCATTAATAATTGGCATAATAAGATAAAAGTCTTTTCTAAACCCATTTGTAAGCGATAAATTAACAATTATGTTAAAACTTTGGAACTGTTTCCTCTCTTTGTGCTGGCAACCTAACAGCATTACTGTATCCACGCTCGCCGCTGTTTGTAATATTATATGCATGCAGCTAACGGCTAGGGTGTTTTTTGAAAGGTTGATTTTCAAAAGTTTCTTCCAGTCGTGAACCGATTGTAAACAGTAAGAGAGAAATATGTCACTATATGCCTCTGTGCTGGAAGGAGTAAAAGTGATCGAGCAGCATTCTAAATAGATAAAGAAAATAATATAAGCAAATCAAAAGTAATTTTATAGCAGTACTATGGAAGCTGTTCAACTAAAAGACATTCTCTCTTTCTTCTTTCTCTCTCTCTTCTTTCTCTCTCTCTCTCTCTTTTCTCTCTCTCTCTCTCTTTTCTCTCTCTCTCTCTCTTTCTCTCTTTTTCTCTGTCTTTATTTCTCTCTCTCTTTTTTCTGTCTTTATTTCTCTCTCTTTCTCTCTCTCTCTCTCCTTTCTTTCTCTCGCACAGAATACAAGAGCATGGAACCCAATTAAGAATGGTTATTTTGCCTATCCAAGAACAAGGTTGAACTGTAAAGTACAAGTATTAACATTGCAAGTTGCATTTTTGTATTCCTGTTATCAATTCCTTATACCATTTGCAGGAAGAATGCAATGAAAGTTTTTAAGTAATATAGGTTGGCATTGGTGTATACTGTGTACCTTATAAGAAGACCACATTCTTGACAGTTGACAATCGCCGCACCTTTTCGTTTATGTATCCATTCGCCATCAACTGGTGTGTCAAGTATAGGCGAGTCAGCACGTCCAGGTGCTGCTGCTATGTGTGGCAATTGGTGAACTGCTTGGGTGGCGCTGCATTTGTAAACAGAGCTTTGTGGACTTGTGTATGGTCATTCGTAAACGCTGCACACAAAATATGTGTTACTTTAAAAATTATACAGAGCTCACGGGAAAATAAAACCATTTGTATATGCACGTAAATAAGTTATTTTAAACAACTAAACTATAATATGTTTCTGGGTGTAGTTCGGGATATGGATAACAGATAGCGTGTTGTAATAGATGGTGCGCCTGTACCTCACAAGATGGCAGCACATGGTTGGAGAGTCGGGAAACGTGAAAAAAGGATTTGAAANGGTGCGCCTGTACCTCACAAGATGGCAGCACATGGTTGGAGAGTCGGGAAACGTGAAAAAAGGATTTGAAATTGCGCTTTACTTGGATACGAATAGTTTTATTGTGCATCTCATTTTGAACACCTATACATTAACATTTTATCACAAAGTTTCATTTCTAAAACTAAAAACTGCTGTTTTATGACCACGTAAAATAAAATGTATTGATTAATCTATGAACTCTTTCTTATCCGCGTATTTTCTGCTTCTCTGATGTGCGTCGGCACTGCTCTCAGAATAGCCAACGTAATATTAATTTCTGTTCGTGCATCAGCTGATACAGGATTTTGTAAATGGCACGTTGTTTGTTTTGAATAAATCAATTTGCCACTCACTGACTGTCAGAATGTGGCCTTCTTATATGAAATGAACTATATAATTGGTGACTCCACAACACAACAGAGAAAATATGACAGTAAACCGCGAAGCAAAGTTCTGCCGTAGTTTCCTGACAAGTTTGCGTTAGTACAATTGTGCAAGTTCCAGTTGGGGAATTTCTTTTGTGAGAGTCAGAGAAATTGAAATTAATGTTTGTGGAATTACTGCACCAGCTTTGTTGGTTAGCATGACTGCAATAATTTCACAATTGTGACACCCACCTTCAGGGTGCCACTAACACTGCAGGCCAGCATGTCCTTGCAACGACTTCAACCCAACTTGAACTCTCCATGTTGTACAGTTACAGAAATGCATGTAATGTTTTCAGACCAAATGAGGACAAATTTCTACAATATTGGCCATAGTTTTCAGTTTTTCTTCAAAGTTTGCTGGTTTCATGAAACTGTAATATATACACACATGTGCAGTGTTTGTTCATTTTTCTATGCAATTTCATCCCCCATTATTAGCAAACTACAGTATAATGTTACTCAAATATAGAGCAATGTATCTCCATTTACAGCAATAGACTTCCATTAAATATGTGGTGTCAGCTACAAAGTTCCCCCCAAATTATGCTGCCGGCACCATCACATTGTTTATCTTTCAACTCGTAAGAAATAGAGATAAAATAGTCTTTATTGAAAGTATCTAATAAGATATGTTGACAGTCGATTGAAACAGATTTTATTTTACAGATTATGAAACTTGGTATGAGCATTTAAACAAGTATGCAGCAATTCCAAAATTCCAGTGTTAAGTGTTTTCCCACCTTCATATTGCCTAAGCCATTTTCCCCAAAAGTCCAACAGAGTTTCTTAATGGAAGAGTTACATAATTTAACATTATCATGTAAAATATTTTATAGTATGTGCTGACCCCATTAGAAGATTTTGGAACTATTCTCAAGACCGTGTGAGTAGTGCTACATTCTGCCATAAGAGTGCAGGACGTGTTCAGTATTACCTGCAACTTTCGAAGAGGTAACATAGTTCATTTTTGAGGAGGCAGTTGACTAATACGTTGCAATTATTTAGCTTTGTGCTAGAATTGGAAGAATTTTTGTTCAGAATGATTCGTGAAGCTATTGCAATAGGTGGCCATATCAATCGAAGTTCAAGTAAAGTTTTACTTCAAATACAAAATTGTAATGATTAGTGAAATGAAACACTGCGTTCGCGATTGAATGGCGACTGAACGACCATAGCTTTATTACTAATAACATAGAGAAAACAATACGATGACATAGAGATAACAATANGCCATATCAATCGAAGTTCAAGTAAAGTTTTACTTCAAATACAAAATTGTAATGATTAGTGAAATGAAACACTGCGTATCGCGATTGAATGGCGACTGAACGACCATAGCTTTATTACTAATAACATGGAGAAAACAATACGATGACATAGAGATAACAATAGGTGGCGCTAGTTGTTACAGTTTTGAAACAAATCATAACACCCCTACTTATCAAAATATTACACACTTTCAATTCCCATTGGCAAATATTGAATATGCACAATTTTATCTGATATCATGTTTCTGCAAAAGTGGTATCTGACATCAATGTGCTTGGTTTTATTGTGAAAAATAGGATTTGCCGACAACTTCTGTGCACTCTGATTATCATTACATATAGTGATTGTATACATTTTCTCTGTAATCTCATATTTCAAGTTTCTAAGATATATTGCCTCTTTACAAGCTTCTGAAATTGCTATATATTCAGCTTCTATGCTAGATAATGCTATTGACTTCTGTTTTTTTACATTCCCAAGAGATGAGACAACCTGATAACATAAAACAAAATCCTGTATATGACGTTCTGTCCATAGTATCATTAGCCCAGTCGGCATCAACAAAACCTTTAACATCACAATCTTTATTCTTACTATATTTTAAACCAAAAGTTCTTGTGTGTTTTAAATATTTAAGTATCCTCTTTACATATGACCAATGCTCTTCACCATGACAATTATTGAACTGACTCAAATATCCTACTGCATAAGCAATATCCGGTCTTGTAAGGACTGCCAGATACATCAAACTACCTATAAGTTGTTGATATGGATTCTGGTTTTGAGCATTATCACATTTAGTAACATTCAATTTAGCCTCCATAGGAGTCTTAACAGTTTTACAATCAACCATATCAAACTTGTACAAAAGTTGATCAATATAATTTTCTTGGCTTAAAGTAATTACATCATTACTCTTATCAATTTTAACATCCATACCTAGACAACGCTTTACTTGTTCCAAATCTTTAATTTTAAACTGACAATTCAATATTTCTTTTAACTGTAACATTTCTTTTTTATCGTTCGAAAAAACAAAGAAATCATCGACATAAAGAGTGACCATTGTCTTACAACCATTTACAACTTTGCTATATAAGCATGGTTCCAGTTTAGATTTCTTATAACCATTTAGAATCAAACAATTGTCAACTTTCTCATGCCATGCTCTGGAAGATTGTTTGAGGCCATATATAGCCTTTTTCAACTTAAGGACTTTGTTTTTATCATTCTCTGAGCAAAAAAAAAACAGTCTGGTTTTTGCATAGATATAGTCTCATTCAATTCTCCATTCAGAAAGGCTGTTTTCACATCTAAATGTATTATATCAAGATTTAACTGTACAGAAATTGCAAATAACAAACGCAATGTGGTGTGCCTCACAACAGGGGAAAAGGTTTCTTCATAGTCCACACCATACTTTTGACTATAGCCTTTGGCTACTAATCTAGCACGGTAACGAATCTGGTTTTCACTGTCACACTTTTTCTTCAATACCCACTTGCACTTTACCACTGTTTTACCGTCTTCAGGTTCCACAAGCTCCCAAGCATTGTTATCCTCAAAACACTGCAGCTCCTCTTGTATAGCTTGCGACCAACACTCCTTATCTGGACCCTGTAGTGCATCTTCCACCGACAACTCATCAATATGTAATCTGTCACTTTCTGTACACATATTTGAGAAACCATATCTATCTGGTTTTTGTCTTTGTCTAGTAGGCAACGCGCGTGATTGTATCGTTTCATCAACTTCAGTGGAACTGTCCGAGTCTGCAGTATCACCCTGCACATAGGTTTCATCATTATTAAATCCTGAAGTACTAGTATACGAGTCATCAGATTGATTGTTGTCCCCCACTGAATCTGCATTTACTTCGCCAATATCGGTATCAACATTCTCCTTCTCTTTAACTACAGTCAGGTTCTCTGTATTCAAATTTTTTTCCATAATAATGACGTCTCTGCTGGTTGACACTATCTGAGTTTTAGGGTTGTAAACTCTGTACCCCTTTACTTCCTCTGAATAACCTACTAAGATGCACTTCTCAGACTTCTTGTCCCACTTCGCACGTTTAACTTTGGGGACATGCACCATGACAGTACTACCAAATATCTTCAAATGACTAATATTAGGCTTGCTGTTAGTCCATAACTCGTACGGAGTTTTATTATTTAATCCAGCTGCTACCGTTCTATTTTGCAAATAAACAGCAGTATTACTTGCTTCTGCCCAAAATTTCTTCGGTAGATCAGCTTCAAACAAAAGGCATCTCGCTTTTTCTATTAAAGTTCTATTCATGCGTTCGCATAAACCATTTTGTTCAGGCGTGTAAGGATTTGTTTTTTGATGTATTATTCCCATTTTTTTCAGGTAATCATCCAATTCTTTATTACAGAATTCACGTCCGTTATCACTCCGTAAAATCTTTATCTTTTTTCCCAGAACATTTTCAACTTTAGCTTTGTATTGTTTAAAGCATTCAAAAGTTTCACTCTTATTTTTCAAAAAATAAATATGTGTCATTCTGCTGTAATCATCGACAAAAATAAGAAAATACCTTGACCCTCCTAGAGAAGCATTCTCCATAGGTCCGCAAAGATCTGTATGTACTGTATTCAATAATTCAGTACTTCTGTCACCCTCATGAGAGAACGGCAAGCGACTTTGCTTCCCCTCACAACATGTGACACAAGACATCTTGCTTATATCTGTATTCTTATCCAATTGCAATCCTTCCACAGCATCCTGCATCTTGTTAAGATAGTTGCTATTAATATGTCCCAGTCTCCTATGCCAGGTTTCGCCGGATTCCATCACAGCAGCTGACAAACACATGGGCATGTTTAGTTTGTATACTCCATTTACTAATGAGGCTGTAGCAACTTTTTCGCCTTTTCTATTATAAATGATACAACTGTCACTCGTGAAGGACACTCCATTGCCATTGCAGATTAATTGACTCACAGATAAGAGATTTGTTGTGATACTTGGAACACACAACACATCTTTGATTGTCACATCAAACTTGCTATCTTCTGTTAAAGTTTTAATCTGCACATCACCGGAACACTCAACAGGCACCTTACTATTGTTAGCTACAATTATTTCTTTAGTGCTCTGTTCGTATGAAACATTTGTAATCCAATGTTTATTCGTTGTTAGGTGCACACTTGCCCCCGAGTCGACATACCAATCGTTTTTGCTAAAACTGCCATTTAAAAATACAGCACTGAAGGCATTTGTTTGCTTTTGTTCACTGTGCGTATTATATTTCTCTTTATTGGGACATTTATTTTGGAAATGGCCAGTCTGTTTACATCTAAAACATTTGATGGTTGATGACTTTGACGTTTGTGAGCCATCTTGTTTATGGTCTTTAACCACAGACTTTTCTTTTTTCTTATGTTGGTATTTACGAAAACTAGCAAATGCACCACTAGTTTCATTCGTTTCAGTTTCCTCCATGTCCAATAATTTTCGTTTTAATGGTGTCCGTTGTTATGCAAATTCCAGAATGTTCTATGGCCATAATCATTGGCGAAAACTTTTCAGGCAATCCCGCCAACAATAATGACCCGACGACCCATTCGTCATTTATGTTAAAACCAGTTCCAGCTAATTTTTGTCCATTTTCAACTATTTGAGTCACATAGGCAGTNCATTCGTCATTTATGTTAAAACCAGTTCCAGCTAATTTTTGTCCATTTTCAACTATTTGAGTCACATAGGCAGTCAAGCCGGTTAGAAATTAAATTTCTCAACAGACTTATTCTTCTGGTAAACCCTGAATCGTCGAATAACTGCTTTAGTTTTGTCCATAGCTCCTTTGTAGAAGTAACGTTTTTTATATGAACCTAAATTGAGGGATCAATGGCCAAGATCAATTTTGCTCTGGTTTTAGCATCATCCGTGGCTCCTATTGCTGGTTGATTCGGCTCCTGCTTGATGCATCCTAGCATGCCCTCCAAGACCAGGAAATTCTCTGCCGCAAAACACCATTCACTATAATTCTCGCGTCCTTTCAACTTAGGGACGCTTATCACATAGTTCGAAGCCATTACNCAACTTAGGGACGCTTATCACGTAGTTCGAAGTCATTACGCAGTCACACACACATGATACGCACAATTAATAGTCTCCTTCAGCGAATATAATTATACTCAGTACTTTTCATACCGTACAAACTATCGCGAGATTATTATTCAATTGTTTACTGGGCCCATAACCTGTAATGATTAGCGAAATGAAACACTGCGTATCGCGATTCAATGGCGACTGAACGACCATAGCTTTGTTACTAATAACATAGAGAAAACAATACGATGACATAGAGATAACAATAAGTGGCGCTGGTTGTTACAGTTTTGATACAAATCATAACAAAAATTATTATACATGTCGTTAAATAGTAAATATAAATGAAACACACTAATATTAGGAAGCTTCGAGTATGTTGTTTTCAGTTTTTAGAACAGTTATTAGTAGTAGAATTGTTGACTGATGGGGAATAAGATCTACACTGCAGGAGCAGATCATACATTAACATCAATCTGATAGTAACCCACCTGAAAATATTTATTAAGAATTACTAGCTGATGCTGGTTTGCAAGCATGCACACGCGCACACACACGTGCGTGCACGCGCATGCGCACACACACACACATGCACCTGTACAGAGATAGAGATGAAGAGAGATAAAGATAAATGTGTGTGTGTGTTTGTACGTGTGCACATATGTGTGAGTGCGTGTGTTTTTTTGTGAGGACTTTCGCCTCTTGACTGCCTTGCGAGTACTCTAAGAAGAAATGGAAATAAATTATACATAATTTAGATGGGGCATTTTTTTTTTATGCTGTACATTCCAAAAACTTTAGTACTCAACATGGACTTATATATACTATACACACACACTCATTTCTTCCTTGTAACCGTCTTTACACACACTTGATGATGAAGCTTCTTTGTTAGGACTACGTTTAAAAGTACACGTTCCTAACCATCATTATTTATATGTGTTTATTTCTTCATCTCTGGTGGGTTAACTGACTCTGTTACTGTAGTAATACATACTCGCATACAGTTAGCCCTTGCTGTAAGGCATGAGATCACAGAGATGGTATGGTCTACATGTTCACAATCCCACCACACACAATGATTTATTGAAAATAATCTGTGCATGTATCACATCTTGGTAGCAACGTAGTATTAAATGAAAGTATCAAATTTGTAAAATAAACTTTACTTTCTCGTGATATATCAGATTGTTTCAACGATCAGGACATGTCTGAATTCAGGTATATAGTGGTTTACTTGCATCATTGCATACTTTAGTTACCTTTGCCAAACAACTTGATGAATTTGGACAAGTAATCTTGTTGGTTTTGACAACAACATATTAGTCAGCTAACTGCTTTTAATGAAAGTGTATTTAGGAGAAGAATTACTTGACAGATGCCTAAACTTTCAGGATAAAATCAAGGTTTAAATAATTATTTCAATTTCACTTATGTAACATTTATTGTCATGCTAATTGTTTGTTTGTAATTTTGATTATTGGTTTTCCCTTAGATCATGTAGGTTATAAACAGAAATCTAATAAGTATTTTTTTCTATATATTTTAAGGTGCACTTTCTGATAATTAACTTTGTTCAAACTTCTATGCCTACGAAGTAGTGCTGGTGCTGTATTAGACTTTAAATAAAATAATCGTGTAGAAAACTAATTGTAACCTACAAATCGCTCCTCAAAATGATGCCACATATGCCGCAAATACACAAAAAATCTACATCTTCGTCTACTTGTATACTTCACTTGCAATTTGGACAGCACTTGTGATGTCACTTTCTAGGACAGGTAAGCACGAATCTGTACTTCAGGCGAATTATGATACTGCCTTAGCTGGACACTGGACCACAATATAGATAACAGGTTCCAGCCAGAGTTAGTTAACTGCAATAAATGTTTAGCATGCAATATTTTCGGGTGTAGGGTTATAAATTTGCTCATCAATAACCTAATTTATTACCTACGGTTATACTCTGTTAAGCCAATCTGTGTATTTATGTATTGGGTACAAAGTAATTGTAAGTTATTAAGCAGAACTTATTAGCAGGAACGGTTTCAGGGTTAATCTGGATTTGATTAAATTTGTAACAACACTAAGTAATGGTAGGATATGAGATGGTACGAGTCCTTAAGTAGAAGTTAAATTATTCACTATATGATATTAAAAAAAAACTGTGATACAGGCCTTTACTTTTTAGCTTATTACAAATCCATGAGCAAATTTTTCTGCAATTGACACCCTTCCAGGATTGTTAAACCAATAAATGCAGTCTTTACACATTTTTTTACTATATGAAATACGTGCATATCCACAAATTTAGTTACATGGTTTAGACAATTTTTTCCGCTTTGCTTGTGTTTAAGATGTATTAACAATCGCTGTAATGAAAAACATTAATTTATAGTTTGCGTGTAAATTAAGAGGACAATCCTTTAAATACTTATTATTAATAAGTTACCTTTTGTGGTAGATTTTGTTAAAATCTTTTCTTACACGTTTAGTGTAAGTATATTTTTATTGTGTTTGGGTGTTATCAAACGGTTTTGAAAATATTAGATTTCTAATCCAACTTGATGCATAAACTATTATTTACTTGAGGATGTTAGATTTCTTTTATTTGCAAGGAACCTAATAAAAATTTGTATTCATAAAAAAAAAAATCTCTTAATCATTATTTTAATTTGCCATGCACACAATTACATTTGACAAGTAATAACATATTGCAAAATAAAATAGCAGTTTTACGATAAAGATATTATAGTTTCGAAGCAAATTTGAAGTATGTTTTAGTTAACTTTGAAAACTATTTTCAAGAAAATTTTTTAGCCTAAATAAAGTATTTTTTATTAAGAAATTGATTACTCTAGAAAATAAATTCAAAATAAATTAAAAATCTGATGCCCTTATGTGTTTGGTGCTGGTGTTTAATTGATGTGTTTATATTTACTAATTACATTATGCTCTTTCACAGGCCACTGTATACTGTACGTAGATATGTGTTTGATGTTGCGTTGTGAACTTTTACATTGTATTTTTCAACTGTCTCTTAGTATCGTAAATATGTATTTTTAATAGTTGTAATCATAGTAAATTATTCTGATTTGTGTCCACACAATAGCTGGGGGAAAAAGAAACAAGTTTGCAGTTCAGATGTTTAGCTGATTTTGTCTAGATTGTACAGTGTGCTGGTATCTTATCTAGAGACACTATCATTTTGCTTTATAATTCAGTACCAAAGTAGACGCCATACAAGTACATGTTAGTTTCATGTTTGACATTGGAGCACCATTCTTCTGAGACTTGTGGCTGGGTGGAACAGGAGAATGAGTCCTGCCTGTGGTGGCGGCCAATAAATAAGTGACCCTTGCTCGAGTATGTAGAGAACTGTGGAGTTAAGCTCGGTGCCGTTTTATAACGTGAAATGGCAGGGTCTCTAATGATATCCTGTAAACCTTGATTCACCTATTACAATCAACTGCGACACTTATGGGATTAAATTACATTAACGATGATCGTAACGGCTTTAAATTCCCACACAGCAATAATAATCAAATAAGAAATGTATGTGTAAGCTGGGTTCGGGTTCATATGAAGTCGCGATGGGGGTGAAATCACTGCCAATAGACCAGCCGGTTGGGAACATTACCTCATATGAACCAGCGGTCATGGTAGTAGGGGTCGTAAACATGCTCGAAAATGAAATGGTTATCACTTCGGTAGGTTGGAGTAAACATGATCACTTCTGTGGTAAAAGTTCTATCAAAGGTAAAATGTGGGTGTACAAAATAAATAGTGCCCAGATGATAAAATTTGTTGAATTGTACCGCAATCTGGAATGTTTGTTGAGAATAAATTTTGGAGTGTAAAAGTATCAAAATGCAATGGATGAAACTCATAGGAAAAAATAATGTATAAATGGTTTTCGTATTCATGAAGTAGCCCATAAAATAACAAATGCAAAATCTCTCTATTATCAAGAATTTTAAAAAAAATTTAACAACTATAAGACTGGTGTCATACTGAAATCAGGGAACCTCTACTGATAACATTTATTGACCTAGGGTTCCATGACTCTCAATTGCGCATTAGTTTAAAAAATCCTGTAATTATTGAAAATTAATACAATCTTACAATTAGTGAGTCACAAGTTCAAAGTTTCAACTTAAATGACCACAAGAAGAAAACATTTGTGACCCGGATGACACTCCCAAAAGAAATTTGTCTAACCAAAAGGAGAAAGGTGAGATCTTTAAAGTTCCTTTAAGGTCACCTTCAAGGTCACATCAGGCCTTTTCATAAAAAAAAACTACTTCAGGATTGGCGTGCTCCACTGTCGTATCTTGGGGAAACCATAGAAAAGTTGGGCTACATTAAANACCCTGTAATTATTGAAAATTAATACAATCTTACAATTAGTGAGTCACAAGTTCAAAGTTTCAACTTAAATGACCACAAGAAGAAAACATTTGTGACCCGGATGACACTCCTAAAAGAAATTTGGCTAACCAAAAGGAGAAAGGTGAGATCTTTAAAGTTCCTTTAAGGTCACCTTCAAGGTCACATCAGGACTTTTCATTAAAAAAACTACTTCAGGATTGGCGTGCTCCACTGTCGTATCTTGGGGAAACCATAGAAAAGTTGGGCTACATTAAAAAAATTTGTTATCGCAGACAAGTTTAATGTTTGGTACCGAAATTTTAGCCAAAAATGCAAACAACCAAAAGACTTGGAGAGCTCTTAGTCTCAAAATGCAAATACAGAGCCTCATTTCAAACAAATTAATCTAAAAAAAAAATCTAAAAATGTTTTTCTAGCTGGTCCTTTTGCTTACCAACCTCCTGTTTGGTATTATGACCATCAACAGCCACCACCTTCAGTCAGGAAGCCACCCAACATTACATTTAATGAATTCCCACCGAACACCAGGGAAAAATGTAGTTAAACTCCAGCTGAACATAATATTGAAGAGGACAGCTTGGATTCTGTGATATGATTTAAAAGTCATCTTGTGTACATATGATTATGTTTGTTTAGATCCTATCCTTGTGTTTAGAGGACTTCAAACTGAGCACTAAGAACGTTTTACAGGAATTGAACCCTGGGGTGGAGCGAAGGCGGCGAACACTACATGCAAATCTTTAAAGAGTAATTTACGTAATATTTTATGAACATTTCCAAATATCTTTCCTAACTTTTTTCATTTTTTTTCTCGATTTTTTGGGTTTAAGTTTGCCTAGTGTTGCAGATATCCAAGATGATAATCAGGGTCAGTAAAATTTTTTCTGAAATTTTTTTTGGCAATTTTTAAAATTTTTTTTGTGGTTTGCATTTGCCTAGGGTTAAGGTCACGGAAATCCAAGGTGGCGCTTGGGTTTCTTAACGTAATTTCTCCCCCGATTTTTACTATATTTTTAGAAAATTTTGTATTTTTCTAGATTTTTTGGTTTTAAGATTACCTGCGATCAAGGTGAGGGTCATCTCGGGTCAAAGGAATTGAAATGCAATATGGTAGTCTTAATCAAAAATGTAATTTCCCCTGATTTTTTGGGTTTAAAGTCACCTCGGTTCATGGTTAAGGTCGTGGATATCCAAGACTGTGCCTGGGTTTGTTAATGTAATTTTCCCCTAATTTGTTTTACAAAATTTTCTTAATTTTTTTGAATTTAAAGACTATCCAATGTCAGTCACAGGGCCAAGTACAAGATCATTAGGTCAAGGTCACCTGGATCCATATGGCAGTTGGCTGATGTCTCATCATGGTGGCAGGTTGGCGTCTGGCACCCGACCGGGTGCCATAGCCTGGCTCTCTCATAATTTTACTACTGTTGATCGCTACAATGAGATGTTCCAGTGATATGGACACACAGAGCACCAGTTAAATATTTTCCATTTGATCTACGTGAGTGAGGAGTCTGCACGAGTCTGTAAAATCTCTAATACAGATTGTTGATGTTCTGTTGAAGGTACTATCTGTTTTGCAGTAGGAAGGCAGTGCTCTGCAGTTATGACCATATCTATGTACATAGCAACGACAATCGCAGACCGGAATGCAAAAAACAAGTTCTTCTTGCAGTACTATATCTGTTAACAATATTTAGATGGTATTTACAACCCATCAATTTGGCTGTCCCTATTTTAAGAGTCCAAATGGTTCCTACAACCATAGTTTTTCTCAGCGAGTTTACGCGGTGACACTAATTTATTTCATAGGTGGAATGTTTGAGACCAAGTTTAGTGCGGGCGCTAGAAAAGTCTAACATATATTTACATAGTATACAGTATTTTAAGACCTGACAGAAAGAAATTTCCATTTTTGGTCTTGTCGAAGGGTAGGTTACAAAATAATGTTTTTAGTAAGCATAATGTATTAAGTTTTATTCTGGACTAGTCTAAATTTCTTTTACGTTGAAACAAACTGGAAATAAGTTTACAGTACTCTGAAGCTCACGAGAAGTCTAGGCTCTGAAATTTGGGCAGCATGGTGGTGGTAGCCTGCAAGGTCACCATCCTCGCTTTTACCTTATGCTATCCATACTGAATATATTGGTTTGCGAAAGGATTTCCATTTCTTACTCACAAAATCACAGTCATTATTAGGGTATACACCTAAGTTATTATTTATTTTGATTACTTTATTTAGGTTTAAATAATATCCTTTAAATTTAAGATTAACAGGAAGTTAAGTTTTAATTATCAGTATCAGCCATGATCATGTTCTGAAAATGTCGTGTGATGGCTTATACACTAACATTTCTTGAATTTTATAACATTAAACAGTAAACTCCCAACAGTTATCAAATTATGAAACCTAGGTTGCATCATAATTACTATAATGTCTTTATCGACGTGCCATGAAAAAAGCCTTTAGTTTACTAGGTAACCTATGAACAATTGTATGCATACGGGAAAGGTCTGAATTGTTCATGTCATTTATTTTCATTAGAGGTTATATAATATATATGCAAATCATTGTCTCTAAACAAAAAAATCCAATGTAAGATATTACAAAAATAAATTGTAATGCAAACATATTAATTAATTTTAATGATGCAAAAATAAAACTAAAAACAAAATAATGTGCATGCATATATCTGAAATACTTTAAATGAAAACAAATGTAATGCTTACTTAAATAACTGAAGGGTTGTTTTGTAATAATTCATTCTCTTTCGTGTAGTGGCAATGCTAGTTCCTATTCTGAAGAGGAAAAATCATCACAAATGTGTCAGGGTATAAACACATAATAAAATTATCATTAGTCTCTTCCACACAACATTTATTATGCCAGTAGTACGCTTCTGTGGCTCACACATGCAAACAGTATCTATGCTGTCTTTTACTATATCTAAGGCAATTACTTCCCTAATGATTTTCATTGGCTTTGTGAAGGACAAGCAGTAATGTTCCTTCCTTGGATTAATCTATTTGCTTTAAACTCTAAATCTGAGTCATTGATTGTAATTAGTAGAATTATTTTACTGATTCTTTATCTAATGAGCTGTCATATATTGGTGAATCTGTTGAATGCATTGAGGTTTTAGTGCCAGGTCAGTGCAATTCACTAGGAATCGGTGGAAATCACTTTTTGATCACCAAATACCAGAACTAAAATAAATATAAGAATTTTACTAATTCAAGTGAAGCAGTTTCAAAATACCTGCAGTTGAATTCACTNTTATCACAGTACCACACCTCTCCAGTGCTGATGTATTTCATTTGTGTTGAATTCGAGACAATATATTCGTCCTTAATAAATGAAACAGTAAAAGGCTTCATTATGTCAATACCCTCAACCTCCAAGCACATTATAGGCTGTGCCGGGGGGCATTAACCACANTCTTCCACAGTGGTGGTATAGCATCAAGTAAAGCAGCTTCCCAACTGTGGGGCCTAAATATGTCAAGTTAAAGTGGCGCCCGGACGTGGGGTGCAATGCTAGTTAATGTATCATACATCAAGTTAATTTGGCGCACAACTGTGAGGCCTACATACATCAAGTTAAATCGGCTCCCAACTGTGGGGCGTACACAGCCTAGCGTCATGTTGAAGGTACTATCTGTTTTGCAGTAGGAAGGCAGTGCTCTGCAGTTATGACCATGTCTATGTACATAGCAACGACAATCGCAGACCGGAATGCAAGAAACAAGTTCTTCTTGCAGTACTATATCTGTTAACAATATTTAGATGGTATTTACAACCCATCAATTTGGCTGTCCCTATTTTAAGAGTCCAAATGGTTCCTACAACCATAGTTTTTCTCAGCGAGTTTACGCGGTGACACTTATAATTTATTTCATAGGTGGAATGTTTGAGACCAAGTTTAGTGCGGGTGCTAGAAAAGTCTAACATATATTTACATAGTATACAGTATGTTAAGACCTGACAGAAAGAAATTTCCATTTTTGGTCTTGTTGAAGGGTAGGTTACAAAATAATGTTTCTAGTAAGCACAATGTATTAAGTTTTATTCTGGACTAGTCTAAATTTCTTTTACGTTGAAACAAACTGGAAATAAGTTTACAGTACTCTGAAGCTCACGAGAAGTCTAGGCTCTGAAATGGGGGCAGCATGGTGGTGGTAGCCTGCAAGGTCACCATCCTCGCTTTTACCTCATACTATCCATACTGAATATATTGGTTTGCGCAAGGATTTCCATTTCTTACTCACAAAATCACAGTCATTATTAGGGTATAGACCTAAGTTATTATTTATTTTGATTATTTTATTTAGGTTTAAATAATATCCTTTAAATTTAAGATTAACAGTAAGTTAAGTTTCAATTATCAGTATCAGCCATGATCATGTTCTGAAAATGTCGTGTGGTGGCTTATACACTAACATTTCTTGAATTTTATAACATTAAACAGTAAACTCCCAACAGTTATCAAATTATGAAACCTAGGTTGCATCATAATTACTATAATGTCTTTATCGACGTGCCATGAAAAAAGCCTTTAGTTTACTAGGTAACCTATGAACAATTGTATGCATACGGGAAAGGTCTGAATTGTTCATGTCATTTATTTTCATTAGAGGTTATATAATATATATATGCAAATCATTGTCTCTAAACAAAAAATCCAATGTAAGATATTACAAAAATAAATTGTAACGCAAACATATTAATTAATTTTAATGATGCAAAAATAAAACTAAAAACAAAATAATGTGCATGCATATATCTGAAATACTTAAAATGAAAACAAATTTAATGCTTACTTAAATAACTGAAGGGTTGTTTTGTAATAATTCATTATCTTTCGTGTAGTGGCAATGCTAGTTCCTATTCTGAAGAGGAAAAATCATCACAAATGTGTCAGGGTATAAACACTTAGTAAAATTATCATTAGTCTCTTCCACACAACATTTATTATGCCAGTAGTACACTTCTGTGGCTCACACATGCAAACAGTATCTATGCTGTCTTTTACTATATCTAAGGTAATTACTTCCCTAGTGACTTTCATTGGCTTTGTGAAGGACACGCAGTAATGTTCCTTCCCTGGATTAATCTATTTGCTTTAAACTCTAAATCTGAGTCATTGATTTTAATTAGTAGAATTATTTTACTGATTCTTTATCTAATGAGCTGTCATATATTGGTGAATCTGTTGAATGCATTGAGGTTTTAGTGCCAGGTCAGTGCAATTCACTAGGAATCGGTGGAAATCACTTTTTGATCACCAAATGCCAGAACTAAAATAAATATAAGAATTTTACTAATTCAAGTGAAGCAGTTTCAAAATACCTGCAGTTGAATTCACCGATTTGGAGAATTTTTAACTGTTTCAATTTTAGATTGAAGCCAGTTGAGTAGGGTTAAAATCGCACATACACAGTGGCAGTCGAAGAACATCATAGGCATGTAACTTTCAAGGAGGTGAGTCCCAAAAGACTTTTTAGTCTCTCCGTTTTGTACGATTAAATCATAAATCTCTGGTTTTCGCGTGTCCTGAGGAAATGGAACTCTGTTGCTTGTCTATCACAGACTGTACCATTTCCTTCTTCACTACATACTTCGAAAAAGGGATTTATTTTTTTGAACTGAATAATGTTTGTTACTCATAAAAACAAATTCATCCACTAGTTTAGGCAATAACTGAATAAAGTTTCCACTTTTTTAAGTTTACAGAATTCATTTACTCATGATAAGCTCTCATAACTTTGTCTGCAGGAAAAATTGAAACATTTTCAATTAATCCTTTTTGAGAGCTTGCATGAAAATTTATCGGACGGTTTGAAGAACTATAGTGAGTTAATACATCGGGTTAGCTATCGCTTTGCAAACATTTGTTAAATGTGATATTGCTACCAACCTATGTCTCATGAAAGAAAATTATTGGAGACCCTCCATTCTGTAACGAAGAATTGATTTTAAATATTTACAGTCATTGGACTATGTACGTTCTTTCCATTAGTACTTTTCAATAATTGTTATACCTTATTTTTTATTAAAAACTCTCTTCCTTTAGTTTCTGCCTCAAGAGTATGTACTTCCCCCTCCCCCCTAGAGGAAATTCAATTTTTAGGGAATGTTTGTACTTGTTTCTGCACTAAAGAAAAATCTGTAATAAAGTCTCTGATTATTCTTCTGTACGAATCACAATGCATATTTATTTCATGTGGAAGTTTTAGGTGCATTTTCCTGGCATAGTCAACAAACTGTTACCAGACTCAGTAGCTTCCTTGCGAATGCTGGGAACACTCAAACATTTCCAAATTAACCTGAAACACTTAAATTGGGTTGAGACAACAGATACTTTAACTGTCCAACAGTTTTGTCACATTTGTGTATCACACTTTTAATTATTTCCCTTGATTTACTGTTAATAGTTTTCCTTTTTCTTTGAATATGCCATATTTTACTGTGCCTACACACAACAGAATTCAACTTGCTGCTAATTGGCAGTGGCCTGATGCTTTTGGGATGACTAGTATAGTAGCGTAAGAACACAGTTACTCCTAGAGTGCACATGTATAAAGGAAGGGGTAGGTTGTGCGGCCCTACCCACCATTCCTCTCTTCACAGCCTAGCCATCTCCTTACTAGTGTTAGTTTTAAAAATGTATATTTCAAACCGACTTAAAACACACTACAATATAATTCACATGCCAGGGAGGCAGGCACATTAATCAAATCTCCTTTTGCTCAGAGAGCGGGTGTCACATGTAGTTTATGACCAGTTTTTTTTAAATTGACTTTGTCAAATCAAAACCTTGCGACAGTTGGACACTATTGATGCCCAAAAGTACAAATAGTTCAACTTTGACGACCGAATGGTATAACTTCAAGGTTTTATCGAAGACATTTTTTAAGAGGGGATGTATCCAGTATATTTTGCAGTGAATGTATTAAACAAAACAGCACTATTTTGTTCTTAACATGCACATACAAATATGGCAAAGCGGAAATTATTGGACATAATCAGTAACCTCTTAAAAAATTAAAGAAATATCATACTTTGTGATGAAGATTAATTAATAGACATGTTCTATTACTGAAATAATTGAGAACGTTTGGCATTTCTCAGTATAGTTATTTAAAACATGAAAATTTATACCAATTAAAAGTATAACATCCAGACGTATTCAACAGTGACATAGTATTTGAGGGAAATAAAGTGTAGTGTGTGGTGAGGTATTTCATAATTTTAAAGATAAAGAGTAAATGAAACAGATCCAATAATAACTATGGTATAATGGCATAACGCGTAAGTAATTCTGAATGGTTTGAATCACACCGGATATTAGCAGACTTTTTAACCTTAACCCCATTGCAAGTCTGTTTGCTTATGATTTTATCAGCCATCAGCCTTAAACAAACGTTACATATCTAATTTTGCTTGACAACTTAAGTAAACAACAACTTCTGCAACTTGTCTTCTTACAACATAAATATATTTATGCTGACGTTGGCGAGAGCATGACTTGTGACAATATAATATCTCTTATACCTACGTAATGTCGCTTAGTTGGCAAACATAAGACAAAACCACAGCCGTCTCAGTACGTCTACGGCCATATACCTGCGTGTGAATTGCGTTGCAGATGGTTTCGAAGTACACGTTTGAAAGTGAATTTACTGAACATGTTTGCAATTGTGTTTCTTTGTAAAAAGAATCACATTCCAAACTAGTCCCAATAACATCTTTGTTGTAAAGACATCTTACGTATTGTTTTGTGAAAAGAATTAAAAAAAAAAAAAAACCCCTTAAATATAGTTAAATTTTACTCATACTGATATAATGTGACAAACACCAAGAAGACTTGTGGCAACCCCAGCGAATCACTAGCAGGGNTTTTTTTGAACTGAATAATGTTTGTTACTCATAAAAACAAATTCATCCACTAGTTTAGGCAATAACTGAATAAAGTGTCCACTTTTTTAAGTTTACAGAATTCATTTACTCATGATAAGCTCTCGTAACTTTGTCTGCAGGAAAAATTGAAACATANTAACTTTGTCTGCAGGAAAAATTGAAACATAATTTTCAATTAATCCTTTTTGAGAGCTTGCATGAAAATTTATCGGACGGTTTGAAGAACTATAGTGAGTTAATACATTGAGTTAGCTATCGCTTTGCAAACATTTGTTAAATGTGATATTGCTACCAACCTATGTCTCGTGAAAGAAAATTATTGGAGACCCTCCATTCTGTAATGAAGAATTGATTTTAAATATTTACAGTCATTGGACTATGTACGTTCTTTCCATTAGTACTTTTCAATAATTGTTATACCTTATTTTTTATTAAAAACTCTCTTCCTTTAGTTTCTGCCTCAAGAGTATGTACTTCCCCCTCCCCCCTAGAGGAAATTCAATTTTTAGGGAATGTTTGTACTTGTTTCTGCACTAAAGAAAAATCTGTAATAAAGTCTCTGATTATTCTTCTGTACGAATCACAATGCATATTTATTTCGTGTGGAAGTTTTAGGTGCATTTTCCTGGCATAGTCATAAACTGTTACCAGACTCAGTAGCTTCCTTGCGAATGCTGGGAACACTCAAACATTTCCAAATTAACCTGAAACACTTAAATTGGGTTGAGACAACAGATACTTTAACTGTCCAACAGTTTTGTCACATTTGTGTATCACACTTCTAATTATTTCCCTTGATTTACTGTTAATAGTTTTCCTTTTTCTTTGAATATGCCATATTTTACTGTGCCTACACACAACAGAATTCAACTTGCTGCTAATTGGCAGTGGCCTGATGCTTTTGGGATGACTAGTATAGTAGCGTAAGAACACAGTTACTCCTAGAGTGCACATGTATAAAGGAAGGGGTAGGTTGTGCGGCCCTACCCACCATTCCTCTCTTCACAGCCTAGCCATCTCCTTACTAGTGTTAGTTTTAAAAATGTATATTTCAAACCGACTTAAAACACACTACAATATAATTCACATGCCAGGGAGGCAGGCACATTAATCAAATCTCCTTTTGCTCAGAGAGCGGGTGTCACATGTAGTTTATGACCAGTTTTTTTTAAATTGACTGTCAAATCAAAACCTTGCGACAGTTGGACACTATTGACGCCCAAGAGTACAAATAGTTCAACTTTGACGACAGTATGGTATAACTTCAAGGTTTTATCGAAGACATTTTTTAAGAGGGGGATGTATCTAGTATATTTTGCGTGAATATATTAAAAAAAACAGCACTATTTTGTTCTTAACATGCGCATACAAATATGGCAAAGCGGAAATTATTGGACATAATCGGTAACCTCTTAAAAAATTAAAGAAGTATCATACTTTGTGATGAAGATTAATTAATAGACATGTTCTATTACTGAAATAAATTGAGAACGTTTGGCATTTCTCAGTATAGTTATTTAAAACATGAAAATTTATACCAATTAAAAGTATAACATCCAGACGTATTCAACAGTGACATAGTATTTGAGGGAAATAAAGTGTAGTGTGTGGTGAGGTATTTCATAATTTTAAAGATAAAGAGTAAATGAAACAGATCCAATAATAACTATGGTATAATGGCATAACGCGTAAGTAATTCTGAATGGTTTGAATCACACCGGATATTAGCAGACTTTTTAACCTTAACCCCATTGCAAGTCTGTTTGCTTATGATTTTATCAGCCATCAGCCTTAAACAAACGTTACATATCTAATTTTGCTTGACAACTTAAGTAAACAACAACTTCTGCAACTTGTCTTCTTACAACATAAATATATTTATGCTGACGTTGGCGAGAGCATGACTTGTGACAATATAATATCTCTTATACCTACGTAATGTCGCTTAGTTGGCAAACATAAGACAAAACCACAGCCGTCTCAGTACGTCTACGGCCATATACCTGCGTGTGAATTGCGTTGCAAATGGTTTCGAAGTACACGTTTGAAAGTGAATTTACTGAACATGTTTGCAATTGTGTTTCTTTGTAAAAAGAATCACATTCCAAACTAGTCCCAATAACATCTTTGTTTTAAAGACATCTTACGTATTGTTTTGTGAAAAGAATTAAAAAAAAAAAACCCCCCCTTAAATATAGTTAAAATTTTACTCATACTGATATAATGTGACAAACACCAAGAAGACTTGTGGCAACCCCAGCGAATCACTAGCAGGGCACATTAGATTGTTTCATTGTGCGACAGACTGTAAGCACTCCACGAGCATCGCTGTACACCATCCAGGGACATATCACTGCAGTTGGGGATACGCCTGTGTCCACCAGTACCATATCCAGGCGGCTAGCAGAGTACGAATTATTGCAGCAACATCCCTTAAGTTTTCTAACATTACGACCTGAGCATTGCTGAGCATGTGTGACCTTCTGCCGGGAATGGACAATATGGCAGTTTGCAGATTGGCAGCGAGTATTGTTCAGTGACGAATCACGGTTTCGTATGGATACAGATGACACCTGAATTTGAGTCTGGAGGCATCCTGGCTATCACAGTGATCCACACTTCATTGTAGAGCGGTAAACCACCCCAACGAGAGGTGTCATGGTGTGGGATGCCATTTCCTGTGATTCCTGCACCCCACTAGTGGTAATTGAATCAACCCTGATGGAGCAGCAATACATCCAGAAAATTCTGCTACCGTGTGCACTCCTTTCCTGGTGCAATTTGGCAACTCACTTTCCAGCAGGATAATGCCCAGCCTCGCTTAGCATGGATATCTCTGGCCTGCCTTCATGATGTCAATATGCTTCTTTTTTCCAGCAGTGTCCGCAGACCTCTCTTCCATTGAGAATGTTTGGGACCAGATTGGAAAGTAATTTCGGCTAGCAGTATGTACCACGAATTTGGAGTGTCACTTGCGCCATCTGTGGCAGTATCTTTCTCAGGAGAACATCCTACATCTGTACACAGGTGGTCCAACACCATATTAAGTGCACCCTTCAAGTGTTAGTCCCTTGCAATATATGCTTGGTGCAGTACAATATTTTGAATTTTTCTGTATATGTACTACATGTCATGTGCTCGTACCCACTTTCCAGCATCTGCAATGGCACATTCAGGGTAATAAATTTTTTTTGCAAATGAGTGTGTGTAGGCTTATAATTAAAATTTTTGATTTTAAGAAATAAGTGATATTAGCATATTTTTGGGCACATATTTTCCACAATTGTCCATGGAATCCAAACATTCCACAACTGAGTTGTTTTCTACATTTACAAACTTGGTTGATTTAGTTTAACTTTGTACTCTGTGATGACCTCGACCACCAAAGGACAGGTGAGTGAAAAAAAAAAAAAAAAAGTGCTTGTGTTGGATATTTAATAAGTTATTTAATTTTGTTGACAAGATCAAGACTTGAGTTCCTTTCTTGTCCAGATGAACTGAGAGCCAAACTTCTGTGTGCGAGGTAAAAATTCTGAAAATAGATATATTTATTTACTTACCTCATTTTCTTTATATTCCTTTGATTTGGTGTTCATCTAGTGAGACAATAGTTTACTGATGCTAAATTACTTTTGAACTGTATTGATGTTTATTTAACTCTGAGATTCTTTGTTTTATAGTTCAGCTACACTGCCGGACATTAAAATTAGCACACAATGAAGGATGCATTAGATCAGTTGTTCCCAACCTGTGGTATGTGTACCCCTAGGGGTACACAAGGAGCCTGTTGGGGTACGCAAAAAATATTGGTAATGGCGGAAATCAATATTTTGAAACTAAAATATGCAGATGTGCCAGTCTGAGAATGTGCGTGCGTGCTTAGGTCAAGGGATGTTGAGAGAGACGACTGTCGAAGTCGAGTCACATGAGTTTTACAGTGATAAGACGTCCGGGTTTTCCCCACGTACCTCAAAAACAAACCACCACTTCATTGTCTCGTTTGATGTGAAGTGAGTACGAAGTACTATCAGCCTTTTGTACAATCATGTTTTGCTATTATTTTTCCTACTGGTGTTTTGAGGACATAAAACATAAGCCTAGTGTTTGTTATTAATTTTGTGTTAAGATGGATAAGTGGTTGAAAACCGGAACATTAAATACCCCTGCACCTGGTTTAGACATTGTCTGGTGACTTGTCAGCAGCAAGCAGCAGTTGGATGAGAGTGCATCAACTGATCAACAGAGTGCTTCACTGGTAAGAGATAAGATAAATTGTGTTAAAAGATCTTGACACATCAATTCTCCTTCACCAGCAAAGAAAAGAAAATATCTTGATACATACTTGAGGTATGGGTTTTCATTCACGGGTGATGATGGCTGTCAACCATTGTGCGTTGATGCGGAGAAATATTATCAAATGGAAGTATGAAACCATCTGTGTTAATGCGTCATTTAAATACAAAACATCCAAACGACTATCAAAAGGCCTTAAAGTGACTTCATTTTTGTCATGTGCAAACAAAGACAATGATAATGCAGTCGAAGCTTAATATAGAATCAGTTACCGTATTACTAAAAGCGGTAAAAACCATACAGTTGCTGAAAATTTAATTTCTCATTGCATAAAAGATGCTGTTGGGTGAAGAACATGTACGAAAAATGGAAAAAATTCCCTTATCAGACAATGCAATTTCTAGAAGAATTGGTGATATGTCTGACAATATTGAATCTTCAGTTGTTCAAAAAATAAAACGAAGTCCCTTCTTTTCGATTCAAGTGGATGAAAGCACTGATGTTTCCAATTTATCAATTTTGCTTGTCATTGCAAGATACGTGGACGATAACGTGCTTGAAGAAAATCTGTTGTTATGCTACCCTCTTACTGGAAAATGTACAGGTGAAGACCTATTTTATGTTATTGAGGGTTATTTCTATGAAAATGAAATTAATTGGGAAAATTGTTGTGGTGTTTGCGCTGATGGTGGCAAATCTATGTCAGGTTGTTACAAAGGCTTATGCGGTCGCATCAAAGAAGTAGTTTCCCATGTTGCTTGGCGCCATTCATAGTTAAAATTTTGCTTCAAAACCTCTTCCTGGGTCCATTGAAAGAAGTGCTCAATCGGTTCGTGAAAATTGTTAACTTTATTAAGAGCAGCGCAACAAAATCAAGACTATTTAAATTGTTATGTGAAGAAATGGACAGCCTACACTTCACATTGCTTTTTCATACAGAAGTAAGGTGGTTATCTCGAGGGGAAAGTACTCACACAATTGTTTGAATTGAGAAATGAAACCCAAGTTTTTAATGAAGATCACCCTTTTGAGTTGGGTTGCAAGTTTTTTGACTGCCATTGGCTTCAGCAGCTTGCATACTTAAGTGATATTTATTTAGAAATAAATAAACTAAATGTAGGATTACAAAATAGTTAGATTACAATCTTCAAAGTTACTGACAAAATTGAATCAATGATTAAGAAATTACACTTTTGGGAATCCTGTATCATCAAGGATCAGAGTGAAGCATTCAACATACGGTACAGTTTCCTAGGTGAGAACAATCTTAAACTGTCCAAAGAAGTGAAATCTTATATAGTCTCACACTTAAAAGGACTTCAAGTGTTGTTCAGGCACTACTTTCCTGAGCGAAGCTGTGAAGATAACTGGATTTCAAATCCTTTTGATCAATGTTTTTTTTGAGCAAGCTAACAAATTGTCAATCTCGGACAAAGAAGAACTGATAGAAATGTCAACAGATTCGTCTCTGCAATCAGAGTTCAAACATGCAAATCTCACTGAGTTCTGGGCATGTATGAGGACAGAATATAAAAGTCTCAGCTGTAAAGCCCTGAAATACTTGTTGCCTTTTACAAGCTCAGGACTTATAGAGAGGGCTTTTTCTTCGTATACTTTCATCAAAAATAAACATTGAAACAAGCTTGAAGCTCCTGATCTGAGGCTGTACTTGTCATCATTTGAACCAGAATTTAAGAAGCTGAGCTCTGGCATCCAAGCTCAAGGATCTCATTGAGTTATCTTTTCATCACAAAAACTTTTCTTATAAAACATTCATGATAATAATATGTTTTAAAAATAATGAGAAAAAATTATTTATTTTGCTTGGATGTAATTTCATTATTAAACTAAATTTTGGATTGTAAAATAAAATCAATACTTCGTATATGATGCATCTTTTATTACCTTATAACGATTAAAAACAACATTACTAAATGTCAAAAACATTTATTTTATGGAGGTAGGTGTATAATAGTGGTGGGGGGAAGGGGGTACTTGAAAATAAAAATCCTACTCGAGGGGTACGGGAGATGAAAAAGGTTTGGAAGCGCTGCATTAGATGGTACTGAAACTTCATAGAGGTAGTGATACAGGTGAGTAATACACATGATCATGAAAAAAAAAGTAACAGGACAAATATGGTATGGATCTTTAGCATGCCATCCGCTCATCTTCAATAGTGCGTCGTACTCCCTTGCACAGATATATATGCTGCAACACTCTTTGGCATGGAGTCCAGCGGACACCGGATGTTGTCTTGAGGCAGACAGGCCCAAAATTGTTGGACAGTGTGTTCCATATCTCAGATACTGTGGCATGGCGACAGCTGGCGTTTCAACTGGTCCCACACATGCTTGATTCGGGACATGCCAGGGGAGCGAGCAGGTCATGGTAGTGTTTGGACATTACGGAGGCAGTTCTAGATGACCTGTACTATGTTCAGTCGGGCATTATCCTGTTGGAGTATCGCACCCGGAATCCCGGCCAGAAATGGAAGCAGATGAAATTGTAGGATCTCATCCACATACTGTTGAGCTGTCTTATGTTCTACGTAACACGATGAGATCAGATTGGCTGTGGCTCCCCAGATCATAATGCCTGCCATGGGGGAAGTGTGCAGCTATATAGCAAGAATTGTGGCATTCACCATGAGCCCTCCACATTCGGACGTGATCATAATTTGTGCCCATAATGAAGTGGCACTCATCACTTAACACCATACATAGTTAGTGTGGCGTTTCACTTTGCTGTTGCCTGGCATAGCTGCAAAGAGAATCATCACTGTTGCAGAGTTAATGGCAGCACACTTAGGACATTGGCATCACAGATTTGCCTCTGTGAAGCATAGGGAAATGGTTCTTGGACACACAGGAGCCCAGACACTGGCGAGTATTGTGGACTGGTTTGCCATGGGATCTCTCCACACCTGGTGCACAACCTGTTGATCCTCTCGACTGGTGGTTGACCCCGTACATTCCGAGTTGGTCCTCCGTGTGTGGGTGCCTTCACGTGTCTGCTGCTCCCAACAACATTGGACAGTGTGGTTTGAACAATCCATGTGGTGGGCTATATGGTGATACACACCCTGTTGTTTTCAGCCCAATTATGAATCCTGTTTCGAAGTCCATAAATTGTGTTAAGCAATGTCTTTGGAATCTTCCCGACATTCTTCTTCACTCTGTACTGTTCCTTAGTATTGTCTGGTGTTTCTTACGTTATTGTGGCTTCGACTGCACTCTAGTGTCTACGACTGCTAGTCGGTGCTTGCAGCCCCATTGCCGGGTGTGCAGTCAAATGCAAATGCACCAATGTGGGGTCAGGTGCATACCAACCCGCACTCTTGCTATTTAGATTGTTTTGTAGTGGTTGCATGGTTTGTTCATGGTAGGTTTTCATTGTTCGGCAGTGTATTTTATTCATGTTGATACAATGTGATTATGAAATTTATTTCAATTAATGTGTATTCCTATAAAAGATTGCCACTGTAATGTCACAGTTTCTTATTTTTTATGTTGTCTGAAACATACTAGCTAACATCTTATTGTGCAATGTTTTCACAAATGTTTAACACATTCTTTGGCAAAATTGGCAAAACTATATACAAATTTTCTACTGGTCATAACAATTCTTTACTACTGTAGATCATATCATCCTTTAAATAGGCTAGTGCCAAAATAAACAACCAAAGGTACTGAAATTTGGATGTCCTCACACAGCTGTGAAGTTGAGTTATCCAGTTTTGTTTACTTTCTATAATGGTGTTCAGTAATTTCAAATGTTTTTTTTATCATTAATATTTACATTTTGTTTCACATGATTGCAGAGATGAGAGCAACATGCTTTAGTTACTGCTNTTTTCAGCCCAATTATGAATCCTGTTTCGAAGTCCATAAATTGTGTTAAGCAATGTCTTTGGAATCTTCCCGACATCCTTCTTCACTCTGTACTGTTCCTTAGTATTGTCTGGTGTTTCTTACGTTATTGTGGCTTCGACTGCACTCTAGTGTCTACGACTGCTAGTCGGTGCTTGCAGCCCCATTGCCGGGTGTGCAGTCAAATGCAAATGCACCAATGAGGGGTCAGGTGCATACCAACCCGCACTCTTGCTATTTAGATTGTTTTGTGANTGTGCAGTCAAATGCAAATGCACCAATGTGGGGTCAGGTGCATACCAACCCGCACTCTTGCTATTTAGATTGTTTTGTGATGGTTGCATGGTTTGTTCATGGTAGGTTTTCATTGTTCGGCAGTGTATTTTATTCATGTTGATACAATGTGATTATGAAATTTATTTCAATTAATGTGTATTCCTATAAAAGATTGCCACTGTAATGTCACAGTTTCTTATTTTTTGTGTTGTCTGAAACATACTAGCTAACATCTTATTGTGCAATGTTTTCACAAATGTTTAACACATTCTTTGGCAAAATTGGCAAAACTATATACAAATTTTCTACTGGTCATAACAATTCTTTACTACTGTAGATCATATCATCCTTTAAATAGGCTAGTGCCAAAATAAACAACCAAAGGTACTGAAATTTGGATGTCCTCACACAGCTGTGAAGTTGAGTTATCCAGTTTTCTTTACTTTCTATAATGGTGTTCAGTAATTTCAAACGTTTTTTTTTATCATTAATATTTACATTTTGTTTCACATGATTGCAGAGATGAGAGCAACATGCTTTAGTTACTGCTCAGATTTACACACAAATGAATAGTTAGGGCGTGGTTAGTTTAACACAGGTTCAGTCACAGCAGTTGAGTTGTAGTTAGGTTATATTTACTAATTTAAACATGTGTACGTAGTTTATATCTGCATTTGATTTAGTTTAGTCATTAGTGGCAATAACAAGTTTTGCCTACCAAGTTTGTTATCCTTACATAACCAAGGACATTAATTTGAACAACAGTGCAGCAGATTTCTCATTATGTTGATAGTTCATCTCTTGCTCACTCATTTTTGTCACAGGATTGCTAGTATAGATAGGATGTCGGGCCTGCATTGAATGTACCACTTAATGTGAGCGCCTCTGGAAAGGGAAAGGGGAAATTCAGGAGTGAACGTTACACTCTGTGTTTTTGGAGATAAGGTTAAATAAATTCAATCAGAAGAGGTAAATCTCTGTCATTTCCCATCAGTGATTTTATTAACCGCAAAGAAAATCTATTAAAATCAGAATTAAAATAACCAGTCAAATCTGTTTCGTATGTTTGTCAGAAATCTTTGTTCATTGATGCTGCTTAACAAGAAATACATTTTAAAGTAAATTTTTACTTTTCCTTGTTTAATTTTTTTGCTAACAATGATGATAAAATTAATACTGAAACAACTTGCTATTCAGTTGGTAAATTTTGATATGATTTTGAGCCAAGATTGTACTCAAATTTGTGTGTTGTTTTGAATAAATTGTGTGCAGATTTTTGGGTGAATGTATTAATTTTTTTTAACAAACGGTACAACCTACAACATTGCAGATATTTGTTATAACATAAACCAACTGATGCCAAACAGTTTTTGTGTTGATCACCTTTTAAAATTCTGTATTATGCATCTGCCATCAAAAGTTAAGGAAGTCCAAAGTTTTGACAGTTGGTGGCTTGATATAATTATTACATGTTTATAATTGACTTTTGATCACAGGTGATGGATGATTGTGATATTGTAAATAAATATTTAGCTTCAGTTTCTTCACAAATTAACTTTAGTTATTGGGGTGTCATTCAAATTATAGGGAATTGGTATTTGTGACATCTTAATGTAACCCAAGGAACTTTGGTTTTTTTGCAACATTTGTTTGCCATTCCTTTTCTTTTCTCAAGTTTAAAAGTTCGTAACATCACGTAATATATTCAGAAATCCACATTTTACCATATATGTAGAGTTCTTTTGTGGAACTATTTCAGTGGTATAATAGTATTACACTTCAGTATGGGGTATAAAATCATAAATACGATGATACATGGTAGATAACAGTGCACATATTCTGTGAGTATACTACTAATTATGTTATTTCTGTTGTAGTCCACTGTTTGTCTTGTTGCAGAGGATGTCCTGACTGAAGACAAGGGAGAATGTGTTATCTGTTTCGAAGATCTCCAACAAGGTGATACCATAGCAAGGCTACCTTGCCTTTGTATTTATCACAAAAGGTAAAATCATTTTAATTATTATTTTTTAATTGAAAATAAAAAATGAAATTGTTAGAAGCTCTTCAGAAAATAAAAACTTTATTTATTAAAACTGATTGCCAGTGCTGGATCTATGAATTGTTGTTTNGTGGGGGGGGGGGGGGGGGGGGGGGGCAAAGTTGTTGACATCTGCCGCCATCCTCCCCCCTCCTTTTATTTTTAATTTCTAAAGTAAGGTTTTTTATAAGTGTTTATACCCGAACATGAATGTCAAGCTTTGGAAACTTGTGTTTCGTGTGTTGTATGTGCCAGAAATGAGTAAAAATATTACAAAGATATTTGTTAGTAGAAAAGCAAATCCGAAGATGGAATATATTTTGCAGAACTAATTGTAAATATTATCAGAAAGTTATTTTAGGTGCTAAAAATTGCCTTATTAAAGCATCTACAAAAACTTGTATTTCATATCTTTCTTAAAATGGCACATACCAATTTATTTTGTGATAACTACTTAGTTTGTTTTCCGAAACACACTTTACAGAAACTGTGTTTTTGGACTGACTGTATAATGACAGCTTCTACTTACCAAAAATGGCATATTAATACAATTTAGTAGTATACTAATGTTTGTGCACAATATAGAACATTTGACACACAATTAAATAAACAAAAACTGTGTCACTGTGTACTCACTCCATAGATTGTCTACAAGCTTATATTATCAGATTGTGTTCGGGCTGACCATTGTACTTACAAGACACAGCCAGTCTTTCCCCCTTCCCCCTGATGAAACTCATCACTTTTCATGCCAATCAGCCCCCTCTTACCTTTTTCCTACCCACACAAAACCAATGACGGGTGGGCAGCCACAGCCAGCTGCAGAAAGGCAGTTTACTTTAGTCTTTTTTCCACAGTAAAAGATTTGTGGCCTTTTTGATGTCAGTCACGAAAGGAATCAACAAAATACGTGTTTTAAGTGTTTTTTTTTATTTGATAAATATTATAACGATGCAGGCACATGTTTACTTACTCGTATCATAAATTNTGTTTTAAGTGTTTTTTTTTATTTGATAAATATTATAACGATGCAGGCACATGTTTACTTACTCGTATCATAAATTTAAAAATGTTTTCATGTACAGTACATCTTTGTGTGTGTGTGTTTTTTTACCTGCAAGGTTCTGCCTGCTACCCCTTTGATATGCTGCCTGGGGCAGGTGCCCCCTTTTGCTCCTCCTCCCTAGGTCCAGCCCTGCTGATTACAAGATAATTTCTAGTGGTATGTGTTATGTGTGTTGGAATGTGTGTGCTTTCTGTATAAACTAAGTTATTCTGAACTGAAGTTGTATTTTCTGTATAAACTGNATGTGTGTTGGAATGTGTGTGCTTTCTGTATAAACTAAGTTATTCTGAACTGAAGTTGTATTTTCTGTATAAACTGATACACATTAATTTTAATTATTTGTATAGGTTGGTCCTTTGTGTTATTTCATTATCCATTGTATGTAGTAAGCTTGCAAATAATACCAAAACTGAAATTGAAAACCTAGATGAGGCACAAAAAATAAAAATAAGGAAATTTATTTCAAAATTAAAGTTATGCATAAAATTACTCTAATAGTTGTCCTTGCCCCAGGTTTAACTCCTGGGAATCTTAAATTGGCCCCTGCAACCCTTATGGCCCCTCATCACAGTAGGATTCCCTGGCTTGGTATAAAGTGAATCCCTGCTCCTTGTCAGGAGGGAACGTAGCTTATGCCCTTCTCGCTGCCCTCTACTGGAACTGTTGGGCAGCCTCGCAGACCACTTGCCTGGTTGGAGTTACCTATAGTCGGTTCACGACTGGAAGAAACTTTTGAAAATCAACCTATGAAAAAACACCCTAGCCTTTAGCGACATGCATATAACATTACAAACAGCGGCGAGCGCCGATACAGTTATGCCGTTAGGTTGCCAGCACAAAGAGAGGAAATAGTTCCAAAGTTTTAACGTAATTGTTAATTTATCGCTTACAAATGGGTGTCGAAAAGACTTGTATCTTGTTATGCCAATTATTAATGGCGTGATGCTAACGTATTTAGATGTCAACGTTTCTTGCATAATCACAAGATTACGCTCAAGGTGAAAGTAACGCGGCCATTTGTTTACTAACATTCGTTCTGTGTGTTGTTGGCGGGTTGTAGTTGACACACGTGCCAGAGAATTTGTGCGATTATCTTGTTTAACCTACGATTTTAATTTGTGCTCACTTTCTCGTTGTACTGATTCCTTTTGTTTTTATGTGTTGTTTCGTGCACCTGTCTTTCCTTTGCCACTCTATTCTAACGTTGCAGTATTTGCACATAAGAATTGTTTTCACATTGTCGAAGACATAGAATCCTTCACTCGCAAACTCTGCCGTCCTGTCGAAAACAGTCACAACCATTTTTAAATAACGTTTTACAATTGCGCATACATCCGACTCAGTCTACCACCACGCCATTTTAACATCTGTAGCGATTTCGATCAATACTGATGATCTTGCCTTTGATGTACGGGAATTTATCGAAAGTCACTAACAATCGACTGTAAATAGACAACAACTATCGATTCATCCAAATTCTTGCATTTTGGGTTTATAGAATGAAATGTTTTTCACTGGTATCACATATTCTTTTGTGTGAAATTCTCAAGATTAAAAACTTTACGCTTGTGGAATATATATTAATAATATATAAATGACCTTTATAATGGGTACGTGCATGTACGAACACATGTACACACACACACACACACACACACACACACAATGGGCTTGAAAGTAGATCTTTAGCAGGGCTTCAAGGAAGTATCTTCCAGTCGTGAACAGACTATAGGTGGTGGCNCGCACGCACAGTGGAATGTAAACATTGCCATGTGACTGCCACATAGCAGTCACATGGCAATGTTTGTTTACCTTTGGCAGAAGGATACAAAATGGGCTTGAAAGTAGATCTTTAGCAGGGCTTCAAGGAAGTATCTTCCAGTCGTGAACAGACTATAGGTGGTGGCGGCGGCGGCGGTAGTACCAGTAGGTTGCTCTTGCAGAGGTTGTCATTGTTGCTGCTGCTCTACATGTGGAGAAAATCACTGGCAGGTCCAAGTACAATCTTGTGAAATACTTAGGTAGTATACGGAAGACACTTGCTGGCAAGTTGCATTTATCACAGGCAAGTCAGTACCCCAAGTTCATGATGTTGATGATGTCTATTCCTCTCATGGGTTCGGTTCATATAGGCATGCAATCTGCAAAGGACACAACCATACCCATCTTTGCACCAAGGCTCTGGGTTGCTGGGTATATCTGGCTGAGTTCGATATCCCCAACCCTAATGTGTGACTTAAGAGTCTGGGAAGGGTCAAACACTGCAACGATCCCTTCCTCATACTCCCTGTAAGGTTCCAAAATTTGGGAAATTAGTCTACACCGCACAGCTACCACTCCTTATACTCTGGCAGGCATTATCTACCTATACCCCACCCCTCAGGCTTCCCAAACCACTAGTCCTGCTCCAGGGTCCCATCATTGAGAGACTGAACAGCATATCTCGTGAACAGAGACCAGCAACTCAAGTGCCCTAAGAGGATGTGGTACCTGGGCTACTCAGTAGCTATACACACCCAAATGTGTGATCGAATGAAATGCTTCTCGCTAAAAATCCACCACAATCAACCACCGAGATCCCCGTAGTGTGTGCCTACTATGTAATTGCCAGTCCGGAGCTCTGCCATTGATCCAGAATATGTAGGAAACCCAAGGGGTTCACTTTATATTCACTTAGCTTGGCATTCGTGCCCAGTAACATCCCTTGCTATCGTGGAGAAAACTAGNCAAGGGGTTCACTTTATATTCACTTAGCTTGGCATTCGTGCCCAGTAACATCCCTTGCTATCGTGGAGAAAACTAGGTACTTTAAAAATCAACACACTCGCACACCAACAGACATTTTATTAATGTTACTGACCCTAGTCACCCAACTTATCATCACGCTGAGGATAACCTTTGCGGAAGGATACATTTCACAAAACTGTAACCGTAGCTCTCGTGAACAACAGACTGACCAATGACTGACTAAAGACTTCTGAACAAATGATCAAGAACTCATGAACTGCTTTACTGATCAACTGATTTGCTGATCACAACTAATCCACTAATGGCCACTGCTTTTGCCCTACATCTTTTATACTCTCGTGGGTGGTGTGGCGGAATGATACAAATTGGACGTGGATGAATACATGTGCCAACATGAGCCATTCTGCTTTAAAGTGTCACGATGCCGCCAGCATGCATGTGCGCTCAACTCGCCGTCTCCCTTGCACAAATTACATTGCCGATAGCTTGGGTATTCAGTCTCCGACTGGCGATGTTGCACCACGGGGATATAACATAAACATGCTGCAGATACTTCACAGCCCAGCGCACATGTGGTGATTTCATCCACACCAATACTTATATAATTAACTGAAACGTCTTATGTTGTGTTTATCTTTGATGAAAAAATTACTTACATTTGTACTGCATTATTAAAGATAAGCACAATATTCAGAAAGAAAAAAAATACTTTTAAACTTGGTTTGGTTCTCAAGACCTTGATGTTAAGAGCTGCCCAAATCTCTTCATTCACTCTCTCGCACTCTCATTCACTCTCTTGCACTCTCTCTCATTCACTCTCTTGCACTCTCTCATTCCATCTCTCACTCTCTCACACACTCTCATTCCATCTCTCACTCTCATTCACTCTCTTGCACTCGCACTCACTCTTGCACTCACACTCTTGCACTCACACTCTTGCACTCACTCTCTTGCACTCGCACTCACTCTCTTGCACTCGCACTCACTCTTGCACTCGCACTCTTGCACTCACTCTCTCTCACAAACTTAGTGCATGATTTACAGTCAAAGTAATTGCTAATATGGAATGCAAGAATTGAAATGATGTAANCTCTCTCACAAACTTAGTGCATGATTTACAGTCAAAGTAATTGCTAATATGGAATGCAAGAATTGAAATGATGTAATTATAAGGTTGAAACAAGTTCCATAAAATAAATACATTTTTAGTATTATTGTAATCAGTGATGTATTTTTCACATGAGGTAGTGCTGGTGATCACCTGTACACAGAACTCTGTGCCACCATTACAGAAAAATGTTCAAGAAGGTGCTGTTATAGGTTGGTAGGTAGGTAGGAACGAACCTTACACCATCAACACTGATTAGTCAGCTTGTTTGTGGAGGTCATCAATTTTCTAGAACGCTCTTTAAGCTGATGTCAGTCAATCTTGAGCAGTCTGATGTATATAAATACTTCATGTCCAAAGTGATCTGAGAAAGGGGAAAGTACTCTCATATGAACTACCTGATAATGTGCTTTACAAAGAGTAGCCACTACCTGGTTGTGCACGTGGGAATGTAAGCATACAGAATTCATAACGTAATCATGACCACGTTTTAAGAATAGATAATGTTGAATGTATATGCAGTTCTGCATTTAGTTTGTATATTGGTGGGTATTATCCCCAGTTGTATTATTACTGTTGTTATATTCAGTCACTTGTTTCTTAAAAGGTAAAAAATAATACTCTTNGTATTATCCCCAGTTGTATTATTACTGTTGTTATATTCAGTCACTTGTTTCTTAAAAGGTAAAAAATAATACTCTTTAACTTTTGTGTTTTAAGATAATATAATGTTTTAAGTTCATTAAAGAGTAAAACTCTTTGATAAGTGTTTGAACAGTGTAACACGAAGGATGCAAAGGTGTCAAACAAAAGATGAACAGAAATATTGTATCCTCGATGATAGATATTGTGGGCTGTCCAGAAGAGATGAATTATGCCCACACACACACAGGTGGGGAAAAATATCACTTGACCAGGAGATACTTTTTTTGGTAAACTCGTAAGGTGAGCAGCCAAGANCACACACAGGTGGGGAAAAATATCACTTGACCAGGAGATACTTTTTTTGGTAAACTCGTAAGGTGAGCAGCCAAGAAAACTGTAAGAACTGCAACTGCAGGGAAGTGAGTAGGAGACAAGCCTCAAAAGGCGACAACTGGAGGAATTTGCACTGCTGCATTGCACATCCGGCTGGTAAAGAAACAATCGCGTGAAACACTGGTTATCAGGCAACTAATGGAATTATAAACATAACTTTCAAAGCACAGAAAGAAATTGAATTGTAACCAAAGTAATGAGAAAAACATGTAAACCGTAGTATAATGACACAGTAATTAAATAATTTGAAATAGTAGTTAAATAATTTCCTGTATATGCTCAGATAAACAATTAAATCAAAATAGAAAACATTTACCATGATGTAAGTTATTTAATGATATTTAAATGATATTATTTGCAATAGTATTCACTTAATTACTGAATTTAGGTTTCTTAAAATATTGAAAACTGTGTAATAACATAACCATATTTTAAAATTGTACAATACACAATGCTGAATCATTCTTTAAAATTTAGCTTTTTCTCTGATTCATGTTGAGTCCCACAAGTATATTTGTACAGTTCAAGAAGTCTGTAGTGTGAAATTGTTTGATACCACTGTGATGCAAATACATTGGGATGGCAGCATGAAATCCATTTCACTTATAGTTGTACTTGTAATTTGNACATTGGGATGGCAGCATGAAATCCATTTCACTTATAGTTGTACTTGTAATTTGTCTTTAGTTAATACTAGTTTAACATTTTTGTACCTGGGCATTGCTCAAAGCATTTCGCATTTTCACAACCATTCATATTCAACAATTCACTTTAAATGAATTTGTAGATACGTGAGAAAAAAAAGCAGCGAGTTTCCTTTACACCATTTACTTTACGATACAAAAACCAGCCTCTGACCCTCCTGTGTGGTATTGCCAAATTAAATTTGTTGTGGCCTTCCACTACAGACAGCTGTGCTACTGCTAGGGTTTTGCGAATATTCGGTATACCGAAATAAAAAAAGAAAAATGATAACTTTCATTTTTGTTTCAGTAAGAAATTTGTTTGACGAAAGTTGTAACAAAAATGAAAATCCTATATTTCAGTGAATATTCTGGTTTTTCATGAATGTTCATTTAGTGCACCAGCAAAAGTAATATTTGTTTGTAAATCGTGTTTGTTTTCATTATTTTATAACTAAAATTGCTACATAAAATGAAAATTTAAATGTAGGTACACAATCCATATCCTTCCCTTTTTTTGGTTTGATTTTTCAATAAATTTGTTATAATGAATATTTTTCTAAAATGTTATAAAATTTGTTGAACTTTTGTTCAGGACAAACTTGTTATGAATTTATTTTTTATTTTCATTTTAGTTTCACAGAAGTTTGTAACATATTTTTTATTTTTGTTTCATGACAAAAAAGTCACATTCGCACAACCCTAGCTACTGCCCTAAGATTTAAATTTCGGAACAGATAAAATACTAGCAAATTACAGTAATAATGTCTGTAAATTTTCAATTAAGAAGGGTTATTTGATGAATTAAGTGATTTATGTAAATAAATGCACAAGTTTTTTTGTTAAGATAAATAACATTGGCACTTTGTAGACACACTGTTTCAGACTTTTTTAGGTGTGTGTGTATTCCTGAGAGAATTTTGTACACACACACACACTTCTTTGACAATTTTCTGTCTTAAAATCTTTCAACTGCATTTTAATAGTTCGTTACTTGTGGGTGTTTTTGTTTTTTCAGCTGCATCGANGTCTGTCTTAAAATCTTTCAACTGCATTTTAATAGTTCGTTACTTGTGGGTGTTTTTGTTTTTTCAGCTGCATCGACAGGTGGTTTGAGGTAAATCGGTCCTGCCCAGAGCACCCAGGGGATTAGCCTAGTGCTGGTGTCGCTGCCTTTGTGCGACTGGCCATGTGCATACAGGCCCCCCCAGCACTGTCGACTGGCCACAACGAAATTATTACGCTTCACAACAGAGACCCAACCGTTGAGCTCATTGCCGCACCTGGTTCTCGTCACCAGTCTGCATTTCTCGTAGCAAGAATTGGTGCATCTTGCAGCTGCACTTGTAACGTGCTGGAACTGTTTCACTAATGTTTAGTTACTCTTCACCTTGTATTATTTACCATTAGTAGAGCTAGTTTATCATCAGTTCCAAAAAATATAATTTTTAAGTAGGCGAAAGTAAAAAAAAAAGAAAGAAATTTATTTGTGTAATAAAACTCATTTAATAAAATGACTAATCTGTCAAATTATGTGAAATGGTGAAAAATGTTGAGTAATTTTGATAATTGCTGTTGTTTTTAACACACAGATTTATTTGATGTATTTTCGGCATGCAGCAGCTGTTAGAAGAGACTGCTTATATTTGTGCAGCAGTTTTCAGTCTTTCACAACATGTAGGGTTCATATTTTTGATAACTCAATAGTAGTGAAGTTTGCTTGCCTGTTGAATGTTAGAAAACCAAAGATTAAGAGTTTGTTGTTTGAAGGATATGTTTGATGGTGCACTGCTGTTAACCCAGTGCTTGTTTTAAAGTATGTGTTTTCCTCTTGGAGTTCATAGGTTAGATTGTGGTTTATAAGTGCCATATCATTGATTATTTGCAGGTGCTTGTTGTTCACTTAACACATTAGCACTTTGTAAGTCCTAATCAATAGTGAGCATGTTGAATTCTAATTATGTGGTGGTTTGGTTATTCCGAGAAGTGGTAATGAATGGCTGTTAAAGGCATCGGAATAGCCATGCCCTCATTTGTTGTGAAAGCATGAATTTTGTTCCCAATCCAGCAGCTATTATTTTATTTGAAGACATGCTGCAAACAATTGGTTGTTGCTAGAGGGGACCAAATCCTGTCATACTTGCCTGAATAACATACTCAAAGCTTAGTACTATTTTGTTGAAATTTTTAATTCTTGAATTCGTTGTAATAGTAATTTGTGGAAGTAATTTTTTTTTGTTTGAAAAAAGTATTTTAAATAGCAGGGAACATTTTAAGGTATGAGTAAATTTCAATTTTTTGAGTGTTCGTTTTCAACATTTGTGTTAGTTTTAATGAATTTTTCAAGATTTAGTTCCTATTCAGATTACTTCAGTTCATTGTTGCTGACTTTGTTACCCACGTTTTGTTCGTGCTATGGTTCGCACAGCAAGTGTATTATTTGTGCTTTTTGAAGCAAAGGTTGTGTTTCTGTCTATAATGTCTCTTCACAGAAGTCTGATATCCACAGGAAATCAGATTCCTTGTGACAATAACTTAATCATAGGAGCATCAGATTCTCTGTTCATAGAACACTACTATGCTGACATGGGAACCTGTTTACATTTGGTGCTAAATGTTTTCTGATTTGTTTTAGAATAAGTAGAGGTAATTAATTGCCATGTTCCGTAAGTGTTTAATATTCGTTGATTGCAACAAAGTAATCATCTCGTGAGTGGAATGGCGTGTTTCAAATTCTTGTGCCTTTCTTAACCTTTTACTTTGACTTTTTGATCTCTTCTTTCTTTTAATGGCTCACAGTCATCCTATCATCCTAGCAAGGCAAAGTTGTTGGATAAGGGTAAACAAGTGAACCAACCTTCTTGAAATTATATGGTAATTCTTTGGTAACCACTATTGTGCATATTTGTGCCAGCACACTTGGCATTACCAATTTCAGTTGCATTTTATGAAAGTCGATTTTCAGAAATGTTTAATTGGAGGGAATTACAGCAAAAATCCATATTTACCTTGTTATTTTGTAAAATTCTAAGGCTCTATATTCTGCTTTTATTTACTGACACAAAAATGTAACAAATTAATAGCCAGTACTGTGAAGAAATCCCACAACCTTCATATATCTTGGTACTCGCAGTGCAACCCAACATGCAGAAATAAAAACTATAATTCATGAAATGCTTCATATTTAGTTACCATGTGTATTTAATACCTTTCTACAAAGAACTTTTATTAATGGTATCTAGACGATATATTAAAAATTAATACATGTCAATTTGTTTGATTACCTTGATATGTTAGTATTTAGAAAATAATTCTCCTTCTCAACAAGAGGAGTTTATGCATTAATTTTTCCTGCATACATAGACCTCGAAAATGTTGATGAGGGGTAAACACATTGTAAATAATTTGATTTACATAATCTTAGAAAAAAAATTTATTGAGTTATTGTGATTTAAGCCTAGTCATTGTTTGGTGATGATACTGTTTATTACATGGATGAATCAGCACAATCATTTGCAGATCTTCAAATGTGATGCTTGGGTGCATCTTGCAATTCAAGATAGTGCTCCATCTTTCTGAGATAGTTTCAGGAAGCACTTAATTTTGGAACTGTGTACAATTCCAGCATGTTGAGTTGCAAAATCCTGATTGCAGTGCTCTCTCTAAAGAATTTTTTTATCACATCCTTTTGTATTAAGTAGCACCACTTGAATGTGAATTTCTGATTCTCTTGTTAATTCCTATATTTTGTATTTGCAGAGTACTGGGGAAGAAAGGACGATAGTTCAATAGTGCATTTTGAGAAAAATGCATTTGATTACCCTGGCATTCAATTTCACTAATGGAATGAGGATACTAAATAATAAATGTTACCTATGTGTCTATGTAAGTTAGTTTTCAAAACTTTTAAAGCTAATATTTCTTACTATAAAAGTTATTTTCTATTTTATAAAGGCACGTTAAGAACTTTTTTTTTCTTTTTTTTTTTTCCGAATAATTAAGGTTAAGTTAGTGTAATGTGTAAAGTCATTTATGGTAATTTATTTACAACTCAACAGTAGACCATGAATACAAAACACATTATTTTAAGTGCAATATTAAATTATTTTTACTATCTTTATTTTACTCTGTATGTCTCTTTTCTGCAGCTCTGCCATTAGCAAGTGATCTACTCTTAAACCTTTACACTCAGATGAATATCATTGCAAAATGTACTCCTGTTACTAACCACTATCAACTTCAGATTGATTTATCTTTGGCCTGCCTCTTTCCTTCTGTATTGGTGGTTCCAAATGATCTTCCGTTTGATACCGGGGACAGAGGTGCCACTAACACTTGTACTTTTTTCTTTAAACAACTATTTAATGAAATCTCTTAAACTTTTACTAATGTACTTGAATAATGCCTAGGATTGTACGGTACACGTTCTAAGTTCACTTTTACCTCTTAAAATTTTTTTTGTTTTGTTTTGGAAAATACCCATTTTAATGTTGAAGTGAGCTAATAAGAGTTCCATCAAGCTTGTACTTTATCCGGACATAGGACTGGATTTCGAAGGTTTTATTTTTACACGTGCATGTTGCAACAGAACAGGTGTTAAACAAAGATGCGACTATGTTACAGCAGTACTTGTCAGTCAATATCAACCAATTAGCTAACCCCCGAAGCATTACGTGGCATTTGTAATTTTTAACATTTTGTTTCTCACATACTAATAGTCTGAGGCTTTCTCACTAAGAGGACTCTTTTTTTACGTCTTGCCATTTTAATTCATAACCAGTGATCACACTTTACGTAATGATTTACGATGATGCTTTTTTCACTATTCAAAGTGGTGGCAACCTCTATTTTACCATGCAGGGAATGTGGTTGGCTAACAATGGTATTTACATGTTAAAGTTATTGAATTGTTTGATATGCATACAAAAATCATCCCTTACTATCAGACGGTTTCAGTGTAAATAAATAAAGTTCATTATTTCAACTCGCATCTTCACAAGGGTTTCCTGTCCCTAGGAGTGGTTACCTGGGATTCATTGTTACACATTTTCAGACATTTTGCAAGGAACATCCTCACAAAGTTTGTCTCAAAGGTGCTGACTCATCCTGTACACACAGGATGATTCACAGCACCCGTATCACCCCTTTTTTCGGCAAAAACACATCGGGGGTTCGCAAAAAAATTGTGATGACTGTACTCCATATGAATCATTGATTGGTAGTGATTCCATTCCACCGAACATACCGGTGGTAAGAGGTACGGGGTGCGCTTTGAAAGTACAAATGGTAACAGGGGTCATATATGGTATTTTTGGATAGATAGTCTAAAAAGAAACAACATTTACTAAGACAGTTGTTTTCTGACGTGCATAGTTTACGCACAATAAGATAAATCCTGGAAGCATGTGGTTTGTGACGTGCGTAATTTACACACAATAAAACTGAACAAATGGAAATCAACAAAACATGATGGTTTTTTGCAGTGCATACCTAGTTTACATACAATCAAAAGGATGTCGGGTGTGAGAGAACTACTGTGAAATGGGAACTGGGAACACTCATTCGCACACATCACTCTTCACATAAGTGTTTAAACTGTCGGCCATCCTTATGACACGACTCTACTCTCCTTCTTACATTTGCAGTGGCTCGGCGGACCTCAGCACGGCTGAGAGATCCACATGCTGCTGTGATTCTGTTTTTCATGTTTTCCTTCGTTGGACGCACGCCTTCGTAGACAATGTCTTTAATTCTCCCCCACAAAAAGAGGTCATTTGGGGAAAAGTCTGGAGAACGTGGTTGCCAAGCTACAGGACCGATTCGTCCAATCTACTGTCGGGAATTACATGTCAACAACTAGCCGAGCTTTGCGTGAAAAGTGAGCAGGATAGTCATCCTTTTAACCTGCAGTGTTAATCTCGGAGCGAGAGGCACATCTTTGATTAGTTGATACAAAATATTCTCTAGAAAGTCTACATATGCTGCACTATTCAATTGCCCTTCAAAAGAATTTTGGTCCTATGACACGATATCCGAGAAGACCACACCAAGTATTATGGCTTCAAACATGCGGATTATCCACTTGACGGAGCCAATGTGGGTTGACTCCAGTCCAGTAATGGGCATTATGCATGTTAATGTCACCATTATTTTTGAATGTGGCCTCATCAGTCCACAAAATGATGAGATTGAAAGCACGGTCCTTGCTCAGGTACCAGTTGCAGAAATCAATGTGCTTAGGAAAGTCATTATTCCCAAGTTCTTGGTGCAGCTGTACATGGTACAGATGTAGACAATTATCAGCGAGGATTCTCCACACTGTACTTTGAGACAATCCTAAGTCATGGGCAATCCTCATTGTAAAATCATGAGGATTAACTACCATGGCAGCAAATACATCAACAGCCCTTTCGTCTCATAGGTCATCTGATGCGATGACGTTTGTTGCGTGTCCGTTGCACTAGCCCAGTTGTGCGCACGCAACATGCAAGACACTGGAAGACATTGTACGAGTGATGAATGCGGCTGTGGGTATCTCTCTGCGTACAAACGGGCAGCAACTCTACGGTTGAGACGAAATTCTCTAGTATCATTAGCATGTAAAATGCTTCTTCGTTTATATATGGCATTCCATTCATAAAGTAACACCACAGACAGACAATATCTGACACTGAAACAACACGCGCTATTAATGGTTGCAATGTAAAATGAACGACTGTCAGAATGAACTACCTTCCGATTGTCAGTTAACTTGCATGCAAGGTCTGCAGTTCTTGTAAGTGGTAGGTGACTTATCTGCTTGCTGTGTAGTGCTGCATTATTCTCTGCTTTTGCTCGGAAACAATCTAATACCTACTGCACGAATCCATGTAGTAAGGCACACAGGTCACTGCTAGTATTAAAGCGAGTCTCACACTCCAACCGGTAATACCGCAATGGCGCACATTGTGGATCTGACGTGCATAGTTTACACACAACCAATGATAAAGTTAACTGTTATTATTAGACTCCTTCCAAACAAACACGTAGAATAAAGCAGCACTAAGCAGCAATCAGATAAGTCCTCTGCCACTTATAGGAACTGCAGGTTTTGCATGCACGTTAACTGACGAATGAACATTCGTTCATTCATTCAGACAGTCATTTATTTGTTTTACATTGTTGAATAACATAATGGGAGCAGCATGTGGGTCTCATCAGAGCTGAGGTCTGCCGAGCATCCGCGAATGTAAGACTGAGAGCAGAGTCGTGTCTGATACAGGATGGTCGACATTTATATCACTTATGAATAGTACTGTGTACAAATGAGTGTTTCCAGTTCCCAGTATTTCTCACACCATGTCCTTTTGATTGTACATACACTAAGTATGCATGGCAGAAAACATGTTGCATTGATTTCCTTTTGATTGTAATAAGAAAACCACATTTGCGATCAATTTTCATTATGCAAAAACTACGCACTTGATATGCATGTCAGAAAAACAGTATCTTAGTAAATGTTTTTTCCTTTTAGACTATATCCAAAGATAGCTTATATGACCCACATTCCCATTTGCAATTCCAAAGCTTACCCCCCATACTTCTACTTCCGGTATGTTCAGGGGAATAGGATTTCTACCAAATCAATGCTTCATATAGGGTATAGCTATCACACTTTTTTCACGAACCCCCGGTGTCGTGTTGTTTCCGAGAAAAAGAGGTGATACGGGTGCTGTGAATCAGCTTCTATAGACGCACACACACTTTACAAAATAAGTCGCAAACATCTGTTTTTGGGTTAGCTGAAGCTGAATTTGTAGCAGTTATGAAAGAATTCATAAAGTTTTGTTGGCCATCTTTAATTTTTTACACTAATTTCTAAAAAGTAACTCTGAAATACCCTAAACAATTCAACAACGGCCAGGTTCAAATTTTTGAAATACAAGCTTTCAGACTTTGTTGCCCATAGTGACTTTTTGTGGGGTATAGTTTTCAGGTGGAAAAATGGTATGTTCCACACATTTGCATCAATTTTATGAGGCTTGTTAGTATGAGAACCTAGTTTTTTTTTTTCCCAAAGTTTTCATTTTCAGTTACCTTACCTTGAAAAGACACTGATTCTCTTTGAAGATACCTGGAACTATAAAATTAATTTTCTGCAGACTACTTTAACATCACCACCATCCTACAAAATGTACACCAGTGTGTGCTCTTGCTTGATCTTAGGGTCAGAAGTGTATTTCTTTTTATTTGTGTCATCCTTTACTTTCTTACAGCTGGCAAAGAAAGAATCTGGTAGATTCACCTTGTCCACTTGCATTTAGTTTTTAATAGCAACTTCATGTTGTAGCAAGAACATCATTATTGTTAGTGTTTACATCTTTCTTTCTTTCTTTCTTTTTTTTTTTGTCTTACTTCCAATTTCATTTTTAAAACATCTGGATTTTCATCAAGGTTTTTTGCCAACATATTTAAACACTTGATAAACCAGTAGCATCAGTTAACACAGATTCTCATAACTTTAACAGCATTACAGGAAATAAAACAACTGTTCTGTGGAGAAAGGGCCCATGGATAACAGGAAAAACAGTCTCACTAAAATAAATATCCTTCAAACTGATGTTAAAATATCAAACCAATTTTGGTGCACTTTTAGAAGACACAAAGGTGGTTCATTTAAAACATTCTGTAAAAAGAATGGCTCATAGCACTATAGGCCCATCTCACCCAGAACTCCTCAATTGTGAATCCACAATATCAATTTAATAAAAAGCCCTTTAAGCTAAATAGCATTCATTGTGAAAGAAAATGGGTATAGTGTCAATTCTCTGTGGTATCTGTAACTTGTAAGTTTTTCCCCATAACATGGATCTTGCAACAATCCATTTTTGTGAAACCATATTTCCGTGCATGTTGGGGGTTTATCGACAACTCTGCAGTGCCTGTTGATTAATAACGTTGACAACCTTCTGCTTTGGTGGCATGGCTACTGAGCACATGCATTTTTTGTCAATTGAAAGCAGACTTGCAAACGCGGTAGCTGTGGTCTCTCAAATCTTGCTTCAGAATGTGCGTGTTGAGTGGGAATGCCATCTTGATATTTGTTGTACTTCCAAAGTAATCCCTGAAGTTGTAAGGTAACTGAAAAGCTTAGTTTATATTTGTAATGGTGAAATACTGAAGTATGTACCATAAACAAATTTATATGTAACAATTGTTACTTTTGGTTACTTAACAACATGTGTAACATTTTTAGTTGAAGCAAAAACAGGACTTTGTTTTTTTAGGGTAACAGTCAACTAGGGAGACAGTATGTATTAAATAAAAAATTAATGGATTGGCAAACTAAGGAAATGTATTAATAAATAAAGTTGAAAATTCAGTGGTGCATGTAAATCAGTGATGCTGTAAAATTTTGCCTTTTAGTTTGTATGTGTACAGATATGTTGTCAGCATTGTGTTTGTGCCATCGTAGTTTATCATATCTAATCCTGTACTGTCGACCAACTATAGTGGTGAACATCTGTTATGTTTGTAGGTGTGTTTATGTGCTAAGAGTAAAGAAGTGGAGCATGTCAGAATTACGAGAAAACAAACTTATCACACATATCCTTTGTCTTTTTCTCACTGCTTGCAGTGTGCGTTTCTTGTCTGTTGTTTTTTCACTTTTGTGTAGCTTCTCTTTGGGCTACAGTTGGATTTTTATGTCTTTGTGAAGAACTTGTATGATGTATGGGCGATTTACAAAATACATAGTTGCAGCATGTTCAGTAGTGTTGCATAATACAAGTCTGTATTAGATCAAGTGACCTTACTACCTGTCACTGTTCTTTATTTATTATAGAAAATGTTAATTTAAAATGTGTGTACCAAGAGCGGATTTTTTAAAAATATAAAATGATTTTAGTAAACATTTATTGTTCATCAGTTTTCATTAGAACAACAAAGTTATGAAAATAGTTGAAGGTTTTCAGTAAAAGTAAACTTGATGAATTACAAATTTATATAAAATCTATCTATACCTACATGCCTGTTAATATGCTTGGTATAGAGTNAGTAAACTTGATGAATTACAAATTTATATAAAATCTATCTATACCTACATGCCTGTTAATATGCTTGGTATAGAGTAACAAGATAGTATACAAACATTTTTAAAAAGTTATTTTATTAAATAGTTTGCTTTGAATTTTACATGAATATAATGTTGTAATATATCTTGACCTTAATCAAATTGTATGGTGAATTTAAGTTACCTNCTTTGAATTTTACATGAATATAATGTTGTAATATATCTTGACCTTAATCAAATTGTATGGTGAATTTAAGTTACCTTTTTACTTTTAAATTTGAATGAGAAACTTGGATTGTGCATTTTCATTTCCTTGTACACAATTTACCTATCATGCAAATTATGCAATTGGTTGTGCCTTCCACACTTTGTTTCTTAGCTGTTCATATTTGTAGGGAAGTTTAGTAAATGCAGATGGTAAAAAGTCTGTGCTTGTGGACCTTATCTGTACTACAGTGTACATACAGGTTTGCTATACTCTTAAGGAATACATACTGCTGAATATCAAAATTTATTTAAGTGCTAGTGCTGCATGGACACAAAGTATAATGTGTGATCAGGAAGAAGTGCAAAACTTTGTTGTGATTATATTCAATAGTGCATAAATCAAGAATTGAAGATAAAAAAAGTGTGTAAAATAAACTTTTACTTGTCACTGGCATAACAGCCAAGTGTATTAACTATGACTTGATAACAAGTACTGTTTCTTACTGCACCAATCAGGTGCTGTAGTGTTCTAGGGGTTATGTGATATACTGTAAATGTACATTAACTGTGTTACAGGAAATTAGTTCTTGTGATGATATTGCAGAAAATACAGATTCTAACATAACAAAAGCATGTAGCATTTATTTTCATTGAAAATTGTATGCCAGCTCCTTTTTTTTAAATTTTTTTTTTNTAACATAACAAAAGCATGTAGCATTTATTTTCATTGAAAATTGTATGCCAGCTCCTTTTTTTTAAATTTTTTTTTTTCATTGCTGTCTGAAAGTACAGTGGCATTTTGTCAGTTTTAATCTCCTTAAGAAGAAAACAATTTANATTTTTTTTTTCATTGCTGTCTGAAAGTACAGTGGCATTTTGTCAGTTTTAATCTCCTTAAGAAGAAAACAATTTAGTCGATTTATTATGAATGTTACCTGGAGATATTACATAGTTTCAAATAAAATGTTAACATTCTAAGATGGCAGCCATTATGCTTTGGCAAAACTTAGGGTTTGTCATCTTTACTATTTTAGTTTTATACATAAAAGTTTTAACATAAAGATAATAATCTACTGTGCCCATGAAAATTGTTTCAAAGTAAAAAAAATTATATTTAAATCTGTATAAATGTTTTGCCGTAACTCATTTTCAGCTGTATTCTTATCAATACCAATANAAAAAAAATTATATTTAAATCTGTATAAATGTTTTGCCGTAACTCATTTTCAGCTGTATTCTTATCAATACCAATACCAATAAAAAATTCACAATTGATGTTATGCAATACAGATTAAGTGTAGTTGTGCGTGTAATGAAATGAACCGTCAAGTATTATTTGAGGAACTGAAGGGCTGCACGTCACTAGTTTGATCTAGTTGGTGAGGATTTGTCTTGCACCAAAGGGCGATCCACTGCATCCAGACCCCCCTTTCCGCAACTCAGATTATATAAATATAAAGTGGACATGGACAAATAAATATNAAAAAAAATTATATTTAAATCTGTATAAATGTTTTGCCGTAACTCATTTTCAGCTGTATTCTTATCAATACCAATAAAAAATTCACAATTGATGTTATGCAATACAGATTAAGTGTAGTTGTGCGTGTAATGAAATGAACCGTCAAGTATTATTTGAGGAACTGAAGGGCTGCACGTCACTAGTTTGATCTAGTTGGTGAGGATTTCAGTCTTGCACCAAAGGGGGATCCACTGCATCCAGACCCCCCTTTCCGCAACTCAGATTATATAAATATAAAGTGGACATGGACAAATAAATATTACTCCTCTCATTCTGAAGGACAGTGTGTTCGTATATGTTGGTTTTATATGTGAAAATGTTACAGAAAGTATTTTAAAGTGTTCACCATCCTGATACATGAATTGAATTTTATTTCTACGAAATACAAATTTCTAACACAAATTATTTCATAGTTAATTAATTTGTTGCACTGAAAGTAATCATGCTTCACGCTACACCAATACATATAATTTTCAACAAATCATGCATGTTGCAAGAAGTATTTAAAACTAATGTGAAAATGTTTCTCAATACCAATATCCCTCTATGAAAAATGTAAGGGTATACATAAACAATTACATTCCTGGTTCTAGTGACGCACCCCAAGCATTACACTAAGAAAAAACTATGTTCTCTTTGGTTCGTGAAGTAATGCAGAAACAAATAAGATGCAAAACAAGCAAATTGCTATTATGGCTGATAAATCTGCAGACAGTTTTGGTAGGTGTACTTTTTCGTACAATGTCTGCAACAGCAGCAGAAGAACTTTATTTAGCCAGCTGCTCATTTTTAAATAAAGCAAATGGCACAACTTGGAGTCAAACTATCCTTGAGACACCACAGTAAATAAGTACAATGCATCTTATGACAATGTAATGGTGTTTCGTTTCCGATTCAGCTCGGTATATAAGAATTTGTTTTGCTACTTTGAAAACGGTTCTATATAAAAACTTATTCACTTTCAGTGCTGGGCACATAGAACCAGTCTTTTTGGTGACTGGTACCTCAAGGAATTTGAGGAACTGAACACACTAGTTACAAAAATAAAAATTGGCATTACTTCATTCGAGGAAAATAAAAAACACATACTTTGGAAGAACATTATTCAGAGTTTCCTGCAGCCTTGTTTTTGTACTAACAAGGTGGAATTCATGGTTTACTTCGGTAGAATACTAGGCTCAGTATACACAGGAACTTTTAAGCTTATTTTCAAGATGCGAATTTAACAAAAGTAGCAGTGTGTACATCACGGACATATCCAAGAATCTGCACTTGGGTTAGAAGTTCAAAATACAAATAAAATTTGTGGGGTTAACATGTGGTACAATGAAATCCCTTAATTACTGATTTGGAAGGTTCAGCATACCCTTATACCCACATGTTGTGGGATGAGTTGGTAATATTGCAAAGCAGTCTGCAATGATATGCGGTTGGTGCTTTTCCACAAGGTACTCATCATGCATGCAAGGATGCCTTCAGACAATGGGACACCACAAGGGTGGTACAGAAGCCAACTTGTTTCACCAGGGTTTAGGTGCATTTTTCAATCCAGATTTTCAGCAGTTATCTTTTTCATTCTGTGGTATAGTAGTGACACGTGACGGCCGGAATCCTTAGCATATCATCTAGTCTACAGGGGAGTTTTTGAGTGGGTTCAGGACGAGAACCCTGGGTGGCCTTATGGGCTGATTGTGGTTTCGCTCTGGCTCTTAGGGAGCCAGTGTGTAGAGTCGACCTGGTCAGGCGGCTGCAAGCTACGTAAGTAATTAAGGTGGCGTGGTTGGCAGTGGAGAGAGAGAGAGAGAGAGAGAGAGAGAGAGAGAGAGAGAGAGAGAGAGAGAGAGAGAGATAGATAGAGAGAGAGATAGATAGATAGATAGAGATATAGAGATAGATAGATATATTTGGGAGGCTCTTAACAGCAAGGTCTTGAGAGGTTGGTAGTGGATATTGGCTTACCACCTGTAGACCGGAGCTGTAGCTGTTTGTTGTATGGCTGTGGTGGCGACGGAGGCGGACAGCGGCGCTCGGTGGATGGTGCTGGCGAGGCCCAGGCTCACAGGCAGTCTGAGCCGGAAGCAGACGACTGGATGCAGTGTCCTGCTGGTCTCCTGGGGTGGCTTGAATAAATGACTATGGGGACTGAGGTTCCTGCAGTCTGCTTGTGCCTGATCTCGAGCGGAGGAAAGGCTGAAGGCAGACAGGATGGGTTACTTGGCAATTGGTTGGCTGTTGGAGCCGTAGATGCCTTCTTATCGGCCCACTTAGTCCCTCCTCGTCGGGTGAATGGCATGGGGTTAGGTACTAAGGGTCGTAGCAGCAAGCAAGGGGCAGGTGACAGTAAATTCCCTAGCTAGAGTACCCAGATGCAATGTCACGCCATGTCAGTCCTAGCGCTCCAATCGGTGAATCTTGCACGGTGGAAGGAGTGGGTTAGCTGACTCGGGGGTGGTCCAGTTGTTTCCTCGTGGAGAGTACCTAGTAGGGGACTCTACCATACGTGTGCGCTAAGTGCCTTTGCGCACTGGGCCCATAGTATGGGTGACTGATGAATCGTATAGTATGGTGTTTTGAGTAGGTACGTATTACCCAGTTAAGGGAGCCCGCAGTCCTACTCTGTCTGAAATAGTTTGGCAAAACGGAATGCTTGGCATGTCACCTATGCAGGTACAGTGAAATCTATTCTCACAATGGGTGCAATATATTACGTGTTTCCCCGTTCCACGGTATATGGCAACATGGCATCTCTCGGTTACTGGGATGTCTTCCTGTCCGATTGTGGTTTATTTTTCGCCTTCCTCTGCTAGGTTCAGATTGGCTTTGGCAATTCTCTGGGTCTATTATTGAGCGCCACGGGGTGTTTTATTACTCCCCTAAGTGTCTGGAGCTAGCTGGTTCCTCCTGCTTCTCAAGGTCGCGTTGGCCTGGCTCTTTCCTTGTTTTCTGAACTACAAGNGTCTGGAGCTAGCTGGTTCCTCCTGCTTCTCAAGGTCGCGTTGGCCTGGCTCTTTCCTTGTTTTCTGAACTACAAGTCTTATCGCCCCATGTTGGGCGCCACAAAAAATCCCTTCCCATCTTTGACACGTGACAGCTGGAATGCTTGGCATGTCACCCAGTCTACAGGGAAGTTTTTGAGTGGATTCAGTCCCTAGAACCCTGAGTGGCCTTACGGGCTGATTACTGTGGATTTGCTCTTAGGGAGCCGGTGTACAGTGTCTGCCTGGTCAGACGGCAAACGTATAAGGCAGCGTGGTCGGCAGTGGATGCTGGCTTACCACCTTAGAACGTAGTTGTAACTAACTGTTGCCTGGCTGTGGTAGGTGACTCTCAGAGCCCTGTATGGGGGCGGCTGGAGCTGGCTGGTCTTGAACTCCAGGCCCATGGGCTGTCCGAGGACTAGGGGGGGATGGAGAAGTAAGGCCCCTGCAGTCTGCTTGTGCCTGATCTCGAGCGGAGGAAAGGTTAAAGGCNCTTACCACCTTAGAACGTAGTTGTAACTAACTGTTGCCTGGCTGTGGTAGGTGACTCTCAGAGCCCTGTATGGGGGCGGCTGGAGCTGGCTGGTCTTGAACTCCAGGCCCATGGGCTGTCCGAGGACTAGGGGGGGATGGAGAAGTAAGGCCCCTGCAGTCTGCTTGTGCCTGATCTCGAGCGGAGGAAAGGTTAAAGGCCGACTGGGATGGGTTACATGGCAATTGGTTGGCTGAAGGAGCCGTAGATGCCTTCTTATGTGATGTATATACTACCCAGTTAAGAGAGCTTTCAGTCCTACTCTATTGTTGGAAATAGTTTGGCAAGACACTATCACCTGCTGCTCCCTTGGAATCAGAACTCTGCGAGTAGACTTAAACATATTTATTCTCTGGAGAATAAAACACTGACCAGTATTAACTCCTAGGCTTTCATGTGTTACCAAGGAACCGGTGGAAGTTAAGTTAATAACAGGTGACGGGAATCTGTTAAGCAAAGAGCAAGTCTACGGCAACTAATAAAGCAGTTGTGAAAACTACTCGAACCCAACTGTCGTCTATTGTATTCCTGAAGGGACGGGGTAAGCACTCCCAAGTGGAGTGGATGTATCTTACTTTGCACCTCTAGGAATAGTGGGATTTCAATCCTCACTTTGGATGGCCTTGGGAGGCAGGTATGAAGTCATTCAAGATGCATTTGACCAGAGTTATTGGGGAGATGATCTTGACTTATGAAGAACTCTATACTATGGTGGTGCAGGTGGCTTAAAAATAATCTGTATTGGTTCAGCTCTAATTTAAAGTGTAACAAATTATGAGTAAATTTACTTATATAATAATTAAAAAATATAATTCAATTATAATAATTTTTATAAATTTACTGTGTTGGCACCAGGAACATTTTTTAATTTGTGTTACTTGAGACAGTTTTGCACACTATGTGACACTAGCGCTGCGAGTGGCGGAAATCGGCTGTTACACAAAGTAATGGCAGACTGCTTTTGCTATTATTTTTGTGTGCCCAAACATTTTGGTCCTCTGGGGTCGGATTGTAACGGAAAATTAATATTATTGGTGCGTGATAAGTGATGCGTAACCTCAAATGAATGCTATATACAGCAACATGTTGTTTGAGCGGTAAAAATATGTGACTTAAAGGCGCCCAGTATAATGACTCAAAGAGCTTGGGATGTTAAACTAAGATTTCTAGTGGATCATAAATTATTGTAGTGCCATGTATGTTATTGGGTGATTATCTTTGTGAAGCAAGACGTGCACTACTGGCGAGAGAAACAATGGTGGTGGTAGCGGCGGCATAAACGCCAGCCAGTGTTGCATCGCACAATTTTTTGCTTTGTAGTGAGCAAAGCTGACCAAGCACAGAAGATGGAAGAGTCAATTCAAGTTGAGTTGAAGTTAGAGGACTACGAAAGAATCTTCTAGGTTATTCAGAAACAAAACGAGTTATTAGCAAACTTTTGCGTTGTGTGCTAGTCCACCTGCAGATGACAAAATTGACATGAATGAGTTAAGAAACAGTTTGCATAAAGTGTACAATAAACTACTTTAAGAAAAATTGAAGTTAAGTTTTCCTGGGACGCATATCTTGATAAGGTGCAATCGGCCGGTTGCCACTTCCTGTTTTCAGTGGTAACCATGCAGAATGGATAGGATTCGCGTAATTATTCAATTCCATGGTTGGCCATATTTCCCACCTAACTAAGGGGCAAAAAAAAAAACTCGTTATTTGTTAGGGTGTCTTAGGGTGAGGTACAGGACATAGTTAGCAATGTACTGGTAACAGAAAATAATTATGACGTTACATGGAGTCTGCAGGAGACACGGGTTTTGAGTGTACGCATTATGGNAAAAAAATTCTGCACTTATGCTCATTAGATAGCCGTAGCGAGGGTGGTATAGTAAACTTCCAATTTTCCGGAGTAATGACTGGTTAAGGGTTTACGGATAACTGATATTCACGGTTAAAGTAATTGTGGGATGGGGGGAGGGATGTTTATTTTCACATAGGTTATGTAAACAAATAATGTAGTTATACAAGAATTCAAGTTTTTGACAGCCAGTGTGTGGCGACATAAATTATATTAACATGATCACATACACAAAACCCTCTATCAGCTGATGCATGAACGATTGCAAGAAAATTTTACGTTGGCTATTTTGGCAGACAAATGTCTATGTATTTTATTTTATATCGTTACAAAACAACTGTTATTAGTGTAACAAATTAAACTTTGCTCTAGAATAATGTGTAAGCGTTTAAACAAAATGGAACATTGTATGTCATAGTTTAGCTTAGTTTGTATCTTCTTCATTGGCCGTAGCTAGTGCTTGCTGCTAACGTTGCCACGTGCATACTTCATATTAATTAAAGAGGCCATGCATATATCGCAGAGTATTTTTCAAATTTTTCTACATTAATTTTATGTAATATATTTAAAACCAGAGTTGTTTTGAACCCGCACGAGATGAAAAATTTACTTTTAAAAGGACGTGATAAATACACTTTGGCAACACAGCAGCGAAATAGGAGACACTGCGGCCATGTGTTGGCCAGTGCGCGCGGCTAGCTTTGCAAATGACGCACTCATGAAATGACCAGATTTCATGTGTAAAATGTAAATATGCAAACAAATCCTCAGTGTTTTAAATTTTCAGCGAGCTCTATAAATATTTTAACGTAACATATTTCCATTTGAAGCAATTCTGCCTGCAATCGCAAAGCCTTTCTGAGGCCTACTCACCATTTTGTATTTTTTGTCCTGGCACTCTTCTCACTTCAGCAACAATGTGAAAATAAATGTTATTTATTAATTATTATAACCATGCGTTGTTTGTGATGGAATCACTTTTGCAGCAATTAATATTTATGTCAACGTGATATTTTGTCATCCAGTTGCACTCTGTCTGTACCACGGTTTTATAAATAGTGTCTGCGTGTACGAACTACTGTAAACTACACAATCTCACATTTTGTATGAGCAGATGCCAGTTTTAATCGTGAAATACTTTATTATGATGAATGAAAATGTGCTGTCTGACAATTCCCCCGAATTCCTAATACTTCCAAGTTTCACTTATATTAACTGTTAAAAATGTGTGTAAATATAGTACCAGAACACATTTAATATTAAAATACACTGCATCACTCAACTGCAGTCGTCTAGTAATTAACAGGTGCATGGGTTATTAATAGTGGTGGCGTGCGTCACGCGGCAGCTTTTATATATTTGACTTTGAACTGGTGGATTCACGGTTAAACTGCAACCAGATTAAGGCGTCCCCTGTAAATCGGACGTTTACTGTATTAGCAAATTTGTAGCATGCGTAGTAGAGAAAGTGTATTCCCTGAAGGCATAAGANGTAAATCGGACGTTTACTGTATTAGCAAATTTGTAGCATGCGTAGTAGAGAAAGTGTATTCCCTGAAGGCATAAGAATTTACAGTTTAAAAGTGTAATCTCTTACTATTTAATATCTTGTTGGAGAAGCTGGACACACCTTTGAAGCAGGCATTTGAGATGTTACAAGAACAGGACCTCCCCTCCTACCACCAACTAATGAAGTTCCTTGACCAGAAGGCAAGAGCAGCAGAGCAAGTGCAGTTGGCAATAGTTGCAACAGAGACCTAGCCAATCCTAGAAGATTACAGGCAGCAGGTTTCCTGGTATGACCAAGTGATGGCCATGGAATGAGGATGGCCAGCCTGCAACAAACCTCACAAAGACTACACTTGTATCCTCTCATGACAAGTCAAAGAAGCTGAAGTGGTGTGTGTGTGAGGGGGTGGTTTGCACACTATATATATGCCAGGCATTCCTTGCAAGTCTGTTGAAGAGAGACGGACGTGTGTGCAAATGCAGACACCGTTTCAATTGTCTAAGGGGACGTCATGTGGCAGCACAGTGTAATTCTAAGTATCACTGCCAGCTCTGCTAAGGTAGTCACAACACATGCCTCCATGTTGAAAATAGACCTAAGACTCCACCTGCAAGCTCAGACGAGGATGAGTCCGAAGCCAGAAATGACAGTGCAGTTGTGATGTGTGCAGCACAAGGAAGGCAAGTTGACACACTGATTTCCACTGTTTTGTTAAAGACTGCATTAATTCTTGTGAAGGATGGGGCAGCTCATTTCCAGGTAGTTCGTGCATTGTTAGACGGAGTCTCTGTCCTCCTTTATCACAGAGACTTGCATATGACGACAGAGTTTCAGACAATATTAGACTGAAGTGAACATCGCTGGTGTTGGCAACGTTGCAGNTGAAGGATGGGGCAGCTCATTTCCAGGTAGTTCGTGCATTGTTAGACGGAGTCTCTGTCCTCCTTTATCACAGAGACTTGCAGAAACAAGAGGTGCAGTTTTGTGAGGGATTGGTTCTCTTTAGTCACCAGAGATTCACATCAACAGCAGAGCTCTTATTCTGAAAAAGATTACCAGAGGCATACTTTCAGTACTGATTGCAGTTGGAGGTCTCTAGCATCTGCATGGGTTGTCGCTGGCTGATTGACAGTTTGCCACACCTAGTGCAATAGACATCTTACTATCTGTGGATAGTTAAGGAGGTGATGATAGGACCCAAGATCACTGGACAGCCACATGCCTTCCATACTGGGTTTAGATGGGTGTTGGCAGATAATGCACCATGTGCACAGGCTGTCCAGCAAGAATCATCATTACTGGTATGTACCGATTTGTCCTTTAATGTTGCCTTGAAAAAATTCTGGGAAATTGAAGAATTCTTAAGGAAAACCTTAACGTTTGTTGAAGAACAGTGGTGTGAGCAGCATTCCCAGGATACCCACATCAGTGACAATGAGGGCAGGTATGTGTTGTTGCTTCCTTTTGCAGCCACAGATGTCACACTTGGTATTTCTTATGGTAGTGCACTTAAGCGACTGCAGGGACTGGAGCGTAGGTTATGTAGGTCACCAGAGTTGCTTCAACAATACAGGCAGTTCATGGACGAGTATGAGAGCTTACGGCATGTCACAGATTGGAACGTTAATGTACCAATGGGAAGGCTGCTCTATCCTTAACATCCGAGTTGCACAGTCAGCCAGTATACATTATCCCTCATCATGCAGTCATCGGGTAGAAAGTGTGTCAACTAAGGTGCGAGTTGTGTTTGATGGCTCCTCGAAGACTAGCGGTGGACCTTCTCTAAACAGTTTGCTCCTGTTGGGGCCTAAGTTGCAAAAGGATGTGGGTAACATAGTGCTGAACTTCAGGACATTACCAGTTGCTATAACAGCTGATGTGTGTAAAATGTACTGCCAGGTTGTAATCGACCCCGTGGATTCTTTGGTGAATTGCTGCTGGTGACCCAGATAGTCTTTTTGAACTCCATACAGTGACACATGGCCTGGCATCTTCACCATTCCAGGTGCTCTGAACAATGCAGTAGCTGGCAATTGATGAAGGTGGCAAGTATCCCTTGGCTGTTCGCACCACGTATTACATTGTGACTGAGGCACTTGAACTGAAGGCACAGTTAGTGGCACTGCTGGGAGTAGGTGGTTTTGAGCTACACAAGTGGTGTTCCAATCATAGCAATGTAGTAAACAGCACTGACCCAAGTGAAGGTGCTATAAATTTTGATAGCACAAGCTTAGTGAAGGTGTTAAGAATAATCTTGGACCCGGTACATGATCAATTCTGGTACAAGGTAAAAATGCCAGCTGTAGCTACTACCAAATGTGGTATCCTATCCATAATTGCACAGTTGTACGATCCATGTGGCAGGTTAGTCCATGTACAGTACAACACAAAAATCATAAATGCCAGTCCAATGGAATCTAACATTCACATAGGTTCTTGATAATACATGGGCTTTAACTGTTTCGCGGGGAACGCTCAGATTCTAAGTCGCACCACCAGGAACACAGAAAGCTCGGTCAACACACTCGCAACTCAGCGCCTGACGGACCGGCAGCTTCACGGGCACCAGAAATAGATTCAAAAAGTTTTCTTGGTCTTTTAAGGCGAGTGATGCAGTCAGTTGATTTTGTGTTTCCTTTGAGACTCACAATGGAAGACAGTTTGTAGCAAGGTACAATATGGCATAAATTATGACAAGAAACATTTCCCTTCCACTTGTTTTTTCACATTTAATCACCTTTTCAAGATGACTGTTACCACCGTCACTGTTTGATGTCCCTGACAAAATTTTTATTTTGTGTTTTTGAACCCTCATATTGACATAACTTCCTTGGCATTTTTGCCAATTTTTTTTCAAACCAATTGTTTCTAATGAATACATCCCTGGCCTAAATGATTCTTGACTCTCAAAAAGTTTACATGGAATACGAAAAAGGGAGTTAGTTTTCTTAGAATATGTCAACTATGTCGGTTTTACTTTTTAAGCGTTAGGAAACTGCTTGTACCAAACTGAAGGTGTAAGGTGGCAAGTGCTTCTCTCTTTCTTAATTTAAAATCAATAGACTGAGGGAATTTCTCAATCAACTTTGCAGATTCATTGAATAATCAATGCATTTTATCAGTCATATTTTCATAACTCGGCTAAGTTCCTGGATCAGATGTATCAATAGGGGTGTCTCGTCTGTTGTCCAATCTTGTTTTCGTCCAGCAGGTTTCAGTTTTAATAATTGGGTGAACTTTAATTTCTGGTTATTTACTCTCTAATACTTTCTGTTTTCGAACAGCTACAACCAGCTGAATTACTATCCATTTCTTCTTCATTGCACGTGGGTGGCTATGATCCTTGCAAAATGTTATGGTGTTCTCTTTTCACTATGTTCTAAATATCATTGGAACCAGATTTTTCTTCAATTATTGATTCAGTACGCATAGTATGAGACATACTACTTTCTCGCAGCCAATTAGACATGGCTACCACACTTTGACTTTTGTGGCTGTGATTTCTGCCATTTTTTTATATTCGGCAACCAGCCAACCTGAAAATTAAATATGTCTTTATGCTCATTTTTTGTAAATATTTGTTATGTCTATTGCAAACTAAATATACAAATTTAATTTCATTACCATTCTGATTAATAAGGAAATATACATGAGATTAGTTTTCGGTGAGTCTGTGCTTTGTTTACTTGATCGTTTTGACAAAGTTAAGTTCGAAAAATAATTGATTGATGTTCTGGTGCATATACACTAGATCCACAGATTTTTCAGGCCAGGTTGGTTGAAGCGTGGTTGAACTGGCAAACACATCAATTTATTCAAAGAGTACTTTCAGAACTTCCGGTGTACATTGGATGAGGCATCAATGAATTCCCGAATAGGTTGTGTGTTTAAATTTTCATTTTACACAACCTAAGTCTCGGGCATTTTACCACTATAGTGTAGGGCCTACAGGTGCGAAAGTATAGATGTACAGTCACTATTACGGGAATCTGACTTGGAAAATGTGATTTAATTTACGTAGTTTCGTTTTACATCGCCATTTCCAGGAACATAACCCAACGTAAATAAAGGACATTGTATACTTGGACACTAACTCAGTACATTACATNATCGCCATTTCCAGGAACATAACCCAACGTAAATAAAGGACATTGTATACTTGGACACTAACTCAGTACATTACATCGTTATCTGAAGTAATACTTTTTTATTTGTGTTTATGCTAAAAACGTGTCAAAGGATAATAGCTGGTAAGAGAGACCTGTCCGATGCATGTAATGTGTTCATGGTAAAGTGATCACTTTTGAAATAAACCTTTGAAAATGTCACTGTCCATTAACTGCATATATTTCAGCACAAACATTCATTGGTTTACTCCTAATAACGTTGGTAGCGAATTAGAGAAAGTAGTTCCCATGTTACAGTGCCATTTGATCGGCGCATCAATAGACTCGCAGCAATGGTAATTTGTATATTGGGTCGAAGATCACACAATTGAGTGAAAGTAGAAACTAAGCAGGGTTTTTAAAAGTGCTCAATTTAACGTTAATACAGTATAGACTAGACCTAGGACAGACACAAAGACGACATAAGAGAATTTAAAAAATCATCCAAAAAGAAAACGTTTGCTTTTTCTAAGATGCTTACATGAAAATAATAAAAAGCAATGTAAACACTTACTTTATATAAATAATTTTTAATTCCTAAATATAATTTTGCAATCACTGCATAAGTACAATATTTAATGAATAAAATGTAATAATAATAATAAGCACAGTCACAGAAGTTAAGATTAGTTTAACTAACGAGCAGTTTTACTTTTCATATAAAACAAAAAAACATTTTAATTAGGGAAAGATTATGTAACCAAGAGATAGGATGGATAACAATGTACGTAGTAGGACTACATTCTACTTCAATTTGAATGTTCAAGTTGTGTTATGCAGTAGTCGTACTTTTTAACTAAGGGGATTTTCAGGTAAATTTTTGTAATTCTTATAGGGAATTTAAAAGATTTTCCATACAAGTGGAAACCCCAAAAATATAGTTGAGAAAAACTAATTTTTTACTATTTTACGTGGGAAACCCAAGGTGCTGGAGGAATGTAGAGACAGTCCCCCTACCTTATGTGTCAAGCTACCGCCACATTCTTTAATATACCAGAATCATGAATGTGGCAATTGTCCAGGCTAGGGGATGTAACTTTTTCTATTAGTTAACCAAGTAATACTATAACATATGTAAATACAAACNGCAATTGTCCAGGCTAGGGGATGTAACTTTTTCTATTAGTTAACCAAGTAATACTATAACATATGTAAATACAAACATTAAAACTATTTGAAAATTCTCAATTTTAAATTGACTTTAAAGTTTTAATAGCATTTCTCAAATTTTGTAAAATGCACATTTGTGGTGCGTATATGCGGGACGATATGCTGAACTTCACTGTTTTATAATACAGGGTGGANCTTGTAAAATGCACATTTGTGGTGCGTATATGCGGGACGATATGCTGAACTTCACTGTTTTATAATACAGGGTGGAGTATAAAAGAATACCCCAACTTTGAAGTTCTATAATATCAAAACCAAACAACCTACAACCTTGATTGACCAATCAAATGAACCGTGGAACCGTGAAGTTTGTTTACCATACATTCATACATGTCCAATGTGACCATCATGAGCAACCTGAACGACATCTACGCGATAATCAAACTCATTCCACCCTCTTGTCAGCATATCCGGTGTTACGGTTTGAGGTGGTGAGGGGGAAGCGAGCTTGCATTCAACACATCAATGTGAAGGGGACGGTCTGATGTTTCCTTTATGTGCCCAGAACGAGATAGACAACACCTTCATGTCTAAGCTGGTTTTAAGCGATGAAGTGACGTTCCATACAATGGTATGGATAACATGGGGATATGGGGTCAGGAGTCTCAAACTTAATTTGTACACTAATCCAATAAATTACTATGTAAGAAATTGTGAACAAGTAAAAAAGCTTCAATCAAGATTTTTCCAGCACCCAAAGCATGCATCTTCAAATACCCTAAAAAACACAGGATTCTACTTTATTTTTTGTTTTAAATTGCTACTTGCACTGCAACAGAAAAATCATAGTATTCAATTTTGTAATTCTTCATCAGATGAATGCCATCGCCCATTCAATGTAGCTTCAACACCATAGGCTCATGTGTTGTCAACACTTTTGGAACACACAAACANTGTAGCTACAACACCATAGGCTCATGTGTTGTCAACACTTTTGGAACACACAAACAAAGTAGCATATATGAAGATCCACGGGATCATAGAGCCATCCGATTTCCTGTACACTTCCTGTGTAGTACTTGTCCCAAGAAGGATGGAGAGCTTTTCTGCGTAAACTACCAGGTGCTAAACATCACCCATCCTATAGCATCGCCAGGAATTTATACCTTCAGGGAGCTCGGGGAGGCCTGTATATTCTCAACTTTAGATATGAGAAAAGGGTATTGGGNCCAGGAATTTATACCTTCAGGGAGCTCGGGGAGGCCTGTATATTCTCAACTTTAGATATGAGAAAAGGGTATTGGGATATCCAGATGTATAAAGATTCCAGAAAATATATGTATTTTACGATGCCAGAGGAGACCTTGCAGTTTCAGGTTATGTATGCCCTTCGGGTTAAAAAACATGCCAACCACATTCCAAAGGCTCATGTCAGCCGTGGTTCTCACCACAGGATATATAGGCTCTTTCTGCTATGTATGTCTGAATTATATTATTGTCTATTATTTATTCATGTACCTGGGTGGAACACCAAATGCACGTAAGTAAGGTACTCGAAAGGTTCAAGATGCGCAGATTGACTTGCTGCCCGGAAAAAAGTAATTTCGGCAAAACAAGTGCTCAATACCGAAGGTCACTGAGTAACACCAGAAGGAAAAGAACCAGGAAATTATAGAAGGACCCTCACCCCTACCAACAGGTGCCAGTTGAATTAATGGTTCTTAGGGTTATGTAACTGGCTACGGGACTTTGTCCACGATGCAGCTACCTTAATGGCTCTGCTCGATGAGCTCCTACCTAAGAATGCCCAATGGAAATGGACAGAAAAGCAGTGCTCCATAGGCACCTACCACATTTTTTATCACTAGTTAAATCAATGTCTATAGTATAGGAATAGGAGCAGTACTATATCAAGAACCCTCCAGTGGGCAGACACGTCATTGTCATTAATGAACAAGAGTGCTTGACTGTGATTTGGGCCTACCACCTCGAAGACCAGCTTTTTGTTCTACGAACTACAAAAAAGCCTTGATGTGGCTTACTGCANTGATTTGGGCCTACCACCTCGAAGACCAGCTTTTTGTTCTACGAACTACAAAAAAGCCTTGATGTGGCTTACTGCAGCCAAAAATATGAAGGCCAAGTTCACCTGATGGGCCTTATTCCTAATGGAAGTTTTCCATTGAACACTGCCCAGGGAGGGCGAATAATTTACCTCATGCCCTCTCCCGAAAACCCCAAGGAACTGAAGAGGCCAGGGACCTAGAAGACTGGGAAAAGNGAATAATTTACCTCATGCCCTCTCCCGAAAACCCCAAGGAACTGAAGAGGCCAGGGACCTAGAAGACTGGGAAAAGATGATTCCCTCTTCGTCCACCAGAGTGGCTACAGAGCAAAAACAGCATGATCCCGAACTCCAGAGACTGACAGAAAGAGAGTCCAGGGAGGTATAAAACCAATTATAGGGTAGTTTGGGTCAGACCTAATACTCAAACAGAAGGGTGGAAGATATGGGCATCCCACTTGCTGAGACAAGAAGCCTGTGAGCACCACCATTATCACCCTCTTTGCTGGAGACCCAGGCTTCCAGTAAACACTCCCAGCAATCTCCTACCGGTACATCTGGGAGGTGGTTGCACATAACATGCATACCTATGTGGATGTATGCCACCTGTGTGCTCAATACAAAACAAACCCAGTACCTAAAGTAAAATACCAGCCTCGGAGGCCCACCGCCCCCTTCTACACACATTACAGTAGTTGTAATTGGACCTTACTCACGGAGTCCCAGAAGGAAAAGATTCCTCTTAGTTGTCACGGACCCTTTTTCTTGGTGGATCGAGGCATTTCCCATGCAAAATCATGAGGCAGGGATAACCAACAGAATCCTGGAAAGGGAAGATTGGGCTACCTCTACCTAACTGACAATGGGGCCCAATTCACAGAAGAGTAATAGTTCCAAGCCTGTTATTGATGGAGGATGAAAACTGTGTGACCACCGCCTAATATCCTCAGGTCAACCCAACTGGATACCGGAATTAAGAGATGAAGAAAAATCTCCAGCTACGCACACACAAAAATCATGTCCAGTGGGACAACTACATTCCCAAAATAATGCATACCTTCAGGCACTGATTCAACGAAGCCATCTGCATCTTCCTCCAGCCAGCTTTTGCTAGGAAGCACTAAAACGGACGCGAACGACAAAAGCCTCTCAACAGAGGTACATACAAAAGAATTTTTCAGGGGCCACATCTGACCAAGTGAATCATTTACCAGAGGGTGATACTGTACTAGTCTGGAATCACCCCTTAAGCCGAGCTGGAGACAGGTTTCACACCGGGTTTGCTCCCAAATGGAAAGGCCGCTATGTCACAATCCAGAGGCATAGTAACATGTTCCGAGTTCAAAACTGCCAGGGACAGGTCTGCAAGGTTTATCAGGAACTCTGAGGGGAAAGGGGACGTCCTTCCTGAACGAGAACCGTACTCTGACCAGGAGGAAGAGGACGACCCATGTCCCAATCAGAGATGCCCATCTGCAAGAGGGGAACCCCGAGGCTGCACATATTAGTGTGGCCTAGTTGAAGGGGGCAGCCTGTCCAATTTGGATGTGACAACTAGGCCCCAAAGAGACAACAGCCACATGAATAAAATCCCAGAAATGGGAGAGCACCTGCATCAACTGCCTGCTGTAGCACAGGGGAGAGTGGTCGGTCCTGCCCCTCTGCCTAGGCAACCAACCACTGAAGGTGAAGGATGACCAACAACCCCAATAGCCGCATCAAAGCCACTTTCTCAATAAACTCTGTTCAGAAGACCCCTTTGATGGGAGAACACCTGCTGTAGCATGGGGAAGCTCCCCATTTTCCTGCAGTTCACCCAGCCCTTCCCCATAACAACCTACTACTGAGGGCGAAGGACGACCCGTTTACCTGCCTCACCCAAGGATATTGAACCTGCGGATTCGGCGGGCCGACACCTGGTTACTACATTAATAATGAACGATGGAGGGACAACTAAAAGCTTGAAATCTCACCAACTAAGAAATAATGAGTATTTACTGTCTAGAGACTGCATCATCATTTATGAAAGGAGACATACTCAGTTCACAAGCTCATTACTCGAGAAAATGAGACTGCAAAGTTTTGCCATGTTTCATCAGTTTCAAGCCATGTGCACTGAAAGTGGTTGTGTTTGAAGGCTGCAGTAGTTACTGTCACCAGTGTAAATGATTCCCCACTTTAGGAAAGCAATTCACACTAGAGCCAAAGTATCAGTAGTTAAGTGTATGTTTTCAAAACAAATGGAAGATCGATGCCATTTGGGAAAATAAAAGATAGATGAATCTTTCCAGATTCAATAACTGTAATTTCAAGAAAACACATATTCTCTATTGCATCAGGAATTGGACATGATTTTGCACATCTAAAATGTTTTTAGAATAACATAATGTCTCAGAAGTTTATGTACAACCATTCACTGATGCCAAAAATTAAGTTTAATAGGTAACCTCGTAATTTCCAGCAAGTATGAATCCCATTTTCAGTTGCATCTCGTGGAAAAATCAGCAGTTTTATTAAAAATAGGAAAAGAAAAATTTATAAGTATCTACGAACCATGCACAACACAAAAATATTTTGTTAAACCACAGCAAATTTTCTTTATACATATAATAGTACACTTTTTTTTTAACAATATGTCCCCTTATTGTGTATCAACTTAAAATATATGTACACAACTTTATTATTATGAGATTACTGAAATTAATATTCAGTGTGTTTACCAATAAGCAGAAACCTCAGTTTAGGAAAACCAACTTTCCAAACTAAGGTTTTAGTGAAGTGTTTATACCATCATACGGAAATCCATTTTGGAAACGTGTCTTTCGTGTGTTGTTTTATGCCGGAAATCACTAGTATCAAAAATATAAAAAACAATTAATCCTATTTGTTATGGTGCTACCAAAAGGAAATACATTTTACAGAGATTCATAATTATGGCCTAAAGTTATTTAAAGTTGCATACATTGCTTGATAAAATATAATTTATAAATGATATTTCGTAACTTTTTTAAGATCCATTATATTTGTTGTGTATTAGTTATTTTCATACCTACAGCAAAATTGTATAATCACTTTGCATTTACACACATTATTTTTACCAATTAAACATATTATTTTACACTTCAACATATCCTAGTTGTACATTTCATACCATATTTACAAATGAAACCACTGTTTCCTTGTTTTTACCGCGGACAAAATCTAAGATCCGATGCGTAACTTGAATTACAAGCCTCGGTTTCGAGATTCTGCGAAACCTCACTTTGGCGGCGTTTATACCGTACACTAACTCTGCTTTCCAAAACCCATCTTTCCGAAACTATGTGTTTCAGGTGTCGGTATAAACGTACTGATTGTCAGAAAAACTTGGATCTGCCATTTAAATGGTAGATAAAAAAAAAAAAAAAAAAAAA
>NQII01000629.1:383999-399360 GCA_002778355.1 Clitarchus hookeri | reverse complement strand
GAGAGAGAGAGAGAGAGAGCATATTAAGTCAAGGACAGGCCTGCACAATATAACATTTACAGGGGAATCTGCCAATGCGGATACTGAAGCTTCTGAAAATTTTATAAAAACTTTTCAAAACATTTTTGACCAGGGAAATTGCTCATCTTATCAAATTTTTAATGTTGGCGAGACAGACTTATTCTGGAAAAAAAATGCCTTCAAGAACTTACCTGGCAAAAGAAAAACCTGGACACAAGGCATCTAAAGACAGACTGACACTTTTAAATGGTGGTAATGCTGCAGGTGATTGTAAACTAAAACTTCTGTTAGTGTACCACACTGAGAATCGTAGGGCTTTGAAAGGANTGGTAATGCTGCAGGTGATTGTAAACTAAAACTTCTGTTAGTGTACCACACTGAGAATCGTAGGGCTTTGAAAGGAAACCCCAAAGAAACACTGCCAGTCATATGGAAATCGAACTCAAAAGCTTGGGTTACTTCAGCATTATTTAAGGACTGCTATGCAAATCATTTTGTTCCTGAAGTGAAAAATTAAGCAAAAGAATTTGGCATTCAAGGCACTGTTACTGTTGGATAATGCACCTGGACATACACAGGCATGGCAAGATTTATGTCCAGAGGTAAAGGTCATATTCTCACATGAGGAGAATAATCAACAAAGCTGTCAAGGCAACAGATGGTGATGGAAGACCCACTCTAAAAGAATTCTTGAAAAACTACAATGTCCTTAATGCTGTTACCAATATTTCTCTCTCATGGAAAGAAATAAAGCCATCTACAATGAGTGGTTACTGGAATAAGTTGTGTCCTTACCTGGTGCCAAATTTCAGAGGTTTTCAGGAGACCCCAGAAAGTGCAACAGAACAAATTGTTAAAGTTATGCATCAGCTAGATCTGGAGGTTACTTCTGAAGATGTTGATGATCTGATGGCNCAACAGAACAAATTGTTAAAGTTATGCATCAGCTAGATCTGGAGGTTACTTCTGAAGATGTTGATGATCTGATGGCTTCACATTCAGAGCCATTGAGAAATGTAAATCTACTTGCTCTTCAAGAGGCAAATTCATCAGCATCCACAGTTTTATTAAAAAGACATCAATTTATTTTAACATTTAGACATCTTTAGAAGAAAACAGTACCCTAGAAAGTTATGTATAACCACCCTTACAGGTGAAACTATTATATCAATGAAAGGATTTAAGTTATGACATAAGCTGGCNCAATAGAACAAATTGTTAAAGTTATGCATCAGCTAGATCTGGAGGTTACTTCTGAAGATGTTGATGATCTGATGGCCTCACATTCAGAGCCATTGAGAAATGTAAATCTACTTGCTCTTCAAGAGGCAAATTCATCAGCATCCACAGTTTTATTAAAAAGACATCAATTTATTTTAACATTTAGACATCTTTAGAAGAAAACAGTACCCTATAAAGTTATGTATAACCACCCTTACAGGTGAAACTATTATATCAATGAAAGGATTTAAGTTATGACATAAGCTGGCNTAAAGTTATGTATAACCACCCTTACAGGTGAAACTATTATATCAATGAAAGGATTTAAGTTATGACATAAGCTGGCAGTGTGCTGGTTGGAAAGAAATTGTGCCAATCCAAACTCCAAATGGCAAAATGTGGCATCAACAATGTCTATTGCTTGTGAACTTAAGTGAAACATTCAGTATTTTCAACAAAGAATTCAGTGATGTTTCACTAGGTTATTCCAAATTCAAATCATTAAACCTTGAATATATAGTTTGTATGTCTCTTGCAGATCAAGATATGTGCATGCAGTTACCATGAAATGCTGAACTACGTATTAATAGGCTCAGTGAGGATGTTCCAAACTTACTTAATTCTGTAAGTAAAGTATTTGCAGAAATGTTATGTGATCAAAATAACATTCTGCGTGTAAACAGGGAATGTGATCTCTGTGGAACCTCCAATTAAGATCATTTTGAAAACCTTGAGTTAATTGGAGAAATTTTCTAATACAAATGGAGAACAGAAAACTGCAGAGTTGTGAAGCAAGAAATATTTGCACACTGAAGCAGTTAAATGAAAGCTTTATGCACAGATGAAATCTCTTTACCAGCACAGTTATAATGCTAAAAGATGACATGATGAATTACATAAATCGGAAAAAACACTTCCACCGATAGAAAGAATTATTCTTGAAAACTTGGCAGAAAATTACTTGATCAAGCATCAATCTGAAATCATACAGGNCCACCGATAGAAAGAATTATTCTTGAAAACTTGGCAGAAAATTACTTGATCAAGCATCAATCTGAAATCATACAGGTGTACTGAGTTCAACCAAGGTAACAATTTTCACTGAACTAGTTTATTACAGAATTGAAGATAACGGCCAATACATAAGCTATGCAGTAATATCTAAAACATCGAACCATATAGCACAAAGAGTGTGCATGCATTCAATGAAGCCATTTTCAGTGGTTTAATAACAAAGATCACATTTCCCCAAGTTTGTTCACTAATATTCTGACAGTGCTGCAAGTCAGTTCAAAAGCTGATTTAAAATAGGTGACATTCCTTTCCAACTTTGAAACATAACATGGAAGAAGTCCTTCACACATTGTTCGTGGAGAAGGAAAAAGGGTGATTTTAAGATCTAAGCTTCGTAGTTAATGGAGCCAAGATTTTGCAAATGCTGCAATTGGTAAAATATATAATATATTTTATGTTCCAAAACCTAAATAAAAGTACTAGATATTGCAACAAAGTTAGAGGGTCATTGGGAAAGTTGTCTCCCAGAGCATAGAACCTGTAAAGTACAACTTTGTTAATAAATTCAGTGTTTTCTGGACAGAGAGTAAGTGATCATGTTGCAAAATTACCAAGAACGTCACCACTGCATTGCTACAATACAACGATAACCTTCCAGTGACAACTAAACAACTAAGTATTGGTTTGGAGGTTTGAAGCTACAAATTATACTAAGGAAAAATTGTGCTGTGTTAAGTACTCTCAGAGAAAAATTTAATGTTTTGTTATGTGTGCATAATTCAAGAATTAGAAGACAGTAAAGAAATTTATTTCAAAGCTAATGAAACTGACATATTTACAGTTACAAAGAGTGATGTGTTGCTTTAACTCCGTGATGCAGTAATGGAATATGGAGTCGGCAGTGATAAGAATTTGTTAGAAATTTAACTCGTCTATTGAAGATAATGAAGCTTAGCTTTGTTCCAACAACTGCTTGAGCATAAATTGTTATCATGGAAACATTTAAGTGAACCTAGTGAGTCTTGTTTTTCAAATTATGCAGCAAAACTTAGTTGACAAAAATTCTTTCTATGATGTTCTTCTTACACTACACTGTTTTCACAATGGCAACATGTTTTCATAATGGCAAAATTTACCTACATAAAACTATGAAAATTGATTGTTGCAAGTAAAATAATGTACAAGTCTGAAATGTTGAGTGTATGCAAAAGAAAAAATTGTGTCTTTTTTCTGTCCTTTTGTGACATCAAATATGAAAATTCTTATAAATTACTTGTGATTACATTAAAGAGCAAACATGGCATAAACAATTTCAGGACTTAAATTTTCCTGAAAAACCTTTTCCCAACCATTCGACATACTCCAGAAATTATTATAATCAAATCTTTAATATGCAGTTTCACGACACTATCCGACCGTCATAATGTACGTGAACTTACCGCTGCCTCGACATATTGGTATTCACTGCACCTCCTGGGAATGCTGCCAGACTACTCGCGAGATACTGGATACATGCGCACTGTGCACTGTATAGTTCAACGCCTACACACATAATATAGTCTGTGCACTACCATCAAAAACAACCCACAATTTGGTTGTAGAGTTACATGTTTTGAGCACCCCAATGAGGGATAAAACACACTATGATTTGTCGGCCACTATCCTGTTTGCAAGAGGGGGTACACGGCTCCATATGACCTACCTGAACATAGTCAGGCTGTGAATTAAGTTTCCTATCTAGCGAATAGAATCTACGTTTGGCAATATCGTACGAATCCCCAAGAGTTTGGCTCTGGGGTTTAAAGGGAAGAGAAATCTTGTATCTCCCAGTACCTACTCGTGTGTGAGTATCCTTGAAGTGTTTTTCACAATACCCGTTTTCAGGTGGGTTTGTATTGAACTGAGGAAGCTTTTCAGTCTCCAAGAATTGTTTGAGGATGACATCCAACAAGCTCTCAATACCAACAAACATACATACCAGTCCCTGCTCGGTATCTGTACTGGACTCAGGGTATTCCCCCAATAACACACATCCCAACTTGGACTCCAACACTACAGGCATGTGTTGTCCCAACTCTAACCGTCCACTCATACGAACACGAGCACAGACGTCAGCACCCGTATATCGATGGGAGCAGATTTATAGAAAAGAGGGTTTGCCAAAGAAAGGGAACCCAACTAGCACAAACACAGGAATCAACAGTCACACGTAGCAAGTTGCTAGTAATCGTTTACACAACAAAGAATGAGTGAAAGAAGGTACACTGAGGTTCCATTGATGTTTGAATCTGACAGGTTATTTCCTCCTTCAAGCTGACAACACAATGACAAAGGCCCATGACACTTTCACTGGCTTTGTGTAAGGGCAATGAGACAACTTCTGCAGATGCTTCAGAGGTAAAAGATGCTTGCGCTGCACTGTCCAGCAAACACCGCATGACATGAGGCTTATTGTCCGCACCGTAAACCTTCACCAAGGCTGTAGACAATAACACTGATGTGTGTTCCCGAGCCGAAACACCTGCGAACGTTTCGCCTGGAAGTTGTGTGGGGTTCAACGTTTTGTCTTGGGGAATTGAAGACACAGTGGGCTTAACTATGTGGAGCAGTGTATGATGCTTTTGTTGACACTGATAACAGGTGCGAGTAGAGACACATGATGCTAGCCTATGGGCTATCCCAAGGCAACTGAAACATAATTTTTTGTTCCGAGCGATTTGTTGTCTGTCTATAGGTGAGGTATCAGTGAATTCAGGCCACTTGTACAAAGAATGGGTGGTTTTCTGACACACTGCACAAGATCTTATTTTCGGTTCTGAACTGGTAATAAATACTGCCTTTTGTTGTGAGGTTGTGTGACTAGACTTCGTCAGCAATGGTTTCCCAGATGTGTTATTTGCACTAACCTTATTTCCTACATCAAAAGGATAATACATATTTAATACTCTAGACTGAACAATATCTATAAGTTCAGAAACCTTAGAAGTTGTGTCAGTGCTGTCTACGTTAGTTTTCGAACTTTGTGAGCATACACAAATCCAACTTACGCATCAAAACTGTGACCAGAACAGGGTTATTGTTTGTGATATTGTGGCCTACACCTTTTAGAGCACGAGCGTTCTCATTGAAGGTGTTGACTATCTGTTTGAGGACTGATTGAAGATTTGCAGAGTTGACAGCAGGTAGGTCTAGAATTCTGCTTATGTATAGGGTAGTAAGTTCCCTGAAGTTCTCCTACTGGAATATGAAAAGTTTCCAAGCTACTGTGTAGTTTTCAGATGTAATCGGTAGATTGTTTACTAACTGTAAAGCTTCTCCCTCGAGACACCCCAACAAATACTGGAACTTCTCAATATGGGCTAATCCCAGATTGTCATGAATCATCGCCTGGTACAGGTGGGAGAACATGGGCCATTCGTCCCACTGACCTGAAAGGATGGCAAATTAATTTTCGGCAGGCATACATATGCAGACGGGGCGGCAAGAGAAGATGTGGAATAAGCTTGTACAACATGAGGGGACAGAAATGAGGTTATTGAGACATTTGTTTGTTGAACAACTGGGCAAACAAGGACTTGTGCTTTGCGGTAACACATTTTCGTCCAATTCCTCCAAGGGGTCCATTTGCAAAAGTTTGTTGCACAAAGTGTTTACTGCACTTTCAACAGTATCGAGTTGTGAACCAAATACATTCACTTCGTGAACATCATTCAGCTTGACTTAAGGGGCCATAATCAGTGCTTGTAACCTATAATTTGTGTGTTAAAGCTTACTTTCTTGGAGTTTGAACTTAAGCAAAAATATCTTAAACCCCATGACTAGGATCACATCATCAAAATAACGGCAAAATGTAAGGAAACGTATGTAATACAAGTGATCTGCAAAATGTCAGATGAGCTAATAAGTTATGTTGATGTGTCTGATGCCACAAATATATTTGCGAAAACACTCCTCAACACACAAGGAAGAAACAAGATACAGACATGTAATTACTAACCCACGTGCCAAAAAATATCAACGAACGAGAGACAATGGAAACACCAAACCTTACGTTTTCAAAGAAAAATAACACCAAAACTGAAGATTTCATTACACAATAATGAAGAGGGACAAAAACAATCTTCATTTTATCTGAGGATGTTTGAGTTGCGAGAGTGGATTCAGAGTGGCGGCGCAGTCACTTCACACGTGTGGTACACTTTACATTTACGCCACGCATGTAAAACCAAACAAAACTTTATCACAGTTACGCATCATAATCTCTCGATATGAAATCTGACCACGGAGGACCAAATGTTGAAAGATTTTGTTGATAAGCACTCGAGAGAGGAGGATAACGATGGACACTTATCATACATGAACTTACCACCTCACCATATTGGTATTCACTGCTCCTTCTGGGAATGCTGCCGGACTACTTGCGAGATACTAGATACATGCACACTATAGTTCTACGCCTACACACATGAGAATATACAACACAAGCTATCTCAGAGATTGCATTTTTTTTTTTGTAGAACATCATAAATTATGTTATGCATTGTAATGAACCTACATTGTCATATATACATTTAATGNGTTGAAAGATTTTGTTGACAAGCACTCGAGAGAGGAGGATAACGATGGACACTTATCATACATGAACTTACCACCTTACCATATTGGTATTCACTGCTCCTTCTGGGAATGCTGCCGGACTACTTGCGAGATACTAGATACATGCACACTATAGTTCTACGCCTACACACATGAGAATATACAACACAAGCTATCTCAGAGATTGCATTTTTTTTTTTTGTAGAACATCATAAAATATGTTATGCATTGTAATGAACCTACATTGTCATATATACATTTAATGNTTTTTTTTTTTTGTAGAACATCATAAAATATGTTATGCATTGTAATGAACCTACATTGTCATATATACATTTAATGAATGGCAGGCACCTTAATAGATTAAGTGCCTGTTTGATATTTTTATCATCACCTAATCACCTGTCAGAACTGCACAGCCAAGTAGAACGCATGGTGCAGACTATCAAGGTGAAGCTGAAGAAGCTAACTCTCTTTGATTGGCACACCAGGCTCGCTAGGATGTTATTTACGCTGCTAACTATACCACGCTTTGGTAGCCAGACGATTCCAGCTGAACTGCTGATGGGGCGGCCACTGCGGACAGCTCTGGACCAGATTCACCCGACAGCTAGTCGCAGGGCACCAGTGCCTTCATCACAGCCCTACCAGAATGTCGGAACAGATGGTTTTAGGGTAATGAGTGTGTGTGGTTTAGGAGCTACAATGGGCACAAGAAATGGTTACCTGGGAAAGTCACTGGAGTACAAAGGCGGTTCACATATATAGTTATTGACAGTGTTGGGCAGGAGTATACATGTCATGTGGATCAAGTACAGTGGAGAGAGTCCTGTGCATCAGTGGCAAGCCTCGAGACCCACTACAGGTACCTCCGTCAGGTAATGGGCTTGCCACTTCAAGATAGAGTGGCCAATAAGTGCAGCTGGGTTACAGCCCACAAGATGCCTACCCTCAAGGTAACTACCAGGGGCAGTCTCAAAATCACACTAGTGAGGGGGTTGGAGAGAGTAATACCTAGGTGGTAGCAGCAGGTATGCAGCTGGTAGAGCACGTCCAGCGGCATTCTGCCAGGGGGTTATCCACCACCTGCAACTTTGAGCAGCATGAACCAGCAATGGGGGGGACACGCCATGGCAGAGGACGATGAAGGTATCACAAGTCCGTTCAGGGGTTTCGCAGAGCTGGAGTGCAGCAACCAACATACTGGTCACCGCTTCCTCCAAAGAACAAGATGGCAGCCAGTGAGGCTAAAGGATTATGTGCAACAGTACCCGTGGGAAGGGATGTGACTACAGACAGAAACCGATTGCAACTTGGATCGTACAGTGCTAGTCACTAAGGAACATTGGATGCTAGTAGCTAGGGAAGACATCTTGGAAGGGAGGTGGTGGTGTGTTCTGGTGAGACGCAGTTGGCAGTATGAGCATGGACGCATCAGTTGGGTTCTAGTCATGGTGGGAAACGAGCGAGGCTGTGCCTGTGCGAGACATAAGTGGTTAACTTGTGTAATGACTGTTGTTTGACGGTGCCCGAAAGTAAAGGCATCCAGGTGAACTACCGAGGATGTAACATCAATCATTGCAGAATCATGAACTGTGTTAAACCTTACACGTGCAAGCCTAATAAATTATTTTACACATTCCATAACTTGTTTTTCAGTGTGAAAATAAATAATTGCATTAATATATCAGTAGTCATTTGAAAAAAAAAAAAAANTTCCATAACTTGTTTTTCAGTGTGAAAATAAATAATTGCATTAATATATCAGTAGTCATTTGAAAAAAAAAAAAAAACTGTTCCCTAAATGTTTTACACTTAAGTTTTTAATAAAGCTGTAAGTTAATGCAATAAGTTNAAAAAAAAAAAAAAACTGTTCCCTAAATGTTTTACACTTAAGTTTTTAATAAAGCTGTAAGTTAATGCAATAAGTTTAACGTCATTTTAGATTAATTTAATTTGGTGTTGAGAATACAAATTTTGATATCAACATTTAATGGTGTATGTACTAACTTATTTCTATGCCAATTAGAAATATTTTATACTAAATAATCAAACCACATTTGCTACCACATGTAAGGTTTCTTTCAAATTTTTNCCAATTAGAATTATTTTATACTAAATAATCAAACCACATTTGCTACCACATGTAAGGTTTCTTTCAAATGTTTTTTACCTGTTTCCTGGCAGAATGTTTAAGTATGTGATTTAAAAAATTTTTTTTGTCTTCAAAAACAATTTTGCTACATAAAAAAAAAAACATTTCACACAATCTGCCTTTTCTACTTTCGGAAACAGTGCACTGAAATTGGCCATACCTTTCTTACTTTATTATAAATTTTATTAATTTAGTTATTAAATCAAAGCTTACATTCTATACTTAAAAACATAACTAAATTCTGCGAAAATTGCTTTGCAAGTATTAACACCTAAAACAGAGTTGTATTTTAAAATTTCCCCAAACAAATATTTTGCTTTGTGTATTTTGTTAATCAAAACTATCTTTCCTTCACAATTATTCTAGTCTTAAGGTAAACAAATCCATGTTCATAAGTCTTATTCAGTATGGTTCACCTTCATACTATATCTGTATTAGCAAAAAATTGGTTTACATTTTAATGAATATATAAAATATGTACACACTTAGTACAAAATTAAAAAAATAGCTATTCATATGCAGAAATAATTTTTTACAGTGAATTATGCATTTCTTCAGTGATTATTTCCCATGGTTACTTTCAAAAATCATTTGATGGCCGTTTGCAGTGACGTTCACATGTCACATGTGCCATGTGTTGACAGTTTGTTCTTAAGGTTCNTCTTCATAAGTCTTATTCAGTATGGTTCACCTTCATACTATATCTGTATTAGCAAAAAATTGGTTTACATTTTAATGAATATATAAAATATGTACACACTTAGTACAAAATTAAAAAAATAACTATTCATATGCAGAAATAATTTTTTACAGTGAATTATGCATTTCTTCAGTGATTATTTCCCATGGTTACTTTCAAAAATCATTTGATGGCCGTTTGCAGTGACGTGCACATGTCACATGTGCCATGTGTTGACAGTTTGTTTTTAAGGTTCTTGTATGCAGTGGCGGCTCGCAATAGACACATTTTACATGCCGCTTCACCTAAATTTTATAATTGGTATTTATTTACTTAGTTTACATTTTATTTGTCTGATCCATTATTTAAGATCCATAAGTTTCAAGACAAAAAAAATTGGTTCTTATGCTGTTCTTACATTGAGGCACTGAACACCACTTTAAAACACAGCTACAGCACCAGTGACGCGCTAGCAGTATCGCCTCAAAAATGCAGGTCAGGAAATCAAGAAAGTGGTGATGTAGACGGTTGTTGATGGAGATGGTGTTTGGATACTGCAAGTGTTTTTCTGTCCGCTGACACGCTCTGGCTCCCCTCATTGCTTTGCAAGACAAGCATAGCAGGTAAGGAAGGTGACGGGGAGGACATGCATAGCAGGAAAGGAAGGTGACATGGTTGACATGCATAGCAGGAAAGGAAGGTGATGTGGCAGACAAGCATAGCAGGAAAGGAAGGTGATGTGGAAGACAAGCTAGCAGGAAAGGAGGGTGATGGGGAAGACAAACATAGCAGGAAAGGAAGGTGATGTGGAAGACAAGCATAGCAGGTAAGGAAGGTGATGTGGAAGACAAGCATGTCTGAACCCGGCCAACTTGATTATTTTTTCACTAGATCTGATGATTTCCGAAAATGGTCTGGTGGCCAAATTTCATTTTTGCAACAAATCAAAAAGTTAGTGATTTCTGTAAAAATCTGGTGTTTTGAAGGAAGACTAAATTAATTTTTTTCTTTTATCAAATTATTGCATTTTTGTGTTTTCAGGAGTGTTCATTTCCTTGGAATATAAGATATACACCTGGATAGAGCATGGGTATGGAAGACAGATACCATATACATGTTTTATTGCGTGTGATTATCTATTTGTATGTAATTGTGTGGGCTGTCTCTTGCAGCGAAAACAATATGGTTTGGTATAGTTGAAAGCAAAATTTTGAGAACTTCAACACTGTAAACTGAGGTCCATTATCCGTAACCAGTGCGTCTGGTAACCTATAAGTTGCAAACTTGGATCTTAGACATTCAATAGTTCTCGCTGCTGTTGTCGAATGTATCTATTCCACCTGCACCCACTAGAAATATACATCTACCATCCATGATAAACACCTGCTTTTGGTCCCTTTCTGCAAAATCTATGTGCACTCGTTCCCATACCCTACTGATGGCTGACCATGCCAAACATTTATCTGTTGGGTTTTTGGGTCGAGACATTTGGCATGGAGCACACTGTTTCACTACGGTCTCAATTGCCAGATTTATCCTTGGCCACCACACATAGCTACGCGCCAAAATCTTCATTCGTACTTCTTCATTCGTACTTCTCCAGGATGTCCCTCATGTAACATTTGGAGCACCTCCTCCACAAACTGCTCTGGAATAATTACCAGATCACCCCTAAATAGTCTCAACTGCCAGTTCGTCCTTTTGTAAGAATGGTTTCAGCCTCTCATCCACCCTTGCCGGCCACCCATGCATAGTATACTCCTTCAGCAGCTTCGGTATATCATCTTTTTCTGTGGCTTGCCTAATATGAGCTGGCTGTAGCAGTGCGTTATGGACTACGCTCAGAGAATAGACTGGATGCTCTACCAGTTCTGAATGTGGAGGCAGTAAACTTGACAAGTCATCTGTATTCCCCATTTCCTGTCATCTGCTGGTACTGCAATTTGTATTTGTAATCAGACAGTAACAGTATGAGCAAGCACGCTCCCAGCCCATACAGTGAGGCATCGCTTAAAACAAAAAGAGGTTTCTTGGGATCAAAACTGGGGCTTTTAAAATCCACGCCTTACTGTCCTCAAAAACTTGCTGACATTGATTCATCCAGTTCCACAAATACATCTTTACTCAGTAAATCATAAAACTGCAGTAAACGGCTTGCCATGTGAGGAACAAACTTGGAGTGGAAAGTTAACAGACCTAAATATGTTCTCAAATCTGTGACATCCTTTGGCACGGGCACCTCTTGAATTGTTTCCACTAAGTCTAAAGCTGGTTGATTTCAACTAGAATTGATACTATAACCTAGCAATGTTACCTCTGATTCCAGGAATTGTTAACACAGCCTCTAGCATCTGACTGCACTCCTGTATCGAGGGTCCCATTATCAAGATGTCAGCAAGATACACAACCATGCATGGAATTTCCTGTAGCATTGCTTGATCGCTGTTTGGAAAGTGCTGGGCGCAGAACAAATCCATATGGCATCCGCTTATACTGGTACAATCCCTTATATGTATTAGCTGTCAGTACTTCACGTACTTCTTCACCTACTACCAACTGCTGATATGCATTTGATAGGTCCAATACACAAAACACTTTCCCTTGCCCCATGGAAGCAAATATGTCTTCAATGCACGGTAATGGATGATGTTCTGGCTCCACATTGGGACTGGCTGTCTTTTTGAAATTGGCACATATCCTAAGTCCTCCATCTGCCTTAAGAAGCATCACCAATGGACTACCCCATCTGCTGTGTGTGATCTTTTCTAACACGCCTACCTTTTCGAGCCTGTCCTACTCCTCTCCCACTTCATCTCACATAGCATAAAGCACAGACCTCCTCTTTCAGAAAACTGGTACATAAACATTTTTTAATACAAAAACTGCTTGTATGTTACGAATCTCCCCAAATTCACTACTGAAAACTTCTGCATATTTCTGTGCGAGTTTCTGTACTACTACTTCACATTTATGCATGCGTTAAAGAGAATGGTTCTTCCCCAAATCATTTACTGCCTTAGGAATTACTGTTTGACCTACCTCCTTGTGCTGGTTGTCCACAGACACAGCAAATACTGTTTGCTAATCCAGATGTAGCACTGACAGCCAGTCCTGTCTCATCAGTGATGGTAACTGCCATTCACCTGAGTCCACCACTAACAGTGCCAGCTTCCAAGCTTGACTGCCATGTTTTACACACACTTCAATGGTCCCTTTTAGTGGCAACTGCTCTTCAAAATATGTCCTCAACGAATACCTGCATGTTGCAAAGGAACGTCTGGCCAGTTTGCACAATACACGTTGTATGATATAAGATAAACTGCCGCCCCCGTATCCATGGTTAAAGGTTTTCCGGACACCTCCATTGCTACTTTGTGTATTCCCTACACTTTGTTTATCAAGCCCACATGCCACAAGTCCATAACGTTCTGTCCCGTCTCTTGCACCTCCGCCTGCACTGTTTGTATTACACCTTGTTTAGCACTTCAAAATTTACGAGCCAAATGTCTCAGTTTACCGCAGTTATTGCATTTATAATTCATAAACCTACAAACATTAGCCAAGTGCCTCGCCTTTCCACACCGAAAACACACTCTATTCTCCTTTCTCCTTCTCATGCCTCTTCAGCTTGTCATGTGTTTGATCCATAACTTCACAAACTTCTGCTTTGTCTGGTATCGCAACTGTTGTCGACGTCTGTAACAACTTTCGTTGTTTCTCTACCTGTTCCATCGTAGTAGCACCCTCGTACGCTTCCTCAAAAGTGCATTCTTCCTAAATCAATTTTTGCTGTATGTGATGATTATTCATGCCGTTCACAAACCTGTCCCCCAACACCTCTTTCAAAAATGTACCAAAATTACATGTCGACGCTAACCTTTTTATCGCCACCGAATATTCTGCCACTGTCTCATCTTTTTTCTCTCTCATGCTGTAGAACTTTTACCTCTCTGCCACAATTAAAGTTTTAGGTACATAGTGTTGCTTCAGAATATCTTGCAATTCTGCAAATGTTTTCTTGCCCGGCTCACCTGGAGGAACAAAGTCTTGTAGCACACAGAATGTCTTTTTCCTGATCAGTGACAAAAGCACCAACACATGCTTAGTCTCTGGCACCAAATTTGCCTCTAAGTAGTGACTTAACCACGTCAGATATGATGCAACATCGTCAAAATTTTGATCAAATCCTGAAATTGACCCGAACATGGGCATCTTTTACGTATTTAATTAACTTTTACAGCATAATCATGAATCATCGCCACTGTTATGTTCCCTATTTTATGCCACCTTGGTCCATAATGTCTTACCGACCTTCTCACCTGTATGTCTCTTTAATCACTATACACTACAATCATAAAATAATTTAATTGTTGCATTAATAAATTACTGAAACTCACTTAATGCACATATTTTTCGAGTTTTTGATTCATCATTCTTGAATATAAAATTGTACAATAAAGAATTTTAATTATTTCTATTAAAAATTTTTTGTAATAATATAATATTTCGGTTACATTTGTGTGAAGTTGTTTGTGATTGTCTTGACCAGTACTTTTTAAGTTGCATATTATTAGTTTGCAAATAATACAGTTTAACTTGCAAGATGTCTGGCAGAAGAAAAAGGTTGAATTTCAGTGTTTATACGAAAAGGTGAGCAATCAAAGAAGTAAAGAAACAAATGTTCGCTGCAGCAATTTATAATTACCCAACCAAAAAAGAATTTGCTAGTCTCAAAGTAGAATCAATAGAAAAGAACCCAGGTTTGTCATCAATATTGTAATGACGCAATATTCTTAATTTTTCGGGGCACGGGTGTAAAATTCTTTCGTGTTTATGAAGCTTTGGAAAGCTTAATAATCGGGTTCAAGTTTAAAGCCGTGGTGGCTCGTTTCTCGTGTTAGTTTATCCGGCAGACGTCTGCTGTTTACGTTTTATCAGGAGGACAGTTACAGTTTTTGTTTCGAACGTTGGAGTTTTTTGTGAAGCGTCAGCATTATTTAGCTTTTTCAGGAGACGTCGACAAGTTTTAGTTNGTGAAGTTGTTTGTGATTGTCTTGACCAGTACTTTTTAAGTTGCATATTATTAGTTTGCAAATAATACAGTTTAACATGCAAGATGTCTGGCAGAAGAAAAAGGTTGAATTTTAGTGTTTATACGAAAAGGTGAGCAATCAAAGAAGTAAAGAAACAAATGTTTGCTGCAACAATTTATAATTACCCAACCAAAAAAGAATTTGCTAGTCTCAAAGTAGAATCAATAGAAAAGAACCCAGGTTTGTCATCAATATTGTAATGACGCAATATTCTTAATTTTTCGGGACACGTGTGTAAAATTCTTTCTTGTTTATGAAGCTTTGGAAAGCTTAATAATATTTTTATCGGGTTCAAGTTTAAAGCCATGGTGGCTCGTTTCCCGTGTTAGTTTATCCGGCAGACGTGTACTTTTTAGGTTATCGGGCGGACGTCTCTGTTTACGTTTTATCAGGAGGACGGTTACAGTTTTCGTTTCGAACGTTGGAGTTTTTTGTGAAGCGTCAGCATTATTTAGCTTTTTCAGGAGACGTCGACAAGTTTTAGTTCCTCCGGCGCAGTTTTGTTGTACGAAAGGTTCATTTATGTTGACGGCGAAGTTCGTTTATGTTGACGGCGCAGTCTTAGTTACGAGAGTGGAAAGC
>NQII01000629.1:319661-383824 GCA_002778355.1 Clitarchus hookeri | reverse complement strand
TACAATGGTCGTCTAGGTCGCGTCGGACAGGACGGTAACCCCCACATCGGCAACTAAACTTTATTATTTTATTTCTCCGCCGGTGTGGGAGGTAGCCTTATATGATATTTCTTTTGATGCAAGTTTTGAGACGCAATAAGCTGTAAACGACTGTGGCGCTGGTCTTTACTTTTATATTAATCTGTGAGAGGTTCGTAATCTTTATACCAGCAATTCGTATGTGAACTGTGTCATTCAAATGATAAATAAAGTATGGAACAAACTAACTTGGAACTCATAACTACACGGCGTCCATTCTCTGAGTCTCGTGTTTTTACCTATGAGCTAGTTGTGGCAACGTAAAGAGTCGGCAGTGTAAGCGGCCGAACATTACAAAATGGCGCCCAACGTGGGGCACGAGTNTAGTTGTGGCAACGTAAAGAGTCGGCAGTGTAAGCGGCCGAACATTACAAAATGGCGCCCAACGTGGGGCACGAGTTAACCACGCTTGAAGAAACCACGTGAACATCGAGAAGCGCAACAACATGATACCGGCGGCAGTTCCAGTCCAGATTTCCAGCAGCACGACACCAAAGTTCCAGGCACGAGGCATCATTCATCAACAACAGTAACGGTAAGAAATCTTCAAATCATCAATGAAGCCATCATTCCAAGTAATTGGACCACGAGTATTGCAGGTTATGTTATCATAAAGGTTTTTTTCTTCTCGTGTGCGAGTGTGTAAAGTTCGCCACGAGTCATTTTGTTAAGGAGTTAAAGAAAATATTAATATTAATGACCATGTCGTAATAAAAATTAAAATGGCGCAATTAGAAAATACGTGGTCAGCAAAAATGATGAATCTCCTGGTGGCTGTACAGAAAGGACAACAGGAGATGAAACAGAAACTACAGGAGNAAATGATGAATCTCCTGGTGGCTGTACAGAAAGGACAACAGGAGATGAAACAGAAACTACAGGAGTTTAAACAGGAGATTATACAGGAATTTAAACAGGACATTAGGCAACAAGCAGAGGAGAGTGAGAAGAAATTTGATGAAGTNTACAGGAGATTATACAGGAATTTAAACAGGACATTAGGCAACAAGCAGAGGAGAGTGAGAAGAAATTTGATGAAGTAATAACAAATATAGACAAGTGGGGGGTTGAATCTCTAAAGAGGTTAGGAAAGGGTCCAACTATAGATTCCTCAAGTAAAAATAATATAAACAGCAGTGAAGTAAAAAATGAGGGTGATATTGGCTGTAACAAGGAAGGTAAAGAGTTTAAAGTTGAAGGTAAAAAGGTAGATGTTAAAATTAAAGAGGATAGAGGTGCAGATAATTTTGTGGAGAGTGAACCTAACTGTTGTAAGGTTAGTCAATCAAAGAGAAAGGTAATAAAGGAAGGGAGACTTCAGGTTAGGGAGGTTCGAGTAAATAGTAATAGGGAATTAAAGCTGCAAGAGGGATCAGCTGGTGAAGTACAACAGGCACGAGTTGCGAAAGGTAAAGAGTATCATAGAATCAAACATTATAAAGTGTTTAGGCAACGTTTTGAANACAACAGGCACGAGTTGCGAAAGGTAAAGAGTATCATAGAATCAAACATTATAAAGTGTTTAGGCAACGTTTTGAAAGAAGAAACCAAAGATTAAAACGAAGGGGTAGTAAAGTAATCAGGAAAAAGATGAGTAAGAGGGTAAAGACTGTAGGGAAAAAGAAAAGGAAAGTGAAGGGTAGATTTAGGTCAGTAGGGAAGAGGAATAAAGTGCTAAAGTATAGTATGAGAAAGGTAGTAAGGAAAAAGGGAAGGAAAGTGAAACACAAGGAGAGAACGAAAAGGAAAAGGAAGAAGAAAAATGTAGTATAGCAGAAAGACTGCAAGTTAGATAGTAAGTTATAGAATTATTTTTTTTACTTCCTTGTATTAATTTTTATATATTATACAGTAATAAGGTAATAGATAAGTAACAATGTGTACAGGATACATGGGGTAAACCCTTCTCGGGCAAAAGTAAATAATTGATAATTTAATTGGAAAAGATAATTGTTAATGCAAAATGTTAATTCGGTAAGAATAATTATATATCAAGTAAATACAGTGCAATCAATGATATTTTAATTCAACTGTGTAGAGTTACAGAANGAACGAAAAGGAAAAGGAAGAAGAAAAATGTAGTATAGCAGAAAGACTGCAAGTTAGATAGTAAGTTATAGAATTAATTTTTTTTACTTCCTTGTATTAATTTTTATATATTATACAGTAATAAGGTAATAGATAAGTAACAATGTGTACAGGATACATGGGGTAAACCCTTCTCGGGCAAAAGTAAATAATTTATAATTTAATTGGAAAAGATAATTGTTAATGTAAAATGTTAATTGGGTAAGAATAATTATATATCAAGTAAATACAGTGCAATCAATGATATTTTAATTCAACTGTGTAGAGTTACAGAAATCTGAAGTTAATTTAACTGTTATTTACATTTTCCAGAAGTGGAAGTAGGTAAAGTGAAAAAGAAAGAATAGTTTTTATAAATGCTGACACTGTTATAATAAAATAATCAGTTGAAGTTGTTTGTGAAGTACATACAGTGGGAATGNTTATAATAAAATAATCAGTTGAAGTTGTTTGTGAAGTACATACAGTGGGAATGTAAAATTTAGGTATGACTGGTGGTTCAAGGCAACTGCATATCAGAATCGTGTGCGCTTTTGAATTGCATTATTGTAATTCAGTTTGTAGTCATACAAAACAGAACTTTTTCATAAACGAGTCAACAAAAAAAATTATTATGAAATTACTTATTGAATAAAAACACAAAAACACTTCTGAGTATTTTATTAGATGAGTATTGTATTTAAAATATAGTGATTGTGTGAATTATAAGTTTGACATTGCAATTGGTGAAAATTTTAGTTTAACAGTATATCTTGTACTGTGCATATATATACACAAGGTTTAAATTATGAAAGAACTTTGTAAATTTTCTTTAAATATAAGTAGTTTTTGATTTCAAAATATGTACTACAGTTACTATTATAAAATTTTCTACCATGTGTTCTAATTTAATTACTTTCACTTTCCATTGTTGATAAGGCAATTGGTAAGTCCTTTGTAACAACTTTTGTGCTAATTAGTCTAAGGAAGATGTCCTAATATTATAATTACTGTAAAGTGTATCAGTGAAGGTTTTGTGAATTTAAATANTAATTAGTCTAAGGAAGATGTCCTAATATTATAATTACTGTAAAGTGTATCAGTGAAGGTTTTGTGAATTTAAATAATATACCTTTGCAGTTATGTAATAGAAGCTCAAGCTGTCATGGGCTATGGTGTAATTGTAACGGAGTTATTAATGCCGAGTACCAAACCGGAAGTGCTTTACAAAGGTTTATAAGTTTTAATTTGTTTTTTTTTTTTTTGAGAATTGTGAAACACAAAGAAGGAAATACTTGTATTTTGCAAATAGTTAACAATAGGAATNGTTTTGTGAATTTAAATATACCTTTGCAGTTATGTAATAGAAGCTCAAGCTGTCATGGGCTATGGTGTAATTGTAACGGAGTTATTAATGCAGAGTACCAAACCGGAAGTGCTTTATGAAGGTTTATAAGTTTTAATTTTGTTTTTTTTTTTTTTGAGAATTGTGAAACACAAAGAAGGAAATACTTGTATTTTGCAAATAGTTAACAATAGGAATTATTAGGAGGATCAATTAAGGATGCATTAAATGGTACTGAAATTTCCAAAGGTTGAGGTGGCTGAGGTGTTGTATAGTATTGAGCCTTAAGTATCTGGAAGTAGTTAGGAGATGTTGCTGCAGTGTATGGTGTCCTGTGAACAGTGGCACAAAGCGAAGTGTATTTGGATTGGGACAGGTCTGGGGCCCTTGTTTTTTTGTCAGCACTGGCCTATGGAGAGGCAGTTGCAGTGACTTTTTTACAGTTTTGGACAGACCTGGGTCCCCTTTTGGAAGTGGTGTGCTGATCCCAGCGAGAGAAAAAAGGGCAGCAACCCAAAATGAAGATTCGATGGCACAGGTGGAATACACCCTCAACCACACAAATTGGAACAACCAGTAACTAATTGAAACCAGAAAGGTGTAATTTTCTTGCAGCATCCCTGTCAATATCTTGTTTTTTTTTTCAAGAGTTTAGTAAAGTAAATAATTTTGTCAGGAGTTAATTAAGTAAATATTTTTTGTTATAACTTGAATACCATGTTATATGTAAATTGTTGTCAAGGAACAGAGGCACAGTGGTTTACAGAACAGCATCATACAGGATAGGTTTTGCTTTGGGAAAGATTTCTTCCAAATCTATCCCAAACCGAGGGGGGCAATGTAATGACGCAATATTCTGAATTTTTCGGGACACGGGTGTAAAATTCTTTCGTGTTTATGAAGCTTTGGAAAGCTTAGTAATATTTTTATCGGGTTCAATTTTAAAGCCGTGGTGGCTTGTTTCCCATGTTAGTTTATCCGGCAGACGTGTGCTTTTGTAGGTTATCGGGCGGACGTCTGCTGTTTACGTTTTATCAGGAGGACAGTTACAGTTTTCGTTTCGAACGTTGGAGTTTTTTGTGAAGCGTCAGCATTATTTAGCTTTTACAGGAGACGTCGACAAGTTTTAGTTCCTCCAGCGCAGTTTTGTTGTAGTACGAAAGGTTCATTTATGTTGACGGCAAAGTTCGTTTATGTTGACGGCGCAGTCTTAGNGGGGGGGGGGGGGGGGGGAGAGGCAGAACAAAAGAGGCGTCTGTCTGTCGCCCTTATAGCAGTTGGATCAGTTGCTTCAGAGCAGTACAAGCAGTGCTTCAGAGTCAGTCGGCGGCGAGGGCCGTTAGAGGCGTCACTTCAGCAGCCTTCACTTCAAGGCAGTCAGCGTACAATGGTCGTCTAGGTCGCGTCGGACAGGACGTTAACCCCCACATCGGCAACTAAACTTTATTATTTTAATTCTCCGCCGGTATGGGAGGTAGCCGCATATGATATTTCTTTTGATGCAAGTTTTGAGACACAATAAGCTGTAAACGACTGTGGCGCTGGTTTGTACTTTTATATTTATCTGTGAGAGGTTCGTACTCTGCATACTGGCAATTCGTATGTGAACTGTAAAACTTAAATAAACGTATCTAACAAAATACTCTGGAACTTATTTTTTAATTAATCGGCGTCACATTGTACTGAGTCTCGTGTTTTTACCTATGAGCTAGTTGTGGCAACGTAAACAGTCGGCAGTGTAAGCGGCCGAACGTTACAATATCAGAAGGAAGTTTTTGATCTTTAGGTAGTGAAGAGAATTTAGGCACAAGCAACATTTCCTCCATGGGAGTAACTGAACATCTTAATGAATTAGACAGTAGTGTGGACACTGAAAATTAGGCTGAAATCTAAGAGCACTGAGAACAGGAGTAAATCAGTGAGCATCTTACTATGACAATGCTGGTATGAAGAGGCCCTCCCAATCTTAAATATGTCTTAGAGACAGATTCAACTGCAGATTCACCCCTGTGTATTACTTGTACAAACTATGTAACCTTAAATAAGCTCAAAGAAATTGGCTTATTTATTCAAGATGTAAAGATTCTGTCTTCTGTTTCTGAGGCAAGCTATTTTCACCACTGAAATCTAAACTTACAGTAAATGGTCTAAATGACTGGCACCATTTATAAACTCATCTGGAGAGTCATGACAGGACCCTTGGACCATCTTAACTCACACAGAAAATAGGACTGACTTAACAGTGGCATTGAAAACATTTCAAACCATAGATATACAGCATCAGAAAATTTTACATAAAGGACCTGCTGGCAGAACAGAATTGAAGCCCTTATTCCATTGAGGTATCATATTGGGGAAGTCTACAATGCTCTCATTTGAATTGGGGAAGAGTTTAACAGTATGACTACCCATGAGGCCAAGTCCTTATGTAATAACATTAAGAATTATATATTCCTCAGTTCCCTCGTAATTTGGTATGACACACTTAATTATATAAATAGTGTCAGTAAGAGTATCCACAATATAAAAACTTATGTTTTAGAAGCAACCAACATAATTGGACAGACTAAGGAGTATTTTCAAAAATGTATAACTAAAGAGAAATTCAAACTGTACACTAAGAAACTAGCACAAAATGGGAAATCAAAGACCTGACAATTGAAGGGACAGTGACCACACGAAGGCAGAATAAGACAAAGCAGCTTGCATACTAAGGCAAGGATGACCCAATTGCAGATCTAATTCTGTGTTACAAAGTTGAATTTTATTTACACGTTTTAGACATTATAAATTAACCTTTCAAAGAAAGATTCAAGCAGTTGAAATCTCACTGTGATGTACTTGATTTTCTGTACAACATAAGCAAACTCCAAGACATGCCAAATGACCTGCTCAGTGAGGTGTTCTAAATTTTGACATTTTACATGACAATAATTCAAAATATATAAATTCTGATGAGTTAAAAGATAAACTGAAAGTTCTTGTGACTTGAGTGAAATCCAATATTGGTCCAACAGAAATTTTAAAATTCATAATATAATTTTGCCCCTAATGTTGATGTGGCACCCAGAATAGCCCTGACTCTTCCTGTAACTGTAGCTAGTGTGGAAAGAATTTCTCTAAATTGGAAATTATGAAGATGTACTTGCAGCCTGTTATATTGCAGAGTAGTTTGAGTCAATTGGCAATGATTTTGATTGAGCATCATTTGACTGAGAATGTAGACTACACAGAGATGTCAGTTTCATTTACATGAACATGTTAAACTTAGTTCCATTTTTCTCTCTAAAGAAAATTAATTATCTTTTTAGTGCAATTTTTAAATATTAACACTATTTATTGAAGAGATTGACAACTGCCCAGGAATGGGTTACAGCCAGCGTCCAGTCGTTTCTCTTTCGGCGCAAACTACCAGGGTCATTGGATGCTAGGTAACTCTGGCCCTATCCAAGGATTACGGGGTCTGGACGTCTTAGTAGATGGAGAGAACAGTCCTCTTAGAATGGGTGGCTCTACATGTAACATGTTCCAGAGTTTCCTTTGGCCTTGATCTCGTTTGGCTGTGTAGACGTATTGTATGTGCCTGGGGGTGGTTTCATTCAGGTGCACTCTATGGGCTGCGGGCACCTGGGGTCTTGGTGGGTGGCTGGAAGATCCCAGGTTGATATTGAGGGGGATCATTGACTCGCTGCTGTCGTGTGAGCTGGGTGAGCTCCTTCTGCTTCATTGGCAATGGGGCACTTTACCCTTCCTTTCTCCCCCTTGCTTTGAGAATGGCATCAGTTGGGGAGTACTACAGAGATCTCTTGGCAGCAATGTAGAAGTGTACAAGTTTACAAGTGTTTCCTTTCAGTGGAAGATCAAGATGATGTAGAAAACTCCCCCCCNTTGCATCCCTCAAACCTCTGCACCTGGCGGCGAATTGCAGTGGAACACACAGAGGTGGACGGGTAGGCTCAGTGTCTATCCTTTGCCTGTCTGCATCAGGATCCCAGTTACTTTCACCGTCCCTCAAATTCCAACACGCGGTGGTGAATTGCAGTGGCGTGCTGTATTGTTGGGGGTGGTGACATTAACTTAGAATTAACCTATGTGTGACCTAGTGCCAGCTGGTACCATGCTTGACAGTCATGTCTGAAGGACCCAGATCCAACCAAGACAGATGGAACAGTTACAGTACCGGGTGTCAAGTTGCAACAGAGATCCTCCCTCCTTGAAGCACAATTGCTCGCTGCAGGAATTGTTTTGTTCTTGTCTTGGTGTGTATGTCCTGTTTCCCTATTCCTTGCAGAGAAGTCCCTGTGGTTCTGGTAGGTTATTGGGTTGATGAGGACTGCAGATAATAACAAGTTAAATGAGGCTAACCCCTCTTCAATAAGCAAGCAAAACTCTGGAATAAAGGTCTACAATGCTTGTTCAGAACAGACAATATTCTCCACTGGGAAACACTACCCGTTCGAGTGTCTATTGCCACGCGCACGAAAAAATCCCTCTCTGGTATGACAAGGGCAGAATTGTCGCCGCAGCCACATTCAAAATTACAACTGTCTACGCTGTTTTAGCTGTCTACCAATTTAGGCACGTGAATTGAAGTTGCTGATCACATTGCAATGAGGCGGTTGGCGTAACGAGCATTACCTCCAATACCTTGGAGGATAACTCAAGTACTAAGTCTGCTCGTAACTAATGGACGGTTGGCTAGTGGTTGCAAGCAGCACAGAATCACGGTGAGAGAGAAGTGTAGGCAATGGTCGAAGAACAACTTCCTTTTTCTGAGGTTGCAACTCAATATATAGCAATGCAGNTTGGGCGGATGGTATCTATGCCCGCTTAGGGCCAGACCAAACCTTGTTCAAAGTCACCTCGCGTCTTTAGTTTTAGCTGCAGTGGGAGGGGTCCAGACGAGGTGTATCTGCGGTGGTGTGATAGTTTTAGGTCAGACAGCATGCATCAACATTGTTACACATTTAAAACTTAAAAAAAATTAGTTTGATTTAATTAAAAATTGTAACATTCCTTCATCATGATTTTTATTTTCATATAAATGTAATTCTATTATGAATTGCTTGGTTCATAGGTGATTATTTTTTCATATTGTTTTGCTGAGTTGACGGTAGTTGTATGTAATACAGTTGGATGTATGCAGCTGTTAGAATAAATATGCTATCATAATTGAGTTTGTTTCCTTACAATTATTCATCTTCTAATATTATAAATGTGAAAGTGTGTGTGCGTGTATGTTTGTTACCACTCAGCTCCATAATGGCTGAATGGATTTTGATGAAATTGGTATATAGGTACTTAAGGTCCTGTAATAGGACATACAATACTTTTAATCTCAAAAAATTGTACGGTTCCTGTGGAATAACAACAAAACATAATTCTGCAACGCCTGGNCATACAATACTTTTAATCTCAAAAAATTGTACGGTTCCTGTGGAATAACAACAAAACATAATTCTGCAACGCCTGGAAACATGACCAAAATATTTTTTTCCTCTGGTGTCAAGAGTTTATCAGGCGCGGGTTCCTGGAGACTTTACCGAATTGTTGACGATAGTTAGCTATACAACCGGGACAGAATATTTAACATGCTCTCCGAAGCCCAGAGGCGCATCCAAATGTGTGCCGCTGGGAACGTTGCTTAACTTTGGTGATCGATTATGATCCCTCAGCCAAGTGCAAAAAGTAGTACCTTGGTGTACTTTTTTCTAAAGCTACAACTTGATGAAACTAACGTTTTGATTTTCATACATTGATGCTAGAAAGCGGAACTACGCAATAGTTGCACAGATACACTCCAAAAACATTACCCTACTTCTTGGCTACCGGGTAAAAAATATTTCCTTCCTTTTGGGTTGCCGTAATCAGTTAAAAATCTAGGCCAACATAATATAATTTTATAATTCTGTTTTCACATAAATTAATTGTCTTTTCCCAATTGTACCCAGGCAAAGCCGCGCCGGTTTGCTACGGTAGTAATGTCATAAATTTAGAATGTAGTGTATCTTGTTTAAAGAACTAAAAATCTGAAAGAGACTCAAAAATTCATACATTAAAGGATGATGTTTAAAGATGATTTAGACTGAAATATGATAAAGAAAAAGTATAAAAATAACAAAATACTGTAGTATATAGCATGTGGTCTTCTCCAATTACTGCACTAGTCCACACTTAGTGCACAATGGTAGCGTGCTACATGTTACAATTACACTGCAGTCACACTTAAGGCAGTCGTTTTTCATGATCATACTTAGTGCAATTATTTTTCATGATCCAGTTTGTGAGTTGCACTGAAAAAGTGCACACTGAATGCAAATGTTGCAACACAGTCTCTAGAGACAGTGCAGCATTTTGAATGGAACTTTGGCCAACAACAAGCACACGTTTCCGGCAATCGTATAGTAATTATACTTTACTCCTTTTCAGGGTGCACTGACTGCACAGTTATTGCAGTAAATTGAAAGATGCCAATATTTCAAGCAGTTATCTGCTGATCAGTAAAACAGAAACACAAAAAATTTCCACAGGGTGGCACTTCAGCCAGCACTGGCCCTGCAACTACTGGTATAGAAGTTCTACTCATCTGTTGTGCTATTATCTTCTCCAGGTACCAGATTAACATTTNGGCCCTGCAACTACTGGTATAGAAGTTCTACTCATCTGTTGTGCTATTATCTTCTCCAGGTACCAGATTAACATTTTGCAGTTTCTGTATTGTGCAGCATTTTCAATGCTGAAACACCTGCATAATATGTTTAAGAAGCAGCAGTTCTTTACCAATGTATTGTAAGACAATTTTTTGAAGATGAAAAAATCTTACCAAGCTATATTAGGGGCAGTCGCTGANTCTTTACCAATGTATTGTAAGACAATTTTTTGAAGATGAAAAAATCTTACCAAGCTATATTAGGGGCAGTCGCTGAAAAACAAACACAATTTTTTAGGTAATCTGGTGATTTGCAGTTAATCACAAATGTTGCACTATAGCCTGAATGTTTTGCCAATACAAGCATTAAGCAGCATCTTGCAAAGAACAGTAATTGACATTTCTCAGCAAAGTCTACAAGATTTACAAAAAAAAAAAAGCATTCAAAAGAGTTCTGAAATATATTTTAAAAGGTGAATTTGAACCTTTGCTATGAAATGTGACTTCTTATAACTTGTAATTTCAGTATTATTGTTTCAAATTCATTCATTTATTTAAACCCGATCTTCCAAGTACACAGATGATCAAATATCAATTATTTGACAACTCCCATGCTTCCAAAAAACATTAACGAGTCTCCAAGTGTTGACACCTGTGGGCATTTTCAACAAAGATGAAGCATACAAAGAGTGCACAGAAGTATCAACAAAGGTTTTTGAAAGGTTTCACAGAAGGCAATGCTCTGCAATANTGAAGCATACAAAGAGTGCACAGAAGTATCAACAAAGGTTTTTGAAAGGTTTCACAGAAGGCAATGCTCTGCAATACAGTTTTAATCTATAATAAGCATAAAAAGTGAATAAATGTCAACTAGCCTTATTTTAAAAAGATTTTATAAGGACCTAGCATAGGCAAACATGTGTTTAGTTAGTCACAGCTAACATGTGTGTGATGGAAAAAGTTTTTCACTAAGCATAAAGAACACTTAATGGTAACAGCAATAATTAAGATGAAGATTTACATTTTTAAAGCAAAAATATGCAACAGTAAATTGCAACACATTACTCCCATAAATGAAATACAAATAGCATCTTGNGCATTTTTAAAGCAAAAATATGCAACAGTAAATTGCAACACATTACTCCCATAAATGAAATACAAATAGCATCTTGTGAAAAATCACATTTGATGCAGTATACTCTCGTGAATGAAAATATGTATACAACAGAATCCAATTACTGTATCCTAATGAATGTATTCAGTTTTGATGTTATGAATGGATTATTTTGTGTAATGTTTTAATGAATTTTGCTACAACATAAAATCCAAAATGGTATATTTGGTTCATACACCAAATAAAGTGAAAATGTGCAACTAATGGCTCCAAATATTTGTTGACTGATACTTTAATGCAACTATGAAAAGTTTTCTAAAATATACGGAAGACCAATGAATGAAGAAAATTAAAACCAAAGATAGGGCATTAATCAAAATTCCTTGAAGAACAGTAATGATACACACTTAAGATTTATTTAAAAATGGTTAAGAAAAGAAATTAGATTTTAAGTTTTCAACGCTTAGCTNGTAATGATACACACTTAAGATTTATTTAAAAATGGTTAAGAAAAGAAATTAGATTTTAAGTTTTCAACGCTTAGCTCAGTTTTAAAAACAAATGTATTGAAAACAATGTACATTAATGAGTTTACTGTAGTATCTATTACACACATGCGCACACACATTTTCAGGATTGCAGTACTTTTTACACTATAAACTTTATTATATTAACCCTTAAAGTATTAGGNGGATTGCAGTACTTTTTACACTATAAACTTTATTATATTAACCCTTAAAGTATTAGACTTTTAATGAATGTATTAACACAACAATAAATAAACACTTGAGCAATAGGCAGAGTATTTGAATTCACTAAATAAAATGAATGCATTATCATACTTTTTAACAAAATACACTCACTAGTGTTTAGGCATATTTGTAAATAAAGTATAGTACATTTTATGTAAAATAAACCCTTGCGACACTGTACATTATCAACCATTTGTATGTGGGTGCATACTTTTAGTTAAATTAATTATGTGACTTTTAAAATGAGTTTTGGTATATGTAAAGATGCTTTTGCTCTGTGTTGCTGACTAACTCAATGGTGGCACTGTCCACAGCAAGGCTCTCTGTGCTTGTGTTTGTGCTCAGCTCCTCTCCCATCCTTGTTTTCTAGTTCCAATCTGCTTGGGAGGAGGAGGGGAAGGAGGACCATGATAACAGTAAACTCTCAATAACTCTGATAAAATGGTTATCAAAGTTGTGATTTGCCTGCCTTACCGGAGAGCAAGGAGGTATATGTTAAGGGTCTGGCGTCTGGCAGTACTCAGATTTTCAAGTTGAGTCGAGTTTTGGTTGAGCTCAATTTTTTTCCAGTCTCAAAATATTTGAGTTTTATACCTACAGATTTAATGGTTTATGTTCGTATTAGCAGTAGGGTCTAATAATTTACGTAAACGATGTAACCCAAATTTAGGAAGCCTATTTTAGCACATACCTCAAGTTAGTCCAATTAAACAACAAAATACTTTCTATTGACATGATATCACAAGGACAACCACAATCAAGTAGAACAATATTTAATTTGCAGTTAAGGAAATAGGTTATAATGAATATACATAACACGCAGTAATATTATTTATTGTGTCGTTATTATTTAATGATATAATGTTAGGGTCACAAAAAGTAAAACCGTTGAGATCACGTATAGATTTACAGGTTGTAGGTAATGCAATACAAGTTTTACATCCCGCCATACCTATTCATTGGGCTTGCAAAACTAAAAATACAAACATTTGTGATGCATATATCCCCGGCATTTTAAGGGAAAAATCGGGCAAACCTCAAAAAAATTATTTGTTGTTTTAAAATTTGGCACAGACCTTCCCTTGGGGTCATCGAAATTAACCCTGAAAAGTCTCCACCTATCAGATGCCAGAATCATACTTTTTTGAAGAATAAGGGCCTAAGTGCCAAAATATGTATATCACAACTGCAGCGTGGAAAATATTCATTGGAATATGTTATAATTTCTTCAAAATGTAGAGTAAAGGGTATTAAGTTATTTAACATTCCTTGTTTCAATAAAATACACCACACACAAATCTTCTAAACCCATTTTGAATCAAAAAATGCGTTTAAACAGTACTTCAGTAAAACAATCGCAAATTGCATAAAACCTGTCACCGACAAATGAAAATAGGCCTGAATAAAAGTTTTTAATAATTTTGTANAACAATCGCAAATTGCATAAAACCTGTCACCGACAAATGAAAATAGGCCTGAATAAAAGTTTTTAATAATTTTGTATGATTTCAAGTGGTGTACTGTATTTAGGATTTCTCTACAATAATGATTAGCCAAGATAATCAGCATGAAAGTGAACTACTGCACAACAATACTACTGAGAATGAATTGGTCTGTAAAATTAATGTTAATTTGGATAATGAATATGCCACAAGTAGGTGTTATTTTTCTTGTTTATCCTGTTATTGTGGGAAAGATGTACCAAAATACTTAGTATGTTTTACAGTTGAATATTGTTCTTGTTTTATATCCTCCCTCACTCCGCAACCCTGTATATCTGTGGGAAAGTGTGCGCAGTGCAAGAGAGATCATTCTTTCCACTGTCCAACTAGCACTGCGGTAGAGATTGCCATGACGCGTATTTCCAAGTAGCAGTAGTCAATATGCAGTGATGTTTCAGAGTTCAGTTGTTTGCGGGAACAAGTCTGAGCATGCCACTGAGCGCCATGTGTTTTACCTCGTCGCACTCTCTTGTATTGCTGTGAGAAGTGAATTACTAATCGGTGTGCAGTATCAGTTTCGTACGTTTTCCACGTTTTGAATTTTAACAGTAACATAATCCGGAGACTCATGCGACTTACTAACATATACTGTCAGTGTGGCGTTAGGATGAGTGAGAAGAGCTTTATATGTGATAGATTTAAATAATGGCAGGCCGACTGTGGTAGTTCCAAGAGGCATGCGCGGCCTTGTGGCTGCAAGCCAAGAGCGTGGAGATGACAAGGAAGATTTTCTTCGTTATATGTCTAGTGTCACTATACATATAATATGCCGAAAAAGTTATACCAGAAAAAGTACACTAGAGAAAGAAAGTAGGAAAAGGAAGAAAGGATGTAGATGATGTTGCGTTGAACAAACTAACATTGCATTCTACTATACATTACCAATGTTTAACTTAAAGAGGAATTGTGTATTTTACGGTGAGGAGGAATCGGTGAGAGAAGAAACCAAGAAAGAAAAAAAATTACATATGAAGTGTGAACTCTAGTAGAACTGTTAAATTAAGGGCTCAAGAGCAAAGTGACAATTGGGGCAGTATTGTGCAAGCTTGAATAGACAGTGTACAGGATCTTGTCACCGCTGAAGCCAAATATCATACACACTGCAATTTGCTGTTCTTTGCTTCCAGTACCAGAAGATAAGAATAAGAAAGAAATTTTCTACAGATTAAAAGAATTTATGGAAAGAAATGATGAATGTCAGTTCCTATTAGATGACCTTGCTACACATATGGAACCATTCTCCAACTTATTATCCACACATTCTTGTTCATACAGTCACAATTATAATAAAGAAAAGCTGAAATATCACTATCACTACATCAATGGAGTTGTGACCGAAGATCTTCCTGGCAGGTCGTCAGTAGTCAATTTCAAGGGAACAGCTTATCAGCATCTACATGATAAGTGGTATTCTGACCGTAAAAATTCTTTGACTGAGGAGCACTTACGTATTGTNCAGCTTATCAGCATCTACATGATAAGTGGTATTCTGACCGTAAAAATTCTTTGACTGAGGAGCACTTACGTATTGTGAAAACTGCTGCCGAATTACTGAAAGAGAATATTCGCTCCTTGTATTATAACTGTACTAGATATCCTAGAGCAGACTGTACTAATTTGTCTCGTTTAATCGTCTTCCCTGACGCACTGCATTCTTTTTTGGAAACTATTATATCATCTCATAATCCTAACTCAAACAGCATAAGGGGGAAANTCCTGACGCACTGCATTCTTTTTTGGAAACTATTATATCATCTCATAATCCTAACTCAAACAGCATAAGGGGGAAACAAATTGCCATAGGGCAAGCATTGATAACAGTATGTAGACCTTGGTCATTTCTCTCTCCTGTGCTCATTGCTGTCAGAGTGTACTGTCATCATCATGATGCTTCTAAACAAATTGTTGAACTACTTAGCAGTCTTGGATTTTCTGCCAACATGGCTGAAGTGCACAGGTATGAGCAGTCAGTACTGTATCAGAGGAATTCAGATGTTCATAATGCTGCTCAGTTCACTCAGTTCTGTTTTCACAATGCAAATTTCAACATAAACACATTAGATGGCCACAATACATTCCATTGTCTAGGTGGAATCAGATGCACAACTCCTNTGCAAATTTCAACATAAACACATTAGATGGCCACAATACATTCCATTGTCTAGGTGGAATCAGATGCACAACTCCTCCTGCTGCTGCAATTCATGTTAGTTCCATTCCACACATTAGTGAAACGCCAAAAGCAAGTGAGATCACTGCAANCCTCCTGCTGCTGCAATTCATGTTAGTTCCATTCCACACATTAGTGAAACGCCAAAAGCAAGTGAGATCACTGCAATAGGAAGATTCGACATTTCCTGGTTCAAGAAGCCTATTTCATCCGGATAGAAGGACATTGAAATCAATCAGCTCAGTTTAATACCTATAAATTCTGTAACTTGAGTATTGGCGATGGACATACACTATGGATAAGTGGTAGATGGGCACGAATTTCTGCACCTCCCTCATGGAATGGCTATATGAAAGCATCAATGCCTAATCCTTCAACAGACTTCCACTCAACAGAAGTTACACCACTGCTATTCATATATCTGGAACCTGAGAATTTGTCCAATATTTATTCTGCGCTACTGTTTGCATCAAAGGAGTGCATACAATAATGCCAGCAAAGCTGTTTCGTTACTTTCGATCAGCCTTTGTATGCCAAAGCCATCGAGATTGTAACGTCTAATGTATCACAAAATTTTAATAACGTAATTATTCACCTATGTGGTTTCCACCTTCTGATGATGTTCCTTGGAGCAATAGGATATGCGATGTCTTGAAGTGGCACAGAACTGTTTGGAGAGGTGTACACGAAGGTATCTGTCACACACATGATGTCTGAACATGCATACTTCAGGTAATTTAGTTATTATGCAGAGATAAAGTTTACTTGATGAGCAAGTGTAGATCACAATGCTGAATTTCCAATAATTTGCTAATAACAATTTGTAAGGGCCTATCAAATATAATAAAAAAAACATATTTGAAAAAAATTGAGCTGCAAACAGCACTGTCACCCAAACCAAAGAATTTAATGAGCAATGATTTGAGTTTTGCGCTACAACCAAATTAATATGCGCAAAGAAATGGTCATGATTTTCAAGAAAACCTATTAAGTAGCATGGCTAATAAATTACAATATTAATTACAAATGATTATTATTCGGTTTAAGAAATATATAGTGAGGTATAACATTACATAGTACTTTACATAACCTTCATTTCACCTTTAAGGTTGTAACGACGCAATTTATTAATTATCGGGATTCAAAATGAAAGCTGTGGTAGTTTGTTTATCTGACATTTGCTTTTTCAAAATCTTAGTTTTTGTTACATGTCAGCATTAGTGATAGAAGCTTTCCAAACTGCGTTAACAGTTTGTGTTCTAGAAGGTTTGGATTATCTTTTACCTACGATGCAGTTTGGATGGCTACGCAGAAGCTTTCCGAACTGCAGGTCAGCAGTTTTAATTCTAGACGGTTTGATTATTTTTTACTGATGATGCAGTTCGGATAGGCCGGCAGCCATGCCCTTATCTACGGAGAGGGGGGGGGATACGCCAGCAGCATAAATACTCTGTCTGTCTGTTGCCTGAAAAAAAGGTAACACCAAGTAGCTAAGGAAGATGCATCATGCGTGATGAATATCACCCACACCGGCAAGCACCCGTGACCGCAAAATCTTTCAACTTTTGGCATATACTTAATTCTAATAATATAATAAATTCTTTCCGCAGGTGTGGGAGGTCGATAGGGTGCCAGGAGGGAACGGACGTCCCTCCTGCCTTTGTATTTTCTTCTTGCGAGGCAAGTTTTTGNCCGCAGGTGTGGGAGGTCGATAGGGTGCCAGGAGGGAACGGACGTCCCTCCTGCCTTTGTATTTTCTTCTTGCGAGGTAAGTTTTTGAGACANTTCTTGCGAGGCAAGTTTTTGAGACATAAATGAATAATTAAACGACTGTGGCGCTGCTCTCTGTTGGTTTGCCTGTAAACCGGTTCGTACTCTGCATACCTCACGATTGTATGTAAACTGTTTCATTGGATGGATTGATAAATAAAAGTACAGAGTAATAAGCAAACATTGGATTTTATTTATATTTATTGGTGCCTTTAAAGTTTCATGTTACTACCAACTTAGGTAACAGAGTGGTAATTTCCATTTGTCATACCCAGACATGGAATGCCATACATATGGCGGCCATAACGAGCCGCTGGCAATATTACAAGGTCTTTAAGAACACATTTCTTAGTGCAGCAGGCAATTGCAACAACTTTTCTAGGAGAAGTTACCAATATTGACAACAACCTCAAGGAAGAAATCCGTGCACTTTTCCAGAATTTACAGACAAACAAGATGACATTTTGTCTACATCCATGCAACAACTCCTAATTTTGATGGATAAAATTTGCCTATCTCTCAGTGAGAAAAGCTGTACAGCAAAATTGTGGATTGAATATTATCATCAGTTAAGTATGCTGTGTAATCCAGTCATACCTCAGAGCGAGTTGCTATGGTTATGTCAAGTGCACCACTAAAGGGCAAGAGCGAAGGCGGAAGTCTGCGGGGAGGTCTTCTGCTGATATTTCAATAGCTGCCAACAATGTGGTTACATCACTGCAGGTGGACTTTCTGAGAAATGATTATAATAAGAATGGGCTCATTAAACTGTTAATAACATATTTTCGGGCTTCAGGCCACCGTACCATTCAATGCTCAGGATATGCTAACACCTATAGAGAAGCTGTTGCTCTTGAGTATGACGCAAGCTGTAGACTAAGGGAAAGATTTTCAATATATCTGCTATTCAGCGAGATATTGGTGAAATGAACTATATTCTGTTCTGTCATGCTATGATCAGGTCAGACACAGCCAGTGCTTTCTTTGGAAAGGGAAAGAAGCAAGCCTGGAACATTGTCAAGAGTGATATTTCCATCGGAACACAGTATATGTTTTTATGCGTCCAAATGGGGACAAAAAGAGACATTATTTATACAGGAGAAAAGTTTGCAATGTCACTGCATCAGGGGCATGACAACTATGCCACTTTCAATGAATTGCGAGTTTGTATGTATACCCGCCAGATAGCACAGCTGCCAGTTAGTGCTTCTTTCTAACTAGCCACTCTTCCACCAACCAGTGCCGCGTGCTAACAGCATTCTCTTTGGGTTTACCTTCAAGTACAGAAATGGCTCAGCCATACATTGGATCATGTTGTGTGGGGCTGGAAAAGTGAGTGACACAGTTGTTCCTATCACAATATCCTTTCCTCCAACTCTGGACTAGTTCCTGAACTTGATATCTTGTAATTGTAAAACTGGTTGCATCAACAGATGCGAGTGTGGGCATGCGGTACTGCAGTGTGGTCTTATCTGTACCAAGTGCTGAGGAGCGATGTGCACTAACATTGTCAACGGTCGCTCCAACGGAGAGGAATTTTAGAGTACTACAGGCATTAATATACAATTATACGAACACTGTGTGATATTACATTTGGCAATTTTATTGTTCACTTAATGAATGAATGGTTGGGTTATGTATATACACATAAACATTTGTTAGTAATAGTTAATTTGATTTTACAAACCAATGCATTCTCAGTAGTATTATTATTATGCAGTGGTTCACTTTTATGCTGATTATCTTTGCTAAAATTATTGTACAGAGATACTAAATACAGTACACTATTTGAAAGCTTACGAGATTTTCAAAAACTTTTATTCAGGCCTATTTCTACTTATCGGTGACGTGTTTTATGCAATTTGTGATTGTGTACGGCTGTAGCACTTTTTACATCCATTTTTTGATTCAAAATGGGGTTAGATGAATTTTTGGCGGTGTATTTTATTGCAATAAGGGATGATAAATAACTTACTACACTTTACTCTACATTTTGACTAAATTATAATATATCCCAACGAATATTTTCCACTCTACAGTTGTGGTATATATATTTTGGCACTTATGCCCTTGTTGCTTCAAAAAGTATGACCAAGGCATCTGAAAGGTGGAGGCTTTTCAGGGATAATTTCGGTGACCCCAAGGAAGGTCTGTGCCAAATTTAAACTACATTTTTTTTAATACTATAATGCCTGCGCTAATATCAAACACTTAACGTAAACGTACATGTATCTATAGTAGAGTCATGTAATGAAGACATCAGAATAGCAACTGTGAAAATGGCACTGCTCAGCTATTTTGAAATAAATATGTAAATAAAGTACAGTCAACTCTCGTTTCTACAACTCCTCATGGTTCCCAGGAAAATGGTAATTATTTTGAGAGGGTTTTAAATGGAAAATTGTTTTATGGTTCCCCAAAAAAGGGTCATTTCGAGAGGGTTGTTATTCTAGGGGTCTTAGAATCAGAGTTAACTGTACATTACTTTGAAAATGATTTTCACAAGTGTATGTAGCGATTTTAAATAATGTGAGACTGAATTATTTTCATTAATAAAATCAGCTAACATATTGCACTACAAAAAAATAACTATTAAGCATGTTGTTACTAGGACTCCCTCATGGTTAATACATGAACTAATATCTTCCTGCATTTGGTGTGTTCAACTTTCATGCTGTACGTGGCCTGGGACAATATTTGTTTCCACGAAAACATAGTAGTAAATTGTATAATTTGTGAGTGTGTTGTACTTTTCAAGTGAATAATTATGAATGCAAAACCTACTAGAGCACAAATTTGGAACTTTTATAAACAAGAACAAATCTACAGTAAAATGCAATAAATGCTGTAAAACCATTCAAACACCTACAGATTCAATAACAAGCATTATTAGACATCTCAGTTTGGATGTTCAAGAGTTCAAAGAGTTTAACAAATCATGTCAAGTAAAAAAGAAGCAAACTCCTCGAAACCTGCAGAGCAGAGATGGTATCGTTGTACAAGAAACTCTGCAAATAATTTTTTAAATCAATAATTGCTGAGATATAATAGATTTTAATGTTTTACCAAGCCTATTTTATTCTATTGTAATGTAGAGCTATATCAGTTGCTGATAGTGCAATTAATTGAATTTTGTTAATTTCATTAATGTTAAAAAAATTAATATTTATGGTAAAAAAACATAGAAAATAGTTTTGTAAATTGAAGTACTCAATTAATGCTGAAAATATTTTGGACAATTCTTCTATAAAAATTGAGTTCGACTTGAGCTTGACTCAAACTCGTGATCATCTCAAAATCAAAAACCTGTGCTCTATCTCTATATATATATATATAAAGAGAGAGAGAGAGAGATAGAGATAGAGGGAGCGAGAGAGGGAGAGAGATAGAGAGAGGGAGAGAGATAGAGAGATAGAGAGAGAGAGAGGGAGAGAGAGAGAGTGTGTGTGTTTATTTGCAGTTTCTTCACACTTTTTGAATCAAACCTTTGAAAAATCACCACATGTATGACGTGTTTAGTTATTTCCTACAAATGCCATGTATCACAAGCGTTTTTTACCTCTCTTAACAAGAAAATATCCGATTGTTCGTTAAATTGGGAGTTTTACGTATACTTTATATACTAATATAATATTTCATTTATAGTAAATATGAGTAAAAACAGTGAGAAAACGTGCATGTTGGTAGCACCTAGTAAGAAATAGTTTTCATGCATATATTATAACTGAGTGCGCACAAATTCGGTGCATTGTCCTTTGGTGTAAATTTCTGGACTTAGTTAAGCTTAGTTTGCACGAGGCGGAGGAATATTCTGAAAGTATAATTTAGCAGGGCTTCAGAAAAGTATGAAGTAACCGTGAATGGATTATATATACACATAGACAGATACACACAGGCACATAGTAAAACCTTGTCAATAAAAACTTTTTTAGTACAAAGTTATTATTAATTCAAAGTTGTCATCTTTCCCCTCAGAATGAGAAAAGGATGTTAATTTGTGTGCTTTAATTAATTTGTTAATTAGTATTACAATGTAATGTCATGTACACTGGCTGGTAAAAACAAAGTCACGATGGTAATATGCTACGTCACAGAGTCTAAATTTTAATTTTTTGAAATTTTTTTTTATTATTGCAAAGACCTGTTAATACAAACCTCTTTATCACAAACTGCAAACATTCAGGTTTTTTGAGGTTTGTATTAAAAGCGTTTCACTGTATATATAAAATGTGGCAGTAAAAATAGCATACAGTTTAGTTTAAATACCGTTGCAGATATTCTATAAAACTAGTCAAGCTCATCGCTGCATCTGGCCATCTGCACAGTCAGACACTAGACGAAAGTCATCTGCCAGCTTTGCCATAGGTGCAGCATACTGTACAACCAGGGGTCAGTTTCATAAAATTACAAGTCTAAAAGTTCGACTTGTAATAACCGCATCTCTTGCAGTCATGTTTACCAGTCGAATATGAATATTATTTATTTAAATCCTTTTACATTTGTCATGCGCTTGTTTTGGTTTATGTTTGTTCGTTTGGTTTTGTTAGAGGGGTTTTTATTTAAAAACATAAGTCAGAAAATTAACAGTGAATACAGTTTAACTTAGTAACTATACTATTGAAAGTTGTTTTGGCAAGAGTGGTTGGTTTGACATCCTGTAGTAAGGTCCAAGCTACACTAACAATATTTCTCCTCTTACTAAACTCGTAAGACATTAATTTTTCTCTGAGCATTCTTTGCCTTCTCCTAACCTGAAAATTCAAGCTGTGTACCCCTTCCGAATAAGTGAATATAATAACCTCGACTTTAACTGTAAGTGCAATTATAAAAGAAAATATAGTGATATTAACTATAAAAACCTCTCTGTATAAACAACTTTCACTCTCTCATCTATTCCAACTTGTAAATATGTTTACCTAGGTCGGAGGACTTCTAAAAAATATTGTTATATTTACAAGTGTGTGTTTACACAAGTTCTTTTGGGAAACACAACCACCATTTGACTTGTAAAAATGACTTGTAACTTGTACAATTTCACGTGTAGTAAACAATGTTGACTTGTAGCTTTATGAAACAGCAACAGCCATTATTTTACAAGTTACAAGTGAATTCTCTTGTAACTTGTAAACTTTTTGTTTTATGAAACAGGCCCCAGTTACTTTGTTGAACAACATTGTCTTGAAAGTTACAAATTAAAAACAAAATACAGTTCTTCAAAAAATTAAAGAAGCAAAGTCAAGGCATAATTTATTAGTCATATTTAAAGAGCTTAAATATTTTAACTCAAGAGTACCAGATAGAGATGTACATCACAATCGTGAACTGTGATTTAGTCACAGATACCAAAAGGTAACAATTATAGTATGCGATTTATGAAGTGTAATATCTGTGATTAGCATAATAAATAGTCATTCTAATAGTGGTGGCCAATTTTATTAACAACATGGGTAAAGTTCCATAGTGCTAAGGGAATAAATGCAGAACACACAGCAAGGCGACTAAAACTGATATTTATGCAACAGATCTACAGATTTGGACAGTGAATGGAATGTCTTTGAGCATTCGTAGCAGTCGACCACGGTTCACAGTAGCAACTTTCATGTCTGTCATTCTAAGACACTACTAGCGCTGGGGCTAGAGTGGCATGTACAAAAGTTACACAAAACTGTGATTGCTACTGGAGGGAATTGCAGGGAAGATTTTTTCCTGAAATGTGACTGCTACTAGGCGGTCAATAGCAGAGCAATTCTTATACCCGTTACTAAGTAATGCTAGTATTTTTTCCTGCAATCGGCCGTAGGAAGCGACTCGCGCTGACCAGTGGCGAAACATGACATTGCTGGTAGGGGAAGCTACGACCAGACGCAGTTCTACCCCGGGTGAGACCCACCACAGGTAAACCAGCACCAGTGCCTAAATTGTCTAGACGTAAGATGGCAAATGTCATTCCCGACTACATACCTCGCAGACGGCATACACGTCCAACCTTGTACCAGAGCCAGATCAAAACCAAGCGTATTATTATTCAAACTCCCCCACAGTGAGTTTGTCGAGCCAGTGTTACTGACTGACATCAAGTGAACCCTTGTTGGAGCGTGACATACTTGCAGCCTATAGACATCATGCGCCAATCTGAACAGTGGATGACTCGTCTGGGCTGTGCATTTTGCCACCAAGTGGAAGCTCAATATCAGTGATACGCACTGTACCGACTCACTTCACATGGCCCACGCAACACTCAGTTCGATAAGGAACTTTTAGTATATAAAATTACAATGAACTTAATTTTGATATGCCAGCCCAATTCTGCATGTTTTTCAAGGTCGAAATATCAATCGTACCATTAGTAAAAGATGGTCTGAGACATTTTCTGCAGTAGATAATTTTCTGTGCTGAGAAATGCATGAGCTGACAATTTATCCTGCCACTAATTGACCAAGCAAATTTTTTAAATCAGTTTTAAAGAAGAAAAAAAAACTACCTTTTGGCTGAAGCACTTATAGCTAAAACTGATGATATGAGCTTTGTAAGTTTGTGTGTTTCTGGAAATACATCACCTGGTCCTAATATATTTTTAAATAGCCGTGAAGCTAAGTTACACTTATTTTTGTGCATGTCACTGTGAAGATGACATGCAACTCGCATCTTAAACTTGGATGGTCAAAAAATTTCCTTAGCTCTCCTTAAGAGACAAAAGCATCTTAAGGAAAATTATTGTTTTAACATTTAATATCCAATAAGCTAAAAAATTTCAGTTTTGAAGTTCCAGCAAATCTGTGTGGTAGATTCCAAGTTATAGTGTCAATTATTTCAAAAAAGTCCCTAAGTACACTCCCCTACTTTCNGCAAATCTGTGTGGTAGATTCCAAGTTATAGTGTCAATTATTTCAAAAAAGTCCCTAAGTACACTCCCCTACTTTCTTTGTGGAAGAATCAGTGCAAACACATTCACACAGTTTTCTGGGCAAGACTGAGCAAGAGCTAAAATTTACTTGTGAGCGTAGCAATGAACAAAACAGCGTGAGCACAAACAACTCGTATTTTCGTTTGCAATTCAGAATGTTTTCTGGCTATCACCGCAGCTCCATTGTAAATACATGTTACCAACTTCTTTAAATCGTCAAAGTGTTCTACANATGTTTTCTGGCTATCACCGCAGCTCCATTGTAAATACATGTTACCAACTTCTTTAAATCGTCAAAGTGTTCTACAATTTTGACAGCATGTTGATAAAGGTTCAATCACCACTCCCGTCAATGAACTTCAAAAACTTTTCCTCCAAATTTCTATCACTTAAGACATAGTGCAATACTACAGACAACTGTGATTTAACTGTTATGTCTGTTGTCTCAATTACAAGGAGTATATCAAAAGAAGCTTATGATACTTCTTTCTTAATTTCACTCATCATTTAATCAGCCCATGGAAATATCATGTATTTCTCAGTGGCGTTCCTAGACAAATATTGAAGACTGTAGAATACTTAAGATAAATTTTTTAGCTTGGTGACAGTTCATTCAAGAATTTTATGTAAATTTTTACTGTTGAGTGAAGTGATAGCCAAATCTTGTTTCTCCAGACATTTTAAACGTAAAATGTGGTTAAAAGACATTTTGGGCCTGTATATATTTTCTGTAGATTATTTAAAATCATTAAGGCCTATAGCATTCCACACCAATTATTATTTTTAAAATAATATGTACGGCCAGCAATAAGTTTCACAAATTTCTTGCAGCCACACAACCAAGTGATATCTGCTTACGTATTGTAATGACGCAATATTCTTAAGTTTCGGGACACGTGTTTAAATTTCTTTCATTTTTCTTTAGCTTTGGAAAGCTTCATAATATTTTTATAGGGTATTTCAAATTAAAAGCTGTGGTGGCTCGTTTCCAGTGGTAGTTTGTTTATCCGGCAGACGTGTGCTATTTTAGGTTATCAAGCGGACGTCTGCCGTTTTACGGTTATCAGGAGGACGGTTACAGTTTCGTTTCGAACATTGGAGTTTTGTTAAGCATCAGCATTAATTAGATACTTTCAGGCGACATCGACAAGTTTTAGTTCCTCCGGCACAGTTTTGTTGTACGAGAGGTTCGTTTATGTTAACGTGTCAGTGTCGATAACGAGTGGAGAGCGTGCGTGGCCAGNACGAGAGGTTCGTTTATGTTAACGTGTCAGTGTCGATAACGAGTGGAGAGCGTGCGTGGCCAGGCCCTTATCTCAGAAGAGGGGGTGAGAGGCAGGACAAAAGACGCTTCTGTCTGTCGCCCTCCAAGCACTTCACTTCGGGTCAGTCGCCCTGGAAGGCAGGTCGAGAGAGTCACTTCTAGTCAGTCGGCGGCGAGGGCAGTCATTCTTCANAGAGTCACTTCAAGTCAGTCGGCGGCGAGGGCAGTCGCCCTTCAGTTCCGTCAAACAATGGTCGTCTAGGTCGCGTCGGGCAGGATGATAACCCCCACATCGGCAACTAGACTTTATTTTATTTTTCCGCCGGTGTGGGAGGTTGACTCATTTTATATTTATTTCGATGAAAGTTTTGAAACATTAAAAATCTGTAAACGACTGTGGCGCTGGTCTGTACTTTTATATTTATCTGTGAGAGGTTTGTACTCTGCATACTGGAACTTCGTCTGTGCACTGTGTCGCTAAAAGAATAAATAAACATATATAACAAATACTCTGGAACTTTATTTCATAATTAATCAGCGTCAATTGTACTGAGTCTCGTGTTCTCCTTGAGCTAGTTGTGGCAACATAACATTCGGCAGTGTAAGCGGCCGAACGTTACAGTATGTGGATGAAAATATGTATCAGTTGTTAATTCGAGGGGAGGAATAGACCTGCTACTAAGAATTATATTTTATTCTTCAAAAGAAAGAACACTGAAAGGAATCTCTTCAATTTGTCTACGATACACACACAGTTACTCACACGAAAATTCTCCGAGACTGCTGCTACATTATTATTTGAACAACCAGGACGTGAAGCATTGCTGGAGTTCCTGGTTCTTGAGTGGAAGCCATTTTCACAGTAGCATCCCTTCTACAAGTCGGTACAATAGGCAGACGTACGTCACGTGGGAATGCACATTAAATCAAAGTTGAAGTTCCTTTTTCAAAATGATTACTAATATATACTCCATCTCCTATTAAGGAACAAATATACTGTCGAAAAGTTGTCTTTAAGCACAGTTAAAATGATAAAAAATTTGCATTTAATGAAGTAAAACTGCATGTGGCTTATAGCTCACTTTTTACACTACTGTATGCTGCTGGCAGGACCGCTTCCACAGTCTAGGAAATTTGCCCTGTCCGCCCACTCAGTTCATTTTTTGTCCATAGAGTGAGACACCTGTCTGTTTGAGGCCACAGTTTTGTACGTTAATAAAAGTTATGGAAATGATTTTGTAGGCAACTGGCAACTAAAAACTATGAATCTTAATAAATTTTGCACTAAAAAAAAACTGTGTTTAATATATATATATACATACACAAAAGGCAGTTGTTCTTATAGGTAATGAAAATAAAAATACATAGCCCAGTTATGCAAGGGAAGCGCCGCTTCTTTAGCTTCAGGACGCTTTGGCACTGGCACTGAGGCAGATGCAACATTTAACAGCTGAACTAAACTGTGACTGCTCCCACCTCACCGACAGAGAGCAGCCTACATTCTATGCCTACCACAAATAGATACACAGCTTGTAAAGATCAGTTATAAGTTGCCATAACATTTCTTATTAGTTTAGGTATTTGTGACTTTTGCACTGTATTATTAAAATGGAGTCTTCAACCAAAAGAAGGAAAACAAGCGACATAAGTACATTTTACAATATCAACAACAGTAATTCTGCAGAGTGCAAGATGTGCAAGAAGAATAAATTTTCCTACAAAACATCAACATCAAATCTAAAAAAACATATCTCCAGTAAACACCCAATAGTGGCACTGCCATCAGTAAGCTCTGCTGAATTTGTTTTCTGCCTTTTCGCAATTACNTCTCCAGTAAACACCCAATAGTGGCACTGCCATCAGTAAGCTCTGCTGAATTTGTTTTCTGCCTTTTCGCAATTACAATGAATGTAATTGAAAATCATTTTTCAGAACATATGAAATAATATACTTTCCTTTCGAAAGTAAGCTACATGATGCAATGTTGTAATTGTTCATATTTTTTAAATGGCAGCTGCTCCTGGTTTGAATGCTATGTATTACTACATTATTGCTGTTTTATAATAATATTGTTTGGACAGCTGTAAATAGTGTATATAATGTATGTGACTTAACTCTGAAGTTAGAGATCTAGTCTGGAGGACCAATGGTGGACAAACAAATGTATCATCAAATTTCAGTTTGTCACAGTCATCAGGAGTTTCAACACATTTTTTGGCATTTTAATGACAGTGATCCAATGGTAAATTATTGTTTAAAGACTGTGACGTATAGTGTCTCATCACCTCCTTATTCAGCCCTTTGTGTGCTCCAGTAGTTAATCGAAAATGAAAAAGGTTGTTACCCAGCTGCAGCTGAAGTTTTAGTCTCAGACATTTATGTAGACAATGTGGTTACTGGTTCTGATTCAGTGAATTCTGCATTGCCTATACAACAGAAACTGATATCCTTGTTTGCAGCAGGTGGGTTCAAACTCTGGAAGTTTGTTAGTAATCATCGTGCACTCCTGGACTGGTTTCCTGTTGATGATGTTGAATTTTTGTCCCCATTGGTTGGTTATTTCCACTTAGTATGTTCTCAAAACATCTCATACAACTCCTATGGCTGAAAAACCTTGATTGGGATGTGTAACCATCACAGGATATTTTGCATAAGTGGACCCAGTTCAAGGATGAGCTGCCTCTTTTGTCACATTGCCCTCCCCAGGAAAATAGTATGCCCTGTGGGTATAACCTACAAACTTATTGATTTTTATGACAGTTCAGAAATAGAATATGCTGTAGTTGTTTAAGTGTTGGTTACTAGCGCTGCCAGAGTTACTTCAGATTTGGTAGCTGGCAAATCGAAGGTTGCGCCTGTCAAATCTCAACCCATACCTCATCTGGAGCTTTATGGGGTTCTTCTGTTGGCACGTTTGTTCTAGCATGCGACAATAATGTACTCTAGTATAATCTGTTTTTTATCCATTGTTACTTGGACGAATTCAAGTCGTGTTAAGATGGATTGACTCTTCTCCTCACCACCTTAAGACATTTGTGGCAAACAGAAAGTGAAATCCAGGAGCTTACCCGACCCTCGTGGTGGAGGCATGTACCATTGGAGTATAATTCTGTTGACTGTGCGTCTCGTGGCTTCTTACCATCGCAATTGCTAGATCATCCATGGTGGTGGACTAGTTCAGCATGGTTGTAGGAAGGTCATGATCAATGGTTGGCTGATACTCGCAACAAGGTGGTGGATTCAGATAACCTCGAACAAAAGGTTAAGACGTTGGGAACATTTGTGTTGCCGCAAGACACTGAGACTGTGATGGCTTGTTTTAGCAGTCTGATGAAATGACTTTGTGCGACATCCTTTGCACGGCAATTTTTTCATAACTGCCGCACCACACCTCAAAGTCGTTTGACAAGGAGAGAGAGTTCCAAGGAGTTGGATAAGACTTTGCACTCATTGGTTCGACAGGTACAGTCAACAGTCTCCGAAATGATTTGGCCTGTTTAAGGAAGGGAAAACTTCCCATCACCTCAGATTCTAAAACTAGTGCCATTCGTCGATGAACGTGGATTGTTTAGGGTGGGTGGTAAACTTCACCACTCTGAACTACAATTTGAGCAAAGGCATCCACTGTTACTTCCCAAAACTTACCCACTGACAGAGCTCATCATACTCCACCATCATGAGGTTGAACCGTAACGTGTGTTTGACTACATTTTTTATGACTAAGTATCATCACTTGTGCGCCATGTGCCCCAGACGAAACATGAACCCCGACTAGCCGCATCCAAGGCCAGCTGACTACCTCCTTGAGAAATGTAAGACACCTGGGGAGCTGAATTCTGCATTAAAGCATAAGTCACACAAGTCGCCCTCGCTCAGTAAATCCCATTAGAAGAGAAGTAATACCAGCTGGCAACACAAGTGAGTTGCCTCTAAGCGGGCGGCGGATACCACCTGCACACAGGTAAAACTATCGCAACCTCTCACATTCCCCCGAGAGAGCGTAGCTAGGCAGCCCTGCCACGAAGGGAGGGGCCACAATCACCGAAGATGCCAGACAGACGATGAGGTCCGAAGCAACCCCTGACCAGATGTATATAAGGCCGCGCATCCCCAGAATTGCCAGTTAATTCTCAGCAGCTCACTTCAGCACAAGTTGTGTTTAAGCTCTCTGCCTACCATCCTCCTCATGAGGAACCCACGAATGATCACCAGTGACCAACGCCAGATGCCTTCAAGCACCAGTGCAGCCCTGAAGAGTTGACGTTTCTCCCCTTTGACACTGCCATCAACGTTATACTTTACAGTTATCCCCAGTCCTTTCAGGACTAATCATTCTTCAGTTAGGGTTTAGTTATTTTCACAGTTACCTAATTGTTGCTATTGCTATCCCGACAGGCCCCACCTGTCACCTTAACTTCACTTCCGAAGGTTACTTAGTGAATTGTTAAGACACAGGAGATAGTACGGGTAACCGTGTTATATTCTGAATCGATTAAAACACATATTTCAGTTCAACCACAGAGTATTCTTTCTAGAGTGAACTGTGCTTTGCATCCATTCTAGTGTTATCCTGCAAGAGAGCAGCGGGGAACCGCGACTTTGGAACAGATTTCTGACTCTAGAGTAGAACTGCGGGGCGTCCCCTAAAAAGGACAGCATGTACATCGCCAAAACACCACACATTAATAGGTCACCCAAACTGGGGACAGGGTACACAAAGGTACCTGGAGCACACGTACAGTAGAGCCCTGTATTAGCAAGACTACACGATGAAGTGATAAGGCCACCTGAGTCAGTTAACCCACTCCATCCACTGCGTAAAGACCCGCTGGAAGGAGTGACCTAACCCCTTCTGGGTACACAGCAGCTAGGGATCCATTGCCTACTGTCTAATTGCGAGTATAAAAAGTAGCACCTTCCTGTACATGCCTTTCACCCACAGAAGGGATAATAAGTGAAGCAACTGAAGAACAGCTGATTAACCCCTGGGAACAAGCTCAAGCCGCCCATCAACGCTGAGACCTCGTATCACAGTTCTTCCTGTCAACCTCTTTGGTCCCTCATTAAAACACTCTGAGCAGCTCATCCCGTCGCCGCATACCTCCGCCTAGACCTGCCTCTGGTATTGGGGATCGACCCAGCTTCAGTAGCTAGCAGCTTCACTCCCAGATGCCAGATGCTCACCATTGTCTGCTCTGCCTACGTATCCAGGACCAGTATCCAGCAAGGGATGTCACCTGGACACCGCTGCAGATGACAGCCCTGACATGTAGATGGCCTCAGCAACGCAGGCAACGAGCGCACACAAGCCACGGGTGAGGCTTCAGAAAGGTAAACCAGTGACCACACCTTATACCACTCAATTATGTGCCCTGCCTATGGCCAACCTATCCTACCCTGTTGAAGGAGATAATTAAGGCTAAGCACCAGATCGTCCCAGACTCTGCCTCATTAGTGTCTGACCCGAGCCTGTGTCCCCTGAACTAATGCACTAGAAACCTTGTTGATATAAATGCGCATTCTAGTCCTCCTAGTCATCATGCATCAAGGTAAATCAGCATCGAGGGATTTGTACCCTGCAGAGTATCCGCAGGTAACAGTTTTGCATTTTAATCAGATAGACATGCCATCACTAGGCTAATACAGAAGTGTTGGAGAGTGATGCCATCTTCTTGCACACAGCTTATGGTCAGCCTTCGTGCAATGCCAGTGCAGCAGATAAACCCTTTGCGAGGACAGGTGTCTATTATGCTGGGCTCTTTTTGATTAAGTCAAGTAAGACCCGTAAATCTCCAGTGTTGAAGGCCTACTAATGCATCTTTGTTTGCTATACTACCAAGGACGTTCATGTGGGATTGGCTTCCGATTTATCTATTGATGTCTTCTTGGCTGCGTACAAATACTTTGTGACTTGCAGAGGCAGATCAGTAGACATTTAAAGCGATTGTGGGACAAACTTTGTTGCGGCCCACAACTGACTGATTGAACTACAAAGACTGCTTCACTCACCCTTGTACCAGGAAATTGTTGTCTCTTACTTTGCACATCTCAGAATAAAGTGTCATTTCAATCCACCTAATGCCCCTCACTTTGGATGGCTTTGAGAGGCAGGTATCAAGTCATTCAAGATGCATTTGACCCATGTCATTGGGGAGCAGATCTTGACCTATGAAGAACTCTATACTATGGTGGTGAAGGTGGCATAAAAATGATCTGTATTGGTTCAGCTCTAATTTAAAGAGTGTCAAATTATGAGTAAATTTATAAAATATAATTCAGTTATACAGTAGAACCCCGCTAATCCATCACCAACGGGACCGAGTGCGTGGTCGGATCACAAAAAAGTCGGATTATCCGAGGAACACATTAATTTACTTAAAAAAACAACAAAACATAATTTAAATTGGAAATACAGTGCTATAATACTACATATGGTAATAATACTCCTATAACATCTATGTACATGGTTAAATACAGTTTAGTACGGGTTAACTCATTGCAAAATAAATGTACGTATTACATACATACTGTAGTAGGCCTACTGTAAATATAATCTCTACATAATGGTGTACATATGTAAAATGTTAAAAGTACATATATATGTACGTACTCACATGAAATCATGTAACACTAAAAGTTTAATGTTTTTCTCCAGTTCGGAAAAAGTCTGTTATGTTTTTTTGTTTGGCAGACAACAATCTCGATTTTGCTGCGATGTTCCTCCATTTTCGAATCCACAAAATGTCCATTGGTGTAGACATAGAGCTTTGTTCAATATATTGTAGGGCTATATCAAATGCATTCTTAGCATCTGTATGCGACACTCGAGTTTCAGGTTCGTTGCTTTTATCGTCCTCGTCATCATCTTGCTTGTTGTCATCTGTTGTTCCACTTACGATTTCAATGATTTGGTCGTCTGTTAATTCCTCCGCCGTTGTGCAATCAACGTCAGCTGTACTGATTCATTCATTTACGTCACGGGGCTCAACTTCTGGTTGTAAAATTTGCAAATCCCTCAACATTGCCGGTGTGTCTACATCTTGTTCGTCATCACTTATTCCCACAACTGTTTCATCCTGGGATTCGCCACTTGTTTCTGGCGCTGTGCGATTCTGCTCCTTTTCAACTTCATTTTCATTGTTTTCGTGCATTTTTGGCCACAATTTTTGCCATGATTTTTGGAGTGTGGATGCTGGCAATTCTTCCCAAGCTTCGGCTACTTTGTAGACATCATCTTGGATATTGATTGCTTTCATTGCCTCAAACAAGCTGCAGTCTTCTTCTGTTCTTTCTAAAATTGACACATTGTATTTTCGACGATATCGCCGCTTTAGCCACTCGATCACTTGGTCCATTGGTTGGATCAGAGATGTTACGTTTGTAGGAAGGAACAAAGCTTTTATTTGCCCTTTCTGAAGTTCGTTTTCAGATGGATGTGAAGGTGCATTGTCTAGTACCAAGATTGCACGTCAAGGAAGGTTTTTTCCTTTAGATGTTTTGTTACAGCAGGAACAAATTGGTTGTAAAACCATTCTTTAAACAAGTCAGAGTCCATCCACGCTGATTTTTGATTTTGGTAAAAAACTCGTAATGATGCCATATTAATATTTTTAAAAGCTCTCGGCTTTTTAGCCTTTCCGATAACAAACAATGGCACTTTATGGCTGCCGCTAGCATTACTGCAGAGAGCGATTGTTAACCTTTCTTTAGCGAGTTTAGCATCTTGTACGGACTCATTTTGCGCAGCATCTTATAGTTCAAACCTGATTCGTCAATGTTATACACTTGGTCAGGTGTCAATTTTTGTTCTTTAATTATGTTTTCAAATTTCAGAATAAATTCAATAGAAGCTGTTTTATTAGCAGAGAGCTTCTCGTCGGAAATGATAACCTCCCGAATCCCGTGTCATTTTTTCCAGCGGTGCAGCTAGCCTTCACTTGCTGTAAACGTTTCGTTGTCACTGTCTCCCATTTTACCATATAAAACTAGCGCTTTTTCTTTTATGATCAGTCCAGATAATGGAGTCCTTTTCCTTCTCTCTTGTTGAAACCATACCCACAAGGCACTTTCTAACACTTCACACTTAGGCTTCTTCAAAGTTTTTCGTGTTTTTAGTCTTTTCTTATCATCAATTATCTTAAAGTTTGTAATATTTTTAATGACTATGTATTGTTCCTTTTATAAGTGTCTAAATTGCCATACGATAAATAAATAATAAATTGCATGACATTCAATCTGTTTCCTATTACTTTTCCAGTCCTTAATTGTTGCTATCCCAACTCCTATTTCACCCACAATTTTTTGAACCGACTCACCTTTGTCTAACCTTTCAAGTACATTCAGTTTCTCTGCTGAAGATAGCATAATGTGCTTACGTTTTTTAGTTGACATGATTTCTTTTGACGTTTAACACAAGCAATTTCCAGAATTATAACACAATACAGCAATGAAACGAAACTTACAAGCACACCTGTCAACAGTCTGCGGTCTACTAAATAATATAGGCAATAATCCGTCACCGACAGGTCTAGACATGAACGGAGCAAGGCGCCTGAAACGTAAACAAATGCCGACAACGGTATGGTCGGATTAAGCGAGGAGTCGAATCATCCGAGGTTGGATTAGCGGGGTTCTACTGAAATTATTTTTTATACATATACTGTGTTAGAAACCAGTAAAATTTTTAAACTTATGTTACTTGAGACAGTTTTGCACACTATATGTGACCGAGACACTAGCGCTGCGAGTGATGGAAAGCGGCAGTCACGCAAAATAATGGTGGATGGTTCGTGCTATTATTTTTGTGTGCTCTAACAATTTGGTCCTCCAAGGTCAGATTTTAACGGAAAATTAATATCATCGGTGCATGATAGGTGATGCCGTAACCTCGAATTAATGCTATATACGGCAACATGCTGCTTGAGCTGTAAAAATACATGACATGGAGGCACCAAGTATAATGACTGCAAGAGTTCAGGACATTAAAAAAAGATTTATAGTGAATCATAAATTGTGTCACCATGTAATATTATCAGGTGATTATCTTTGTGAAGCAAGACGTGCACAGAGTTTCATGTAAAGGATTGGCAACAGTGCACTAATGGCAAGAGAAACACCCGTGTTGAATCACACAATTTTCTGCTTTCTAATGAGCAAAGCAGAAAGTGCGGGAGATGTATGAAGAGTCAGTTCAAGAAGAGTTGAAGTTAGAGGACTTCGAAATAATCTTCCAGGAGATTGAGAAACAAAATGAGTTATTCGCAAATTTTTCTGCGTTGTTTGCTAACCCACCTGCAGGCGACAAAATTGATATGAGTGAAGTTAAGGAACAGTTTGCAGCCTACGAGGTTGTGTTTCGCGAACTACATAATGTGTACAATAAACTGCTTCAAAAAAAGTAAAGTTAGGTTTTCCGAACACCACTCTTGATGCATAAGCGGCATGGTTGCCGCAGGTGCCAATGTTGCAGGCATTGCCACTTCCTGTTTTCAGCTATAATAGTGCAGAATAGATAGGATTCACATAATTATTCAATTCCATGGTTGGCTGTGTTTCCCACCTAACCAAGGTGCAAAAAACTCATTTGTTGGGGTGTCAGAGTTGAGGCACAGGACATAGTTAGTAATGTACTGGTAACAGAAAATAATTATGACGTTATATAGGTCTGCAGGAGAAAATGTTTTTGAGTGTACGGATTACGGCAATCCCCCCCATGTGCAAAAAATTATCCACTTATTCTCATTGGACAACCGTAGCAAGGGTACTATTAGCAAATTCGTAGCATGCGTAAAACAGAAAGTAAATGTCCTGAAGGCACACGAATTTCCACTTGAAAAGTGGGATTTCTTACTTTTAAATATCTTGTTAGAGAAGCTAGACACACCTTTCAAGCAATCATTTGAGATATTACACGAACAGGATCTCCCCTCCTACCACCAACTAATGAAGTTCCTTGACCGGAAGGCAAGAGCAGCAGAGCAAGTGCAGTTGGCAATAGTTGCAACAGAGACCTAGCCAATCCTAGAAGATTACAGGCAGCAGGTTTCCTGGTATGACCAAGTGATGGCCATGGAATGAGGATGGCCAGCCTGCAACAAACCTCACAAAGACAACACTTGTATCCTCTCATGACAAGTCAAAGAAGCTGAAGTGGTGTGTGTGTGAGGGGGTGGTTCGCACACTATATATATGCCAGGCATTCCTCGCAAGTCTGTTGAAGAGAGACGGACGTGTGTGCAAATGCAGACACCGTTTCAATTGTCTAAGGGGACGTCATGTGGCAGCACAGTGTAATTCCAAGTATCACTGCCAGCTCTGCTAAGGTAGTCACAACACATGCCTCCATGTTGAAGATAGACCTAAGACTCCACCTGCAAGCTCAGACGAGGATGAGTCCGAAGCCAGAAACGACAGTGCAGTTGTGATGTGTGCAGCCCAAGGAAGGCAAGTTGACACTCTGGTTTACATTGTTTTGTTAAAGACTGCATTAATACTTGTGACGGATGGGGCAGGTCATTTCCAGGTAGTTCGTGCATTGTTAGACGGAGTCTCTGTCCTCCTTTATCACAGAGACTTGCATACGACTAGTGTTTCAGGCGATATTAGACTGAAGTGAACATCGCTGGTGTTGGCAACGTTGTAGTTACAGAAACAAGAGGTGCAGTTTTGTGCGGGATTGGTTCTCTTTAGTCACCAGAGATTCACATCAACAGCAGAGCTTTTATTCTGAAAAAGATTACCAGAGGCATACTTTCAGTACTGATTGCAGTTGGAGGTCTCTAGCATCTGCATGGGCTGCCGCTGGCTGATCCACAGTTTGCCACACCTAGCGAAATAGACATCTTGCTATCTGCAGGTAGTTAAAGAGGTGATGACAGGACCCAAGATCATTGAACAGCCACGTGTCTTCCATACTGGGTTTAGATGGGTGTTGGCAGATAATGCACCATGTGCACAGGCTGTCCAGCAAGAATCATCATTACTGGTATGTACCGATTTGTCCCTTAATGTTGCCTTGAAAAAATTATGGGAAATTGAAGATTATCTAGGAAAACCTTCATGTCTGTTGGAGAACAATGGTGTGAGCAGTATTTCCAGGATACATGCATGAGTGACAATGAGGGCAGGTATGTGTTGATGCTTCATTTTTCAGCCACAGATGTCACTCTCTTACAGTAGTGATTTTAAGTGACTGCAGGGACTGGAGCATAGGTTATGTAGGTTAGCACAGTTGCTTCAACAATACAGGCAATTCATGGACGAGTATGAGAGCTTACGGAACATCACAGATTGGAAAGTTAACAGTTATGGGAATGCTCCTGTATCCTTTACATCAGAGCCGCACAGTCGGCCAGTATACATTATCCCTCATCACGTAGTCATCAGGGAGGAAAGTGTGTCAACTAAGGTGCGAGTTGTGTTTGATGGCTCCTCGAAGACTAGCGGTGGACCTTCTCTAAACAGTNGGAAAGTGTGTCAACTAAGGTGCGAGTTGTGTTTGATGGCTCCTCGAAGACTAGCGGTGGACCTTCTCTAAACAGTTTGCTCCTGTTGGGGCCTAAGTTGCAAAAGGATGTGGGTGACATAGTGCTGAACTTCAGGACATTACCAGTTGCTATAACAGCTGATGTGTGTAAAATGTACTGCCAGGTTGTAANGACATAGTGCTGAACTTCAGGACATTACCAGTTGCTATAACAGCTGATGTGTGTAAAATGTACTGCCAGGTTGTAAACGACCCTGTGGATCCGAAGTTCCCGTGCATTCTTTGGCGAAACACTGCTGGTGACCCAGTGAGTATTTTAGAACTCAATGCAGTGACATACGGTCTGGCATCTTCTCCATTTCAGGTGCTCTGAACGATGCAGCAACTGGCAATTGATGAAGGTGGCAAGTATCCCTTGGCTGCTCACATCTTATTACATTTGTTCATGGATGACATTGTGACTGGGGCACTTGAACTGAAGGTACAGTTAGTGGCATAGTTAGTTAGCGTTGCTGGGAGCAGGAGGTTTCCAACTATGAGAGTGATGTTCCAATCATAGCAGTGTAGTAAACAGCACTGACCCAAGTGAAGGTGCTATAAATTTTGATAGCATCAGCTCAGTGAAGGTGTAAGGAATACACTTGGATCCGGTACAGGATCAGTTCTGCTACAGGTAAAAATGCCAGCTGTAGCAACTATCAAGTGTGGTATCCTATTCCTGATTGCACAGTTGTACGATCCATGTGGCTGGCTAGCCCCTGTGGTGACTGCAAGTTAAATAATGCTCCAGGTGTGGTGGACCAGAGGCCTCGGTTAGGATGAGCAGGTAGGAGAGGATGTGTTAAGTGATTGGGAGACCTTCAAGTCTGCATTACCCTTGTTATCTCTGGTGTGAGTACAAAGATTCATTCCAGTACAAGAATACCAGGTTCAATTCCATGGGTTTTATGAAGCAAGTGAAAAGGCCTATGCAGCAGTTATGTATGCTCGGTGTGAGAGACTGAATGGAGAAGTCACTGATCATTTGGTGATTGGAAAACCCAAGGCAACTCCCTTAAAAAATAAATCAATTTCAAAATTTGAGCTCTGTGCAGCAAACTTGCTAAGCAAGCTGCTGCAATATGTCTTAGAACTCTTCCAACCTAAGATCATTGCATGCTTGGACAGATTCAACAATTGCGTAAACATGGTTAAGAATGTCGCCACACAGACTGCAAACCTTTGTGTGCTGGACCCCAAACAACGTTGTATCTCACTCGTCGATATTATTAGATCGTCTCAGCATGATCACTCATCCGAAGGTTGGTAGATAACAGTGTTGACTGCTTTAGAGTCAAACTTTGGTCAATCAGCCCTGTGATGTCTGTGCTGCCAAAAGTTAGGTTGAGTCAGATAAGAGCCTTCCGTTCAGTTGGGACTGATTTTGGAGGACCATTCTGTGCTATGCCAGCCGTAAGTTGCAAGAGGACTGCACTAAAGGTGTATGTATATGTGTTTGTCTGCTTGTCAACCTAGACAGTGCACATTGAAATGGTGACAGATCTGTCAGTGGCAGTATTTATAGCAGCTCTGAAGTGTTTTGTTTCCATCAGAGGCTTGCCATCGGACATCTACATGGACAATGGCACCAACATGGTGGGGACAAGCAATTATTTAAAAGAGGGGAATCACGAACTGCTCCAGGATGTCAACAAGCAGCAGATAGCAGACAGTGGGACTGAACAAGAAATCAAATGGCAATTCAACCCACCTGCCAGCACTCACTTAAGCAACACTTCTGGCTCAGAATTCTGCAGTACTCAACTCACGACCTCTGTGCCCATTGTCGGCAAGTCCAGACGAGTTTAATGTGCTCACCCCACAGGAAATTTCCTTGTTGGGGAACCCCTTGTTGCTGTACCAGACCANAGTCCAGACGAGTTTAATGTGCTCACCCCACAGGAAATTTCCTTGTTGGGGAACCCCTTGTTGCTGTACCAGACCACGTTCTAACGGAATTGTCTTTTAATTGACTAATTAAGTGGTAAATGATAAGCAGTGTGTACCAGTACAATGCCAAGGCGAATGGAGGGGAAGGCAGCTAGCTTACCCCCTTCCTCTACTTCGGTGGCAGAGCTGCGCATGCATCTGGCCTGATCAATACAGTGTTCTGCCTTGCCACGCCTAGCTTTCCCTTCTTCGCACACATACACGCAAAAAAAAATGTGCATAGCGACCAAGATCAGAGCCTGACTGATTGCCTTGTAAATGTGCTTGTATCTGGTGTTGTCTGAATATTTTANTGCATAGCGACCAAGATCAGAGCCTGACTGATTGCCTTGTAAATGTGCTTGTATCTGGTGTTGTCTGAATATTTTACCAGCAATAGTTGTATTTCTGTATTTGCTTTCATTATGTATAGTTGAATTTACTTGCCTTTCAGTGCATCTTCTTCAGTGAAATGTAATATCGGCACGTATCAACTGCTTCATAAAATAGGTTGATTCACCATTTTCTGCAACTGTCTTGAAGCAACGTAAAACTTACATTCCCCAGTTTTAGTTGGTTGGTTTCGGTAAACATGAATGATTCTACTTTGTATGAAGAGATGTGATTAGGATTATGATTAAAATTACAAACACTGTAAGTTTGTACTTTTTATAAAAAAAAATNTGCAAATATATTACATTGTATGAAGAGATGTGATTAGGATTATGATTAAAATTACAAACACTGTAAGTTTGTACTTTTTATAAAAAAAAATACATGTATTTCAAGACAGTTTTGTATGTTTTGTAGAGCACAAATAACATTTCATTTACAAAATACGGGTGTGAGGTTAAAAAAGTTTACCTACCGAGTGTGTTCATTACTCGCTTCTGTATGAACATCAAAATATCTTAAGTTATCATGTTGACGCTGAACGCACTTTGATAAGTAAATATAAACACGACATCGCCTCATCTGCATATGGAATCTAACCCAGGCGGGGTGTGAACCTCAAACAACTTGCATCCAGAGTCTATCAGAACTCCCCCAGACGCGGGGGCATTCACGGACAAAGGCAGCCAAGTTAGTTCATCAGATGCAACGCCAACCCCTCTCGGGTCATAGAAGCCAGTCTAGCGCCTAAGTTCACGCCGCAGATACAACCCCGCATGACAGAGACGCCTGCATTTGCCATGGACCGAGAGATGGCACCAGAGAGTACAGCACTGCCCATGGGAGGAGGAGTTCACCCCGCCACCCCTGCACCCCAGAGAGCTTGAGGGCTGGTGGAAAATATGTCTGTGCACAGCCGCAGAACGGCAGTTCATTCTCAGAAGCTTGCTCCACCATTCCAGTTCTGGAGCTCTCTGCAAACACAAACGTCTTTGCGACCTACTAGATTCTCTTCAAGACCTTCACCAGAAGCCCCCGAAGAAGTCAACACCCCTTTTCTACACACACTACCCTTCTGGTATTGGTACCAGAGTCCCTTCTGGACAAAAAGCATCAAGTTAGTTAGGGTTAGCCAGTATCATAGCCACCTAGCCGCATCTGCTTTGTTAGTTCAGACCCAGGTCCTCTTCACCTGGTTTGCGTAGGTTAACTTCCGTTACAGTTCTTGGTCAATTAGGAGTTAGTACAGGCCACCGTGTTATTCCGCTCGGAATAAACCATTCTTCTATTAACTTCCGAGTACTCATTGCTAAGGATGACTGTAACTCCAACTTCCGTAGACAACAGGGAAGAGCAGGAGACTGAAGCATTCCCTACCTATTTTCCAAACCTAGTGTAGCACTTGTTATAATATCATAATAAGTAACTACTGCTGCCATCTAGTTGGTTTCTACTCTTTGGTTTGCTGAATATATTCATTCAATCGCTAGTCAGTAATTAGCACGTTTGTTTCATTTTAGGACTGCGGGCTCCCTTAACCAGATGCACGTACGTCAAAACAACACACAGACGACTACCCATACTGTGCACCTGGTGTGCAGTATGGTAGAACCCCAACCATTAGGTCACAACCACAAGGCGGTTAGTCAGCCAGTCCAGTCCATTCACTCATTCATCACGTTGAACTGTCGCCGGAAAGAGTGAGAGTCTGGGTCTGGAGGTATGGCCCCTTTGCTCCACACCCACAGCGTTGTCGGACTCCCGGGGTAAACCCACCACTTTAACCACTGCGCTGAACTGTCGCTGGTTACAGTACTTGGGTATGACTTTGGTTGGCTCAACACTTATTTATGGTACTTCGTCGCCTGCTCCTTTCTTGCGTGGCCGACTGTAGAACCTATCTACATGCCTTACACCCATAGGAGTGATACCAGATTGCGTATTAGAAAGGCAGCTAACAACTCCAAGCTTAACTTGGGCTGTAACTCAGACCAAACTGCACTTTGCAGCATAACTGCCTGGGAACGAGCTCAAGTTGCCCAACAGTTGTAGAGGCCTCACCTCCCAGCTCCCTCCCCTCGTTATTTCAGCCTCCATTCAAGACCACTGGAGAACCAAACCCCATCGTCGTCGCCCTCAGTCAAGGACTCAACGTACCACTGGGTCTCGCAAACCCGTGGTGCCGCCTCAGTCAAGCCAGCAGCCCTCCTCGGGCCTCTACCTGCATCACCGGCCACAGCACCCCCTTCGCCCTGAGCCTAGGCACGAACTCCAGCAGGAGCCAACCCCAGCTGAAGTAGAGCCAGGAACTACTACGGGCGACGCCCCTCAAAGGAAAACCAGTTGCGGTGTGCAGGCCAGTAATACGTAAGGTCATTCGGCTAACTCCATGCTTTGTACCAAGCCAACAAACCACGTGCCCCAGGTTGTATACCGGCCGGGCTCCAGTGAACAAATCATAAGTCAATCTTGACAGCCAGTTGTGTGTCTGACAGACACACCTAAAACTAGCCCTATCATGAGACGTCCCTGTTAATTACAGACATCACACGTCAATGCTTTATTCTTACAGTGAAGTTAGAATTTTCCAAGTTACTATAATTTTAATGTTATTTCTGTAAGTGCAAAATTTTTCACTGCTCCATTGAAACAATATGGAATCCAAATTATAATTGTCTTGCAAGAACTGCAAAGCAATGCCGTCTCATGATTGGTGATACACAATTAAGTCCCCCACCCTCTCTGAAACAAAATAAACAGAGCCCCAGCTATAATATCCTACACAATTACTGAACTTAAGTTGGCTAATGTCATTCTTTCAGTGCCTGCCATGACATACACCAGAAGTTAAAGATAAGAAAAATGTGTGCATTGGATTCATAGCATTTGTTTAGAAACATTTGTTTTCTGCACTGGCAGAACAGCTGTGTCAGAAAGATACGTGACCACGCTACTTATGTTTTACAATGAAGATAATATTTGTGATTTGACTATAATATGCATTCATCTCTGTAGTTCTGTGATTTATTTTAACCAGACATGTTTACCTTCGAAAATTTTGTTTCATGAATGAATAAATCCTTATTTCTTAGCAAACTCTGAACAAACTGTCTTGTCAGGTGACTTATAATAAGTGGATTCTCAGGCTAGTTTTTATGTTAATTTTGACAGTAATATGTGTCATATCTGCAGTTCTGAGGAATAATTTTGATCAAGAAAAGTCTATGTTTTAGATTATTGTTTCATGAATGAATTAAGTCTTATTTTCTAGCAAACTGTAAAGAAAACATCTTGTCAGGCACAGCTTCATAGATTCATGGTCCCAATGTTATGTCAATTTTGATGGTAATGTGTGTTTATGTCTGCCATTTTGAGGTTACTTTGCACTCCACCCCTACCAGATGCAGGAATATAATCCAAATTTCCCTTCCCCCTCTAGAAGTTTCACGCAAATTTTTTGGCTTTCGATTTTTCTTATTTATGATAAACATTTAATAACACCTTTGTGGCTATCCAAGGTAAGAATATTGGTATTCTAGCATCAAATTTTCGGAAAAGGGCTCACAAAATTTTTGCTTTGCTTGTTGTCCTAACTAATAACCTTAATATACAAAAAACTGTATCTGGATATGAATTTTTGCAGTAATTAATCTGTTTGTTCAAAGCCTTTCTCTCACAAAGGGCAGTCTCTGAGCTAGGCAAAAGTAGCATGTAACTTGAGTAACGGTACATGCGCGTGGGTAAACATTGGCTACCTTTGTAGAAGAGATAACAGTCATTTGAAAGAAAAGCATTGAGTAAGAAATATTAAATTGGTTAAATTTTAAAATTTAAGTTAGCCACCATAAATGTTTTAATTCAATTTTCCCTAGAAGTATTTCATATCCTCTAACCTACTCACTGCTGCTCATTCTCCACTCCCCCCCCCTGAAAAAAAGAAGTCTTGGATCCACCAATTGTTTCCAACAGAGGCTGCTCCTATCCATCCAGTCCACCCCTGTTTGACAGCTGCAGGATAACAATAATCAACTAGGTAAACATTCTTTAACACCTTTTGAGATGTGCAAGGGAAGTAATCAGACTGTTCAATTTATATTACTTTTAGATAATTAATATTTCCTCACATTTTCCATGCCACAAAGCACAACTTCATTCATAAGGTATTGCCAATTGAAATGATGCAAATTAACATTGTTTTACAACATTTTACCATTTAAAGGGCATTAAACCAATTTTCATATTTACTAAATTAAAAATACTCGTAACTATGTATTGTTACTTTTGGAAAATTACATTTTCAAAAATAAGGTATTTAAAATCATGGGTGATGAGTAAATAAATTTCCACTCTTTTAAAAAAAAGTATGTGTGTAATCCATACATATACACTTTCATTCTATTTCACACAATACCTACTTAAAATGTGTTGAAAACCATGTACAACACACTGCATCGAACCATGAGTGAGTTTAGCATAGCATCAAGTGGATGGACTACTAATAAACAATGACAACAACCGTGGACTGTTTGTCGAAGATTTTTCCGTCCAAGAAGTTCTGAGCAATAGTTGGCTTTGTGCTGGAGGGAGTCAAATGCCTGAACCACATATCTGTCAAGAGTCTCCAAAAATTTGGTGACCCTAATAAAAACAAAAAGTATAACAAAAAAAAAATCTTTGTTCTAACAGTCAAGTGCCAAACACTATCTGTTCAGCAAATACATGAGCAAAAAATTGACTTTGTATGTTCTTGCACGATAAATAGTTCTATACATTAACTTCCAATTAAACAACAGTGGTTACGTCTTGGGCACGCAGTATCTAAAAGTTCACTTGTCAAACACGAAACCACAGTTTTGGAATGGCAGAGGGAGGTGGGTAACAGTGTTGGGATAGGAGATACGTGCGAGAACGCTGCAATGTCACTTCCATGAGATAGAGTCCAGCAGGCCGTTTCAAAGATACACGATGTCGTACAAATATATTACAGTAAACATTCTAATTTGTTATAATCTAAAATAATCTTACAAATGATGCACATACTGGATAATAAGTTAACTGCATTATGTTACATGGAGTTTATATAATCATGTAACATACTTACGTAAAAAAAGATATTTCATATATGTATCATACATTTACAAGTCATATATTACATATAATGATATTGAGTTGTCTTTTAAGAGTAAAAACTACTATACATTTATTGAAATTTCTAGTATAAATGATATTATTATCATTTATGGCACTGTTTGTGATGCAACAAAATGGTTGGAACACCCAACGATTTACTGCACGTAAACTGCGGACACAAATGGAAACACAAACAAAATTGTCCCAGTCTGAAATTGCGTTTAAAATGAGGTAAAGCAAAACTTACAGTAGTGGAACACAATATCACAGAATGTATCACGAGAAAACCTGACCAATACTGCAGCAGGGCTATGAGACACACTCTGAGCCATCTCAATACAACAAATGAGAGAAGCCAAGGGCTTACCTAAGATTATTTGGCAGCCAGGGTGAAAAAGTACTTCACCCCTAACGCAAAAAAAAAAAAATTAAATACACAAATTTTTAACCATTACATTTCTGAATGAATGATCTTGAGAATATTGTTAAATCAATGTACAAAAAAAGGCACTGAACAGGTAACACTGCATAAAATTTTATATAAAAATAGGGAAACCAGTCACAATACACAGCTTATTTTTCACATTTACATATAGTATGGCCAGCATATGCATAAGACTTAATTATGCAAACAGACACATTATATAAACAAAATTAATTTTTTATAAACTAACCACACGCAATCATGGGCCTAATTCCTGAATCTCGTTTAACTAATGCGAGGAAAAGAAAATCAATTTTAGTTTCCAGCTTGAAAATAATTTCACACAGATCAGCAGACATCAAGATTAGAGAGGACTCAGGAAAGCTACAACAGCAATTTCACAGAGGTTAGAAAACGGTGGGGAGGGTAAGAGGAGTGCATGTCACAAAAATGTAATTACTTATAGTTTAAAGAATTTAACAGNGCATATGCATAAGACTTAATTATGCAAACAGACACATTATATAAACAAAATTAATTTTTTATAAACTAACCACACGTAATCATGGGCCTAATTCCTGAATCTCGTTTAACTAATGCGAGGAAAAGAAAATCAATTTTAGTTTCCAGCTTGAAAATAATTTCACACAGATCAGCAGACATCAAGATTAGAGAGGACTCAGGAAAGCTACAACAGCAATTTCACAGAGGATAGAAAACGGTGGGGAGGGTAAGAGGAGTGCATGTCACAAAAATGTAATTACTTATAGTTTAAAGAATTTAACAGNATAGAAAACGGTGGGGAGGGTAAGAGGAGTGCATGTCACAAAAATGTAATTACTTATAGTTTAAAGAATTTAACAGTTACTAATAAACTTGAATTAATAGCACCCATGACAATGCCATCATGGACCAAATAGGATCAAATACCAGAATTACATATAAATACCAAGTAGAAATTGCCTAGAACAAAGATAAAAATTTTATTGACAAAATTCCACCAACTGTTATAGAATGTGTCACAGTTGTAACATGATTTGTGATTGCAATTGGCCAAGTACAGCTTGTGAATAGCTGCACAAATTGCAAAGAAACATCAGCAACAAAGAAACTGAATAAGAGGAGCTAATTTTGTATACTGTTCCATGAGGTCACCTGAAGCTGCAACCCAATGTTCCAAAAGTTTTGAAACAGTAAATACACAATGTATTTGAATAATACTTTAAAATCAGACAGTTCCTCCTGTAATTTTTCCACAGAATACCAAATATACCCAGATCATGGGTTATCAGTAATCACCATTTTTCCAGCTTACACTAACCCAATGCGACTGATGACAGTATGTAAAAAAGCATTTTTCAATGTAAAGTAACAAACAAAANTCCAGCTTACACTAACCCAATGCGACTGATGACAGTATGTAAAAAAGCATTTTTCAATGTAAAGTAACAAACAAAAGAAATATTTTTTCTACTGCACAAGTGTATGCACACTCAATAATTGTCACCACACTATAAATCTTTGTAAATTTTAAGATGCTTTTTTGGGCAACCTCTTGAAACCACATGAAAAATTAGCTTCCTTTCAGANATAAATCTTTGTAAATTTTAAGATGCTTTTTTGGGCAACCTCTTGAAACCACATGAAAAATTAGCTTCCTTTCAGATATTACCCTATTTAATCTAAGCCGACCTTAATTCTAAGCTGTTATGTTGGCACATACTGGAAAGAAGTAAGCAGCAATTAGGCCGCCATGTCAGTTGTGTGATCATGATGTCGAGGAGACTATGTTTTGTGTATAACATAGTCTTTGGTACATTGCTACATAACATCACATCTAACATGTGAATGTTACGGCGATGTTTGAGAATAAAACCAGTGTACACTGAACATAGTGTTTATAATTATTTTCATAGTAACATCTGCTGACGAAGGCGTAATTCCGATGGAATCGGTTAAATGTGTGAGATTAATGTAAACTAATAAATTGCCGTCATGTAGGCTCGTGGGCCGGCACTAACGAATCTTTGTGAAGTGAATAACTGAATTTTTTTGTTTAAGCAAGTCTGTCATCATGCTGATGAAAGACCCAGCGATACCAACTTATGTGCAGGGGTCAGAATTGCTTGAGAACAATGTGGAACGACCAAAATTGTATTTCAAGGTGGTGGATACGAAGGAAGGTGATAAAGTTGCGGTGGTGGGCATAACCTTACCCCGGAGACATACGTGATTTTGAAAATGCAGATAAGCCCCAAAGGGCTGGAAGATGTTTCATTTGAGGATTGTATTGACTGTCTTCTCAAGGTATTGGCAACAAGGAATATCATTTTAGAGAAAGTTTCAAATTTTGGCAATGCCAGCAGCCACCAAATGAGACTGTAACAGAGTATATTGCTGTTATTAAACTCATTGCAACAATATGCAAGTATGAAGATTTTCTGGATGAAGTCTTGAGGGACAGGTTAGTTTCCAGTGTTCTGTCAGAGTAAATTATATGGATGCGTTGGCAAATTCGGCTGCTCTCATGAGTAGTGCTGAGTGTCAAGAAGTGAATGCGGTCACCAATCCTACATGTTCCAGTCAGTTGTCAACAGAGGATGTGCAGTATGTCAGTTCAAACAAAGGATGCCAGCCAGGACCATGTATCCTCAATGAAGCAAGGGTCCCAGAAGTTCAGCTGTGACTGTGGAGTACATAATCAGTCGAGCAACTTTCCAGCACGGAAGAGGGTCTGTTATAATTGTGGACGTATGGGTCACATTGCTAGCTAGGGTGTGCAGAAGCCACAAGGTAAAAGAATCATCGGTTTTAAGCCTTGTGTGTGCATATACTTCAGGCTTCCCAGTAGAACCAGCTTTAATACACNGGTAAAAGAATCATCGGTTTTAAGCCTTGTGTGTGCATATACTTCAGGCTTCCCAGTAGAACCAGCTTTAATACACGTAGATGTAAATGAGATCCTTTCAGTAGTAGACACAGGAAGTGCTGTTAACCTTTTGTGAGCAAAAGTCAAGAGTTGCCAATGGCAATGATATATCCTATTAGTGGGGTCTTGTACCAGTTCTTCAGCCGACGACACCTTCTATACCGTGTAGCCAAAGAGTCGTTGCTACCCCTGACACTTGCCATCAAGAGTCACCACACCCAATACGTACACCACACGTGATGCCTTGGGGTCCCTTCAGTACTACAAGCCACAATTAGTGTTCAGTTGTTCTCACAACTACTTAATTGTCAGCTCTCGTCCACTCTTCAAGCAGACAGGCTGCTTCACCTGTCTTGCTCTTTTACAAAGACCGTTGAACACCTAGAGTACGTAGAGGTAGGAGGTAGTACGGGTAACTGTGTTCTATTCTCAAGAGAATAAAACAAGTATTATAGCCAACTTCTGTCTTTCCTTGCTCTGTAATGAACGTGTGCCTTTTCCCTAACCTGGTAAGCTTCACCTTCAAAGGGACCGGCAGGGGACTGCGAATTGGCAACTGTTTTTGACAGAGTAGGAGTGCGGGAAGCCCCTAACCAGGACTGTACGTACATCACACACACAACAAAGTTGATGGCCACCGATATTGTGGACCAGGTACGTAAAGGTACCTGGTGCGCAAGTAGTACGGTAGAGCCCCATCCACTAGAAAAACACACGACAAAACATCTGGGCTAACCCATTCCCTCCAGAGCGTATAAACTCACCGGAGGGTGTTCCAGGTCTGACGAGGCTTGACCCAGGAACTTCTGGAGTACACTCTAGCTAGGAGTTTGTTGCCTTCCACACTCTATAGGATGAACAGTAGCACCTTTCCTGTCCATGATGTTCGCTCATCGACGAGGGAGCAGGAGGAACGACAGGAGGAACGACCGGAAGACAGCTGCTTTCCTTGCATCTTGCCATCCCCTAAGTTAACAACCCACACCAGCCCTCAGCTGTTTATCCCCACAGGAGAGCGCACAAGCCGCCCGACACTAGTGGAGCCTCAATCCGCTACCCTCCCCGCCAACCTCTTTGGCCTCCCAGAGCTGCCCATCCCACCATTGAATTTATCTACCAGAGGTACACCCTCCCCTTGACAGTGATCCTGTTCTATTCCAAGCTGCACCCTTCCTTGTTTTTCAAAAATATTTTCAGAAAAATGTATGGTTTAGAATTATGTAATTACGGTATATGCTAATTTAACTGAAAAAGAAGGGATTACTAATTGCTCATATGATCACTATCCTACATAAAATTAATGAGTTATAATGGAGATATGCTCAGAAAAATAACCACCCCACCATTGAAGAAATTACTTCAGCACAAAATTATCTGAAGCACTGTGAGCATTGTCTTCAAAATACACAGCTTACTTGGATACAGTGCTTTCAACAATAAAGACTACATGCTTAGAATGACTTAAGATGAAATTACAGATCTGACCAGGGATACAGTCAACAGCTATTGTTGAAGGAAAACGAATTACAATACTTTTAAGCTTCCAAATTATAACACATCAGTTAAATTTTTACGTGAATGCTGCTCCAATCTTAAGTGGGGGTGATGCTTTTAATACAGCAGTAAGGAACCCAACAAAAAGTAATGCTTTATCACGTTGGCTGAAATGCATCTGTTCTTAAGTAGCAAGTGAGTGAGTATTTTCAGCTGCTGGCAAATAATGTTTCTTCACAATGACAGAAATTACATGTGTGTACAACAAAGTTTGTTTTAAATAAAATACATGCTACTCAAAATATGTAGTGAATTGTGACATCATCGATACGTACTGATGAAATGTTCTGTATAATTTCATACTATCACATGGAACATTTCTTATGAAAAGTACTCTATGATTGTCACAAAACCAGAATTTTCTCACGCACAGTTCAGTATGTAGTATTTTTTGCTGAAGTAATCTTTTATGTAAATATTAAAAGTCTGCAATTATAAAAACATGAATTGATCCCCCACTCCACCCCCAATAAAACAAAAAATTTTATATCATTATCCATGGAAGTACACCACTTTTCCACTTGAGTTACTGTTGCAAGATTTGATTGATAAGCACTCGAGAGAGAAGGATAATGATGGACACTCATCATTCACGAACTTACAGCCGCCTCGCCATCTTGGTATTCACCGCTCCTCCTGGGAATGCTGCCGGACCACTTGCGAGGTACTGGATACATATGTGCTGCACACTGTATAGTTCCACACCCACACACACAATATAATACAAGAGAATATACAACATATCACCCACCCAGACCGACTGAGGTCTCTTAGACTACACACACAAACAGTCACACTATGTACAAAATATCACATTTTTGAGAACTGGCGAGCATTATTGGGTTGGCAGGCGGTACAGCTAGTGTACCATTCGAAACAACTGTCCCTTTTCGGTGCGCACTTTCACCACTCTGACGATGATGTCTGCTCTAGGATGTAACTTGACGACTCTGGCCAAGCACCAGCTCAATGAGGGTATACGTTCTTCACCTACACGGACCAAATCTCCCACAGTGAGTCCTGGTTGGTTGGTTTGCCACTTGCCTCGATGTTGCAGCAGTTGAAGATACGATACCATCGTCTCAAAAACTGATTGGAAAGTGCACACACCATTTTCCATCTCCAGGACAGGCAGAGTGCACTATCACTGTTCTCATCACACGATACAGGGACAGCTACAAGGGGCCTACCGATAAGAAAATGCCCTGGTGTGAGGACAACAAAGTCACATGGGTCGGATCATGACGGTGTCAATGGTCTGGAATTTAGGACAGCTTCAACCTTAGTACACAATATCATTAATTCCTCAAAAGTGAGAATCTGATTGCCAATGACTAGCCTGAGGTGGTATTTGGCTGACTTCATTGCTTCCCATAACCCACATTGATGGGGACTTGCTGGGGGAAGAAAATGAAAATTAATAAAATGAGTTAAGAGAGAAGATTTAAAAAATGGGAGATTCAAGAAGTTGGATACAGGATTGTTGAAGCGACCTTGCCGCACCCACAAAATTGGTCCCACAATCTGAATAGAGACTCGTGAATAATTCTTGCCTTGACACAAACCGTGTTAAGGCTGCAACAAAACTATCAGCAGTTAGATCAGTAACAACCTCAATGTGCACTGCCTTAGCTGCAAAACAAATGAAGATGGACAGGTAAGAGTAGTGTCACGATGTAACTTGTTTAGTCTGATGGAAATGGGTCCAGCATAATCTACTGACTCCCATCTGCTCAAAGATTCCAGAGGATGTGTGACTCTCTGCCGGCAAATCACCCATAGGTGAAGGAGTGTTCACAAGTCGACACCAGAAGCATCACACACACTTGAAGACTCCAGATCGAATTACGGATCAGGTTGATCAAATCCAAAATTTCTGTGATACGAGAGACTGCAGTAATTGTGGTGCTGCAAGCAGATATCTCAGGTGGTAATGATCCACCAATGCTTCAACCACTGCATGGTCTTTCGGCAGTATCATTAGGTGCTTAGTTGCAAACTCCATGTTGGCATTGGAAATGTGACCACCCGCTCTTAGCACACCATGGGAATCCAAAAACGGTGCCAAGCTCTGTATTCGTGTTGAACAAGGCTTTCCTCCATTGAGAGGTTTCAAGTCATCATGTAGACGAGCATGTTGGATGCATTTGCATACAAGAATGGCAGGTTCCTCCAGTTCCAAACTTGTTAAGGGACCACTGTTACAAGGTTGTGTTTTGGCACGTCTGATGAAACGCCTAACATAAGCCATAATGCGAACCGACTTGGGCCATGATGAGATTCGTTGGAACACAGAGAGCTCTTCAGGAATTTCATGAGTGTTCAGCAAGGCGAGTTGAGAAGATTTGAGGTCTGAGATATTGTCATCATGCCCCGACACAGTGGACACTGGCCACTGTTCAGGTGGGTGGACTAGCCAACCAGGGCCATGCCACCAGAGGTCATGAGAGAGAAGGTCAGGAGGGAGTATGCCACGAGATGCACAACCCGAAAGATTATCTTGACATGTTTCCACAGCTGAGGAGGAACCTATTCTTGAATTTGACACACTCGATTAGCCATAAACGTTTTTAACTAGTATGGCGGTGACTTTATCCAAGCTAGAGCAACACTGGAATCAGTCCACGCATGGGTTACACAGATATGCAAGTATTGGCTGAGGAAGTTGTGGCAATAGAAGATCAATTTTGCCAGTCAATGAGCATCACACAATTCTAAACGAAAGAGAGACACTTGTTTCAGAGAAGCTACCCATGCCTTAGCCATTAACAAGTGCACACACACGTTCCCTTCAGTGTTCGTACTCCTCAGATACACGACTGCTGCATAGGCGCTCTCAGAGGCGTCGGAAAAACCATGCAATTCCCCACTGACCACATCAGGACATGTGAAGCGTGGTAAGCTAAGGGTTTCAATTTTAGTCAGACAATCCATGAATTGATTCCAAGTTGCCTGAGTTGACTGGGGTAAGAGGTCATCCTAATTCAGTCCTTGGGTCCACAACAATTGCATTAGAATTTTGGCCCACACAGTTAATGGAGCAAGCCAACCCATAGGATCATATATGCGTGTAATCTGGGAAAGGACAAAGCGTTTGGTGGGACTTCTNGGTCCACAACAATTGCATTAGAATTTTGGCCCACACAGTTAATGGAGCAAGCCAACCCATAGGATCATATATGCGTGCAATCTGGGAAAGGACAAAGCGTTTGGTGGGACTACTAGAGTGGACCCGTAGGTGATACGAGAAAGAGTTCTTCACTGGATTCCAGTACAGACCAAGGATGTTCACAATAGTAGCTGATGACAAGTCCAGCACCCTAGGACTTTCACAATTGGTCGCAGGCACATCACTGAGGAGCTGAGGCTCATTACTCGACCATTTCCGAAGCTCAAACCCACCCCGGCATAAAAAAGTTCGACCAGCTGAATTTTCACCAAATTAGCTTCATATAACGACATTGCGCCTGTGATGATATCATCCACGATGATGTGGCTCTCAAGAGCATTGGCAGTTAGTGGATATTAATCACCTTCATCTCACGCAATGTGCGAATTGCCAAGAATGGAGATGGTGTGAGGTCATAGGTTACTGTATTCAGCTAATAAACTGTAAGGGGTAGTGATGGGTCCTCACGCCACAGAATAAGCTGGCATGGTCGGTCAGCCTCATTGACAAAAACTTGGCATTAAATTTGCATAATGTCGCATGAAAAAACTACACTGTAGAGTCTAAAGCTTAGAATTATGTCATTGATGTCATTTTGAAGTTTAGGACCCGGGATTGAAATGTTATTGAGTGAAATACCATTGGATGTCTGTGCGCTGCCATCAAAAACAACCCTGAATTTGATTGTGGAGCTAGATGTTTTGAGCACCCCATGACGAGTGATACAACACTCTGTGCATTTCTCGGTCACTATCCTGTTTGAAGGAGGGGGTATACTGCTCCATATGACCTACCAGAACATATTTGTCGCCTCGTCACTTACCCTTAGTGGGATTTACTGTTGGAGGGTAAGGCCGAGGTACTTCTCCCCCTGGACATCAAAGCAGTGGTCGTCGCTTGAATGGGGTTTTTCCTGGTGCCTGAGTTGTTGGCTCTGGCCACGTCAATAATTGTGCGTTGAGCTTTGGGTGACACTCAGGCAAGCGATGGGCGAATGGGTGCCCTGGTAACGTTAGCTAGCCGGACAAAGGTAGGTGTATTCTTTGACGGCGTAGGTGACAACGGAGATACTATTCGTGGTACGTGCCGGAAGAGGTTAGAAGTGGAGCTTGCTGAGTTGGTGGTTGACCCTCTTTGACATGCAGCCTCCTCTTTCGTCCAGTAGTATACCTGATTGTGAACTGGGCTGCTTTCCCTTTGCACCCCAGCCTTAACTAACCCTAGCTTGGCAGCTTTGCCCCGCCCAACACTATAATGAGGCAAAGGTAGTGGGGGTAACCAATTAGGTTGATAGTGGGTGGTCAGTAATACTGGTCTTCAACCCAGATACTTGACGCACGGAACGTCACGGTCTGACACAAGTTCCAAGCTGGAGGAACGTCGCAGTCTGACACAAGTTCCAAGCTGGAGGTTACAGTAGACGGCAAAGGGAGTCCGCTCCCTGATGCGTGGAACGTCGTGGTCTGACACAGGCACTTACTGGAAGGTCATAAGTCCAACAGACAACTGCTCTAACGAGGCCCAGGAAGGCAAGCTTCCTAAACTGCACTTCGAGACAGTTATCAATAGGAGAGAAAAGGAGCAAGGTGTCGGCTCATGTCTGACCCTGGAAGAGTATTACTAGGACAGGTGACGAACTGGAAAGAAAAAGGACAAGGTGTAGGAATACAGAGTGCTGGAGAGAACTCGAGCAAGTTCGATTTATGCCAGTTTTATTGATTGCTCAATTATATGACACTTAAAAAGCCTGTACCCTGACTGAAGCCTGAAGGGCCGGTCTTCAGTTGCCAACTGGTATAGTTACCTATATCTCGGAAGACACGGCAGCGCAGGGGGGCGAGGGCAACCCCAAAATGGTACTCGCACTAGTGACAGCTGAGAGTAACCTGCAACCTAGCTGGAAGCATGGAGGCTTTGGTATGCTGACGGGCAGCGCGGCAGTGTCGTGCAGAGCAGTGCTCTTGACTGTTGCAACTTGAAAAAGTCAGTTGTTCTTCGGGCAGCGTGACGTTTTGCAAAGACGAGACGTGAAGTCTGGACTGCGTAACACCGGGCAAGTGGACTGGCGTAAGATGGCCGTCGGTGTGCTTTCTGGCAAAGTAACACCGGGCAAGTGGACTGGCGCGAGACGGCCATCAGTGTGCTCTCTGGCAAAGTAACACCAGGCAAGTGGACTGGCACAAGACAGTCTCGAACTGAGGACTGCGGGTCCTATTTAAACTTGGCTCACAGAACCAGCGTGGGGGTTGCAGGGTGTAGAGAAAGAGACGTGAAGGAGAGAAGAGAGTAACTGAGAGCAGCTGTGACCTCCCCCTCACACGCCAGGCGCTGGAGGGTTAACCAACGATGTGATGCGAAGCGGGTTGCAGCGCAGCAGACAGCAATGGTTGGTCAAAAAACCCCTGGCTTGGAAGGCATTGTGTGGCATGTATGGTGTAACGGGTCTTCTTAGGAAGTAGCCGCGACTGTGGCAAGGCTAGATTAGATGAGTGATGTCGCTCGTGGCGTGTCGTCATAGTCAGTCATTAACTCTGTACACATAGTATTCATCTCAGGCTGCGAATTAAGTTTCCTTTCTAGTAAATAGAATATACATTTGGAAATTTTGTACGAACCCCGAAGAGATCGGGTCTGGGGTTTAAAGGGAAGAGAAACCTTGTATCTTTCAGTTTCTACTAGTGTGCGAGTATCTTTGAAGTGTTTTTCACANGGGGTTTAAAGGGAAGAGAAACCTTGTATCTTTCAGTTTCTACTAGTGTGCGAGTATCTTTGAAGTGTTTTTCACAATACTCTTCTTCAGGTGGCTTTGCATCGACCTGAGGAGGCTATTCAGTTTCCCAGAATTGTTTGAAGTTGACATCCAACAAGCTCTCCATACCAACAAACACAGATACCAGTCCCTGCTCTGTATCTGTACAGGACTCGGGGGTATTCCCCCAATAACACCCATCCCAACTTGGACTCTAATACTACAGGCATGTGTTGTCCCAACTCTAACTGTCCACTCATACCAACATAAGCACAGACGTCAGCACCCACAAGTATATCGATGGAAGCAGGTTTATTGAAAAGAGTGTCTGCCAAAGAAAAGGAACCCAACTGAGCACAAACACAGGAAACAACAGACACACGTAGCAAGTTGCTAGTAATTTGGACACGAAAANAAAGGAACCCAACTGAGCACAAACACAGGAAACAACAGACACACGTAGCAAGTTGCTAGTAATTTGGACACGAAAAGAGTGAGTGAAAGAAGGTACACTGAGGTTCCACTGATGACTGAATCTGACAGGTTATTTCCTCCTTCAAGCNGAAAAGAGTGAGTGAAAGAAGGTACACTGAGGTTCCACTGATGACTGAATCTGACAGGTTATTTCCTCCTTCAAGCTGACAGCACCATGACAGAGTCCCACGACACTTTCACCGGCTTTGTGTTAGGGTAATGAGAGGACTTCCGCAGATGCTTTAGAGATAAAAGATGCTTGCGCTGCACTGTTCAGCAAACACGGCATGACGTGGCTTATTGTCCGGACCGTAAACCTTCACCAAGGCAGTAGACAATAACACTGATATGTGTTCCTTAGCCGAAACACCTGCGAACGTTTCGCCTGGAAGATGTGTGGGGTCAAACATTTTGACTTGGGGAATTGAAGATACAGTGGGCTTATCTATGTGGAGCAGTGTATGATGCTTTTGTTGACATTGATAACAGGTGCGAGTAGAGACACATGATGCTAGCCTATGGGCTATCCCAAGGCAACTGAAACATAATTTTTTGTTCCGAGCTATTTGNGAGTAGAGACACATGATGCTAGCCTATGGGCTATCCCAAGGCAACTGAAACATAATTTTTTGTTCCGAGCTATTTGTTGTCTGTCTATAGGTGGGGCATCAATGAATTCAGGCCACTTGTACAAAGAATGGGTGGTTTTCTGACACACTGCACAAGATCTTGTTTTAGGTTCTGAACTGGTAATAAATACTGCCTTTTGTTGTGAGGTTGTGTGACTTGACTTCGTCAGCAATGGTTTCCCAGATGTGTTATTTGCACTAACCTTATTTCCTACATCAAAAGGATAATACATANGAGTAGAGACACATGATGCTAGCCTATGGGCTATCCCAAGGCAACTGAAACATAATTTTTTGTTCCGAGCTATTTGCTGTCTGTCTATAGGTGAGGCATCAATGAATTCAGGCCACTTGTACAAAGAATGGGTGGTTTTCTGACACACTGCACAAGATCTTGTTTTAGGTTCTGAACTGGTAATAAATACTGCCTTTTGTTGTGAGGTTGTGTTACTTGACTTCGTCAGCAATGGTTTCCCAGATGTGTTATTTGCACTAACCTTATTTCCTACATCAAAAGGATAATACATATTTAATACTCTAGACTGAACAATATCTATAAGTTCAGAAACCTTAGAAGTTGTGTCAGTGCTGTCTACGTTAGTTTTCGAACTCTGTGAGCATACACAAATCCAACTTACGCATCAAAACTGTGACCAGAACAGGGTTATTGTTTGTGATATCATGGCCTTAGCCTTCCAGTGCACAAGCGTTCTCATTGAAGGTCTTGACAAACTGTTTGACTGATTGAAGATTTGTAGAGTTTACAGCAGGCAGGTCCCGAATTCTGTTTATGTATAGAATAGCAAGTTTCCTGACGTTCTAGTACTGGGATATGAAAAGTTTGCAAGCTACTGTGTAGTATTCAGTTGTAATAGGTAGATTGTTTACTAACTCTAAAGCTTCTCCCTTGAGACATCCCAACAAATACTGGAATTTCTCAATATTGGCTAATCCCTGATTGTCATGTATCGTCACCTGGTACAGCTGGGAGAACATGGGCTATTCGTACCAATGACCTGAAAAGGATGGCAAATTAATTTTCGACAGACATACATTTGCAGACGAGGCAGCAAGAAAAGATGTGGAAGAAGCTTATACAACATGAGAGGACAGAAATGAGGTTGAGACATTGTGTGTCGTACAACTGGGCAAACATGGACTTGTGCCTTGCGGTAACACATTTTTGTCCAAATCCTTCAAAGGGTCCATTTGCAAAAGTTTGTTGCACAGAGTGTTTACTGCACTTTCAACAATGTACAGTTGTGAACCAAACGCATTCACTTCGCGAACATCATTCAGCGTGACTTCAGGGGCCATAATCAGTGCTTGTAACCTATAATTTGTGTATTTAAGCTTACTATCTTGGAGCTTGAACTTAAGCAAAAATATATTAAACCACATGGGTAGGATCACAACAGCAAACAAAATAACGGCAAAACATAAGGAAACTAATATAATACACATGATGGGCGAAATGCCTGATGAGATAATAAGTTATGTCGTCGTGTCTGACAGAAAACACTCCTCAACACACAAGGAAGAAACAAGATACAGACATGTAATTACTCACCCACGTGCCAAAAAATATCAACGAACGTGACATAATGGAAGCACCAAAACTTATAAAACTTACGTTTTCAACAAAAAATATCACNTCAACACACAAGGAAGAAACAAGATACAGACATGTAATTACTCACCCACGTGCCAAAAAATATCAACGAACGTGACACAATGGAAGCACCAAAACTTATAAAACTTACGTTTTCAACAAAAAATATCACCAAAACTGAATATTTCATCGCATAATAATTAAGAGCTGCGAAACAAATCTTCATTAAATCTGAGGATGCTTGAGTTGCGAGAGTGGATCCAGAGTGGCGGCGCTGTCACTTCACACACATGGTACATATCTACATTTACGCTGCTGCGCACGTAAAAACTAACAAAACTTTATCACAGTTATGCATCACAATTTCTGGATACGAAATCCAACCATGGAGGACCAAATATTACAAGATTTGATTGATACACACTCGAGAGAGAAGGATAATGATGGACACTCATCATACGCGAAATCACCGCCTTGCAATCTTGGTATTCACTGCTCCTTCTGGGAATGCTGCAGGACTACATGCGATACTTGATACATGCATGCTGTGCACTGTGTGGTTCCACATCCACAAACACACGACATAGTACATGACAATATACAACAGTTACCGTATTTCGGCATGTATAGGCCACACATTGAAAAAAAGAAAAAAAAAAAACCCCTCCCAAAAACATGTTTATGAATTTGTCAACATACAATACGCTTTAACGTTTTAACTTAGTATCAAAGGAAGTCAAAAAACAAATAACAAATGAATAGGTCATCACTCACTTGCATAAAAAAACACGGTTGTGCACGGGCCATGTATAATACAAACAAATACGCTCGCTTGGTACACACGTTAGTAACACAAGTACGTTATTGCACAATAGCACGACTCAAAAATTATCATTAAAAATACCAGTAACTGATTGAAAACGGCAAACAGAAAGCCACACAAGGGCGGGAAGGGGAGGAAACAAGTGATATGTGGGCGACACTGATAAGTGAAAGAGACAACAAAAGGGTTGGGAGGGGTTGTGGCAACAGAGGGTGCAACAAGGTCAAAGTCCTTTCCCCTGCAGCTACTCACGCTCTTTTATTCTGTCTGGTGGAATACTGCGCTTGTGCCACTTTTCAGCAGGCAGAGACCAACCGGAGACCAGCTGGCGCAGCGACAACACACTCAATTGCAAACTAATTAGTTGTACGTTGACATAGTTTGCTGTTGCTGTGCCAGTTGGTCTTTGCACTAGCATGATGAGACCCAGCAATATTTACTGGAATACAAAAATTCTGTGTAGCCTATACTTGAAATATTAATTATCTCCTAATTTTTCATTAAAAACTTCTGGTGAAACCTATACACACATGTGGCCAAGCCAAAATATGGTACGTTCAATATCCTAAATGATGTTTCACAAAATTCATGTGACAAAGTTCACAAAAATTGTGTTTTAATATCCTTAGGAACGCACACTGCATATTTTATTTAATACTTTTGAAACAATACAAAAAATCATTGTTTCTTGAAGCAAAAGTATGAAAATTACACACATAGTAATGTAATGTATTTCAAACTTTTCAATAATTTAGTGTCCACAAAATGCATTTAAAATTCAAATATTTAGTAAGATTTTTTTTAAATGAACTTTTAAGATGTAAACATAGATAGTTTGAACTATTTTTTCCAAGTCATAACGTTCAGAACATGTTCCATTAAACTGGCACTCTCCTTCCTAATTCTAGACTGGTTTCCCCATCAAACGAAAAAAATACTTATGAAACTGTAAAACACTCAGTCTCGGGTATAATATGCTACCTTCTTCAAATTTCTGAAATTAAACAAATTTATACATTAAACTAAAAAACAATTACCTATTCAAAAATATGCACTTGAATAAACCGAAAATAAATTGCCAACCATGAAGTAACCTCTGTGTTTAAATGTTAAAAAGGTATACATATACGAAGGGAAAAATTTAACATCAAATACAAATTTCTGGATGAAATAGCTGCATTACTTTCACAGCCCTGGAACAGTATCATAATACAAAAAAAAAGCACAACTGAATACAGTTAATGTTGAGTTTCACACAAGTCACAACCTTCAACATCGCTCATTAGAGCTGCCAGTTGTAAAACCATACACTTGCTTGTTTTTCAAAGAAGGAATCAAATTGAAGTAAGAGTAATTTAAAAATTAAAACAAGCAACACTAATAGTATTTAAGATAACTATTTAGTGTAAAAGTTCATTTCTTACATCTTCACACTTCATTACATTCAAACTTCAGGTTAACTGAACCAAACTTGTCGAGTATATAAAACAAAAGAGGACCTATTTTTAAAAAAATGTCTGGCAGCTCTACAGCTTATAATAAAAATGGCCGGAAATCTTCCATCACCCAAAATTACCTTCACTTATTTCCATATTTTGGTATGCTATACCTATGCAAAAATCCCCTAAAACTACAGCCATTTAAATTAAAAAATAGGTACTGCCCTACAAGACCTTTAGGAATGGAAGATCCATTTTACTCTGATACTAGTAATTTTTACATGTAATTCTCTTACATAATTCCTCCACATAATATTACACTGAAAGTTTATGAAACTTAAAAAATTAACAGAATTACTTTACTTACTTGCACATCGCAACACACATACATAGTATTATAAGTTTCAGCCTTTAATTTGAACTTTGTGTGTGTACATAAAAACTGTAGTCCAACTTTGTAGTGACACTATGGAACATTCCACAAAAATGTGAAGATGCCATAATTACAGTTTCTTTGCATATGTATCATAATGTAATACAACTACGTTAACTCAGTACTATCTTACTGTCACTACAGCAGCTGTTCTGAGAACCCCACATTCCAACTTCAAGTTTTCAATTACTTGTGCTGCAATCATGCAAGTAAATACAATACAATTGATCACTGTATAGCACAAACTCATTTAACAAATTGTTAACCAATGCACTTTACCATTTCACTGGCCACTAAAAATTATAAAAAGTAAACTTGTAGTACAATGTGATGTATTTAGTGTTTACGATTACGATCTTGTGTGGTTGTGTCATTAGTAGACACATTCGATTTTATCAATATTCTAAACACATGAGACAATGAGATATGAATATACTAAGTGAAACTAATATATATATATATATATATGTGTGTGTATATGTTTATTTCAGCTCATTATGTTTCTGTATCATTACAAGAATTTAATTCTATTGTCTTGATCATGAAAAAAAAAAAATTGCAATTTCCATCCCTTGTGGATAAGGGGTTACATCTGCAATCTCTTTTCACAGGCCCCTCAGAGTAGCTGGCAGTCTTTTACTATCGGCTATAAAGATATTGCTATATCATCATAATTTCTTATAATTTATTTTTCTGTTGAATCAATATATTTTAGTCAAGGTTGTGACAAATATGTTGAAAGCAATATATGCAGACTGTTTTTTCTTCAGGTACAGAAAAAGGGAAGACAATACNTGGTTGTGACAAATATGTTGAAAGCAATATATGCAGACTGTTTTTTCTTCAGGTACAGAAAAAGGGAAGACAATACTGTGTTTTATAAATAAAGATATTTTGTTTACTCTCACCTCTGAGACCTGTCCGACAGCGATGAGAAATATGAGATGATGTCAAAGGATGTGGTACATTAAAAATTTACGGAATAAGTTAGTCAACATTCCTTAGAATGTAATGGTTACAAGGTTACAGTCTATTCTTTTATACTGTGCCCAGGTAATTCAGTAATTGCTCTAGTTTGCTGAAGAAAGTACATACAGTAATCATTAGCATTACCACTATGTTCCTCTGCTTATGTTTTTCCAAACACTACACATTCAGACACAATGCAAACTGGGCCAAATAANCATTACCACTATGTTCCTCTGCTTATGTTTTTCCAAACACTACACATTCAGACACAATGCAAACTGGGCCAAATAAAAGTCATTATTTACAACATATTTACAACTAAGGTTTGTTGGCAAACAATACGAAGTGGGTACGTTTGAAANTAATAAAAGTCATTATTTACAACATATTTACAACTAAGGTTTGTTGGCAAACAATACGAAGTGGGTACGTTTGAAATATGTAAAAAAGGATGAATTACACATAATGTGAATCACTAATGACAAGTATTGTAAAAGGAAATTAAAGCTGGCATTTATAGTAGGAGGCTTGTTTGGCAAATACCATGAAATAAGGTTTATTTTTCAAGCAATAATTATATGAGCAATGAATTCTTAACATATAAGTATTTTGCAAAATAATTATTACATAAGTCTTACTTAATAGCGCCAAACTTTGCTGGAGGNAATTCTTAACATATAAGTATTTTGCAAAATAATTATTACATAAGTCTTACTTAATAGCGCCAAACTTTGCTGGAGGAAGTACAATAGTACCCCAATTTTACACTTTCCAAGGATCAACAAGCAAATATTAACGCAAATTAAAACTGCATACAAAGTTCCAAATACTATTTTTTTGGGCAAAATAAGTAAAGTAAAACCTTTTTAAATGAACCCTGATGGTTTCCAGAAATTAGGTTATTTTGGAAAGAAGATCGCTATAAATATTTTGGNGAACCTTTTTAAATGAACCCTGATGGTTTCCAGAAATTAGGTTATTTTGGAAAGAAGATCGCTATAAATATTTTGGGTAATTTTGGACTGATTTGACCTACCCTTAAAACCTATATATCAAAATTTGCCATTTTTTGCAAGAAGTCCATGTTTAATCATCTTTAGCACAAAAGTTAACCTTTTTAAAATTAAATATAAATTAATTTTATTGGTAGATGTCTTCTGACAAAAATATACCCAAGAGGCATATATTTAGCCTCCCTTTGTCTCCCAAAATGTGAAAAACATTGAGCAGCATGACGTGTGACGGATTAGGAGTATTAGAGCGGCACTGTCCCCCCCACCCCCCTTCGCACATAACCAGTGTAGGGACTTAGAGACACACGTGGCAGCCGTCGTCATCACCACAGAGGAAGGTCAAGCAGAGGCAACCACGCGCCACAAACCGTACACATGTCGCTGATGCGTAGCCCTCCCACCCCCCACCCATCTTCACCCCCTACACCTCTAGCAAGCCCATGAGATCTGTTGAGCGCCGAGATATCACCAAATAATCATGTGTATTTTGCCGGAAATCAGAAAATACGCATTGAGGAATAGCTGACAGAGTAAGCTATGGGAAAGGTGCCACCTTCCCCCCCCCCCAAACCTTCCTGAACCATGGCACGTGGCTGAATGGCTTTGTACTGAAGGCAACCACCTCACCCCCTCCCCCAACAAGNCACACTGTATTCCACAGTGGTGTAGCGTCAAGTTAAATAGTCACGACCAACATGGGGCCTAGATAAGCCCGCGTCAGTTAAGTTGGCTTCCCAACAGTGAGGCATCAAGTTAAGTTGGCTTCCCCAANGGGGCCTAGATAAGCCCGCGTCAGTTAAGTTGGCTTCCCAACAGTGAGGCATCAAGTTAAGTTGGCTTCCCCAACGTGGAGCCCAACCCCGGCAAGTTAAATTGGCGCCCTGACAGGTGGCGTAGCGTCAAGCATAAGGATATACTGATCATCATAAGTCTATATTCAATCATCTCTGGCACAAAATCAAAAAGATTTTTGCATGGAAAATAAAATTTAATTCAATATTCAGAAGTGTTCTGAATAGGATTATACCACACACTTCCATGTTGTCAAAAAATTACAAAAACTGTAACATTGGACGCTGCATACTTTTTGCACAATTTTTACAAATGAAACCGAAGCTTCATCAGTTCAGAGATACGGAAAAACTGCACTTTTGCAATATTTATACCGCACACAAACTCTACTTTCCGTAACCCAGATTACCATCTCTGAAACGCTGTTTTTAACAGATAGTATACGTATAAATGCACTGAAGGAGGTCATAGTCATGTGTGTTTGTCGTAAATTCTGATGAATACCAAGGGATGATCCCAATAAATGGGAAGGTGTTGAGCAGTGTGAAGAGGGGGAGGGGAGG
>NQII01000629.1:299690-315996 GCA_002778355.1 Clitarchus hookeri | reverse complement strand
GGGGGGGGGGGGGAGAGATAACCTATTTTTATAGATGTGTGGTATGGACAGTAAATGACTCGCCAAGAAAAATGCAATGCTCAGGAACTAAAAAAATTTCTATTAATTTATTTTTTAACAGGATTCCCTCAAATTTTCCCCTCTTTTTGAACCAAATTTTTTACGGTTCCTCAAAAACAAATGATTATATAAAGATGGTCGCTATAAATGAAATCAATATGCAGAGGTTCTGCTACATAAATTTAGACATTAAAAAATCCTTCCTTGGGAACTCAATAGTAGCACCTAACTATCATATAACATCATACATAAAACAAACTATGATTTAAACAATGGCACCATGAAAAACAATAATCTGAAACTGCTGGAAGTGATTGCAGTCTTCATTGCCTTCAAATCTTGGGTAGCATTGGCTTGGCCTAGGGGGCAACAAACTACAAATCCTGTCGAGTCACTATTTCTTCAGGTCACATACTGACAGCACCAAAAATAAAATGCAAATTTATTCATACTTAAAAATTGTAAATTTATGAACAATCAAAATAACTTAGCTTAATTTACTACTGTTAGGAGGTTAGAAGAATAATTTCACTAGTAATATCATACAGACAATGCAAGGACGTAAAAAAAAAANTTACTACTGTTAGGAGGTTAGAAGAATAATTTCACTAGTAATATCATACAGACAATGCAAGGACGTAAAAAAAAAAAAGTACGATAAAATAAGGTACAGTCTTCAATGCTTGGTTGTAAAATGGATTGGAAACTATTAATGTACNAAAAAAAAAAGTACGATAAAATAAGGTACAGTCTTCAATGCTTGGTTGTAAAATGGATTGGAAACTATTAATGTACGTCATGTATAACAGTTTTCCACTAGATGAATGAAAGTAAGAAGAAAATAAAATAAAAGAAGTCACCTAGACAATGTTAACCTTGGCAAAAATGGGTTCCCTAGATTCACTAATGTTCTTTTTCTTTCGAATGTTTGGTTTACAAGGTAACCAATACCTGAATTAATCACTTTTCATCCCACTGATGTGCTTTCACTAATGTTTTTAAGTGTGCAATAAATGCATGACATGTTTACAATTTGTAAACTCATAAGAGCTCAATGCATGCACAGTGTGTCATCTCTCTACTTAGTTCATCTGAGAGTCAACCACTTTTTGTTATAGCTGTTTGTGTTTCATTTAAAGCAGAAAAATATTGGTAATATTTATGCAACACAGTATTGCATTTTACTTTGCATTATTCTGTAGTAGTATTTTCTAAAAAATGTAATATGCAAGAAATATTATTTTATTACTAAATTATCTGGGACCATAATCCACTGTAAATACATATAAGAATTTTGGTGAAACAAAAACAATGGTGTAAGACACCGGAAAACATGGGAAACAGGAATGTAAAATTGGGGTTTCATTGCATNTGGTGAAACAAAAACAATGGTGTAAGACACCGGAAAACATGGGAAACAGGAATGTAAAATTGGGGTTTCATTGCATTAGGTAACAGTATAAGACTTAACAACATAATGTAATTAAGATTACCATAATATATTTACAAATTTACCATGTCAGCATAAAAATACCCACTTTTATACACATTTTTATTATTAAAGTAGTAGTAATGTTAATTTATTTTTAATTTTTACCTCTAAATTGTTGTATTTTACACATTTAAGAATATAATAATCATGCACACTAATAAACTTACCTGTAAATTATAAATATTTTAATATCACGAGTGATAGCCATTAAATATCAAAAGGTACATAATGACTTCAGCATAAAAATACATCTCAACCTCAATTTCAGTACTCATATTGTAAACAGAGCCCTTACTAGCATGTCTGGTTCTGAGTAAATTCTCATTGGCAATTTTTAAAGTGAAATTTTAAATAAAAAAGAATCTTGGTTTCAAATATCAAGTCTATGCTTTAATTAATTAATGCTATTATTGTAAGCTTCAAAATTGGAAAATTACCTAACTATAGCTATTGTATGTTTTGTTCTTCAGAAACGTTTCATGTACATAAAACTAAGTAACACAGTTCAAAGAAAAATTATGAAATACTTCACTGCGATATTTGTTAAATATGTCAATTTCATAACATAAAAGATATTAAGAGTTCACACAAACGTATATGCTCACTATGAAGTTCACTCTAAGTTTATTCCAAGTACTACTTGGCTTCAGAAAACGCGTTATAAAACAATTTTATGGCTCATGTTCTCTTCATATAATTAAATTTGAACAACTGCTTTGGTGGAGATTTTAAACTAGCTAGACTGACAAGAGCGAGAGTGACAAAATGAGAAAATCTAGTATTTTGTATCAGACTACATAATACAAGCACACTATNTGACTGACAAGAGCGAGAGTGACAAAATGAGAAAATCTAGTATTTTGTATCAGACTACATAATACAAGCACACTATCAGTCTTGTCACTAGTACAACTGTCTTCCTCTATCACCTAAATAAAAACACCCCATAAAACCACATACCAACATAATTTTCAAATCTTCACAATGTAGCACAAATTAATAAACAAAATAAAAATAAAAGTACAAAAAATATTAGTGAAACCATTATAAATATGTATTACAAACACACTCTACAATAACTTTCAATATTTCTTCACAAAAGTAGATCTGAAAATGCAAATACATTGCAAACTTAAAGAGCCCATTCACTTAAGGTTGTACCAATTATTATACAAGTCAAAAGCTGTGCTATTCAGTGATCAACTGTCTCATCTCGAATTTTTCAACACAAAAATGAGTCTGTAAGAGAGACATTTAAAATAGAAGTGCAAGACTAAGAACAGTAAACACACTAACTGCAATGGTGCAGGACGTGAGGACATGGCTGGGCATTCCCACATGCGTTGCAATGGAAACACATGTCTGGTGGCAGGCAGGGTCGGCTGGCTATCCGAGGGCTCAGGGCTCATCTAAAGTACTTGAGCCCCGTAACAACCAGGAACTTCTCGATAAACAGCTCTGAGTCTAGCACTGCAATGTGTGCTGCCCTCCCAATGATTGAGTTGGCAGTGTTTGGGAGAGCATGGTGTACATCGTAACGCACAAAAGTCACTTCCGGCTTGTTGATAATTGGATACAGAATGTTATGCACCATTTCACGATACGCTGAACCTGGAACATTGACCATCACCACCTTCAGTCCCTACTCTTATCTTCTAGTTTTAACTAATTAACAAATATTAAATTTGACAGCTTGAGACAGCACAAATCATCTCTACCTCATTTGCTTTTATTCTATGCACATACACAGCTGTTTGCACACATACACAAACCCACAAAATACGCACACTCACTATGACTCCAATGAACCAACCCCACACAATGCCCAAGATGGCCAAAAACATGTTTGTGGATCTGGTTGTTTTTTATATGTAGTATTGCTCACTTCCCTTATACCTCTCAACTGTCAATTGCACCTGGTAAAAAAAAATTAATTCAACAAATACTTTACATTGCATTACATTTTCAAGTTTTATCTTTTCGAGTTAAATACAATTTTTTCTGTTTTTTTAAATATTTTTTACAAAAAGTGAATATTCAATGTTAAGAGCAACGTCTGAATTTTGTGCAAAAACATTTATCACCATTGGTCGGCAACGGTCAGCCAGCCAACTCCACTCTAAACAGTTTATCACCCTGTATCACTTTGCATCGAGTTATTGCAAAACAAGCTTAAGGCTTGACTTCACCCCTTTTGTAGAAATTCTTTGTTTTCGCATCATAATTTTGGATTCATAGTGATTACTGACAATATACGATTATAGGAAATTTACATTTTACGAGTTGTTTTATAATTTTGTGCGTAATTTTAATTGCGTGATACCGGCTTGTTGTAAAGAGTTGAGAAATTATTAATAAAATACAAAAATGTTAGACTATTTACAACAAGCAGACAATACACAAAATTGCACACACTAACATTAAATAACCCAAAAAATTTGCATTTTCTATAATCGCACATTGTCAATAATTAATATGAATCCGAAATTATGACACGGAAACTAAGAATTTATGCAAAAGGGGTGAAGCAGATTCTTAACTAATTCNTTAATATGAATCCGAAATTATGACACGGAAACTAAGAATTTATGCAAAAGGGGTGAAGCAGATTCTTAACTAATTCACATAAATCTACTATTTGATGTTCCTTAAATGAAAATTACCTTGTAAATGCAAACCACTGTCACCTTTACTTGAAGTAATAGTATTTAAAAGAGCTTTTCACTCAAAGGTAACAAATTTGTAACAAATATTAAAAATAAAACTAATACAACTGACGCGTGACACTATGTTGGGAAGCAACAAAGTCACACGGGAACAAGGTTCCTGTAGGTNTTAATATGAATCCGAAATTATGACACGGAAACTAAGAATTTATGCAAAAGGGGTGAAGCAGATTCTTAACTAATTCTCATAAATCTACTATTGGATGTTCCTTAAATGAAAATTACCTTGTAAATGCAAACCACTGTCACCTTTACTTGAAGTAATAGTATTTAAAAGAGCTTTTCACTCAAAGGTAACAAATTTGTAACAAATATTAAAAGTAAAACTAATACAACTGACGCGTGACACTATGTTGGGAAGCAACAAAGTCACACGGGAACAAGGTTCCTGTAGGTGTCAGGTCAGGGGCACCAGTGTTGGTGAAGCTCTTTATCGAGGAGGTGATTGAAATATCCGACGTTTAGCTCAGATAGGGTCCCTAGGAAGGGTCGGTCTCGTTGGTTGCCGACAGGGAATTAAGTCTTGACCCACGAGGTGAGGCCTCTTAGTGCTCGGGGTGGTTGTGGTGGCCTTACCGTCACTCTGCCTTACGTGATCAGTTGCTGAGGCGGTCCTTCTGCCCAGGGCTGTTGGTTGGGCCAGCCCCATGGCTTGCTGGGAATACCCACTGTGGGTTGTAGATCCCAGTTGACCTCCGTCTGGTGTGTAAGCGGCTGGTCCTTCCAGGGCCCACGCTGGCTCGTGCTGGTCCTTACAGCTGGAGGTGAAGTTGCTGCTGGTCACTGGTTCTCTCCGGGTAATCCCCGGTGTCATTGGTTGTCTCAGTCAAAGCTGGGTAACGATCGGGAGTTCCTTCCCTTCAGTTCGGATCTGGGTTCAAACAGTACTACTGGGTATACCAGGAGGCGAGGTCTCCCCGATTCCCTCGCAGCTTGCGCCTGTGCTTTGAGCAGTTGATATTGTTGGTAAGGTTTGGGGTGATTACCAAATGACTGGCCAACATAGAGGACAGATGCGGCCTTACCCTCACCCCACTGGTACAGTTCGCTTACCCAAGGACGTGGTAGGAGACAGTTGCGTAACTAAAAGTACCCAGAGGTGGTTAGGTCACGGCTTCGTCGGGCCTTTCACTCCTTCCGGTGGCTTTATATGCGGTGGATAGAGTGGGTTAACTGACTTGCCTGGCCTAACCGCTTCGTCGTGTGGTGTTCTTAGTGAGAGGTTCTATCGTACTACACACCTAGGTGCCATGCCATACCTTATCCATAGTATGGGTGGTCTGTTAAGGTTTGTCTCTCTTGACGCGCAAGCTGTCTTCTGTTATGGGAGGGCCCATGATCCTACTCTTTTGTCTGAAGTACACTAATAATACAGTGGTCTCCTTCTGCTCCCTTGAGAGGTGACGCTTACAGGGAACAGTCTGGGAGGGACAGTAGAGTCCACCCAAGAAATTACTCACAGAAGTTAATCCGTTACATATTTATTCCTGTGAGAATAAATACGGTGGCTCGTACTCTGCCTATAATCGACAGTCGCTTGATAATACTCTGTCCCTACGGAAGTTAACTAGAAAAGACAGGTGAAGGTGTTGTCGGAGTAAAAGAGCAAACTTGCTAGATTGTTTATACTAAGTTAAGTCTCACGGTACACTGTGTACCACTTAGCTGTGTTGAGGTAAGTGAGTTGCTAGGCTGACGTCGGGGGTCAAGGTTGCTCGGGCAGCTCTTCGGGCATTAGGTTTACAGGCGTGCAGTACCATGTCTTGCACATCCATGATCGCAACAAATACAGCATGGGTGCTCATGGTTCACACCTCTTGGTAAATCAGCCTCTCTCCACCTCTCGTTCGCCCTTCGAAGGAAAGGGGTGGATTAATATACCGTAGATTTGATCATGATGTTACATTTCATGATCCGGAGTCGAAAAATATAGTAGCACTTACATGTAATGCGCCACAACTGTAAACAAAATAAGAGTGAAGCTGTGTACCACTTCAGTAAATTTAAACAATCACAATATTCACTTCCTGCCATCCTGAAAATAAGCATTCTGGCGAAAATTGTGGTACACAAGTAACATTATTTTCTATTGCACTTTATACACACATAGTGAATAACTAGAGGAAAAGTGTCAAAATAATTTTCAACCAAGTGAAAATTGTTTACCACTTTGCACCATGAAAATTGCAAAGTCCAAATTAATTATTTGGTAATTTAGGGTACTGGAAATTTAGGGTGATGAAATTCTTTAGGGTTATATTTGAACGATGTTGAGCAGCGCTCCCAGTTTAGGAACTGCATCACTGAATGTTTCAATGTTTCGTTGTTACTTAGGTAATACAAAAAATGAAACAATTACTATGTACTCTCTATCAGAAAATAATAAAATAGTTTTATTTACTCACTCCCGTTGACACACAACCTGGGTCAGTATGAATGCCCAGCCTCTCCCCACCTTGGATCCAGGAAGCTGTTGTTCCATTCATGTAGTTGTTGGGCCCTTCCCCAGTCACTCATTACAGCAGAACCCCACTGTTAAAGATCCCTCAAGGTTTCTAGGAATAGGGTTGATAGTGAAGGATGGTCTTAATAAGACCAAATTTGATCCACCCCAACCCTTATACATCAAAATGGGGGTGGTACAGTGGACTCTCATTGTACTGAAAATGCATGTACCGATAAACCGTTTCCACAGTTAATTTTCAGTGGTCCCAGCAAAACTCCTATATAAATAATGATAAATCTACCCGCTTGTATTGTTCATTGGATGTTGCGTCGATTGAAGTATATTTCGGTCCCGTAACCTAAGATTTCCAGCAACTAGTTTTTAAGCTGGTTGTTTATGCAAACTTCTCGTAACAGGGTTTGAAATACGTCATACGTGATGCAGTTTATCACTACTCTGCGGCGCAGGGTGTGGTCTTCTCTTCCCACTATGTATGTGACGCGGTGCGAGTCTGGCTTGCTACCTTCCCTAATATGCCTGACGAGAGGAAGTGGTTACCTAGTAACCAGCTTGGCGACCTAGCATTCTCTCTCCCCCTCCTCTTTATGCCTCTATCAACTGCGCACCTTTCTTCCTCCCCTTACATGCCTTCCAGAGGGGAATCTGTTGTCTAGCAAAAAAAAAAGTGTATCCTGTCTCTTGGCCACGCATGCTTGTCTTCACTCGAAACCAGTGTTGCCCACCGTACGATCCTCATCATACAAATACTATAATTTTGTGTAGTGTACGATCTACATTCTAAACTTAGGATTGTACGCCAATTGTACACCCTTGTTTACCCTTTAAGAGCAGTCACTGCATTTATCTACAAGTCTGTTAAAACTGACAATAACAACATTGCAGACTCGAATTTTCGTCCACTTTTAATGTATCCCATAATATACATATTTTATAAACGTAATTATTTATAAAAAATTTTTTTATGTTTTGAAAATTTTCTTGTTTTTTTACCAAAAATATATCAGTATACGTTGGTACAGTCTGACAATTTTGTTTGTAAGCAAGAGATTTGATTTAATCTTATTTAAAATCAATCATAAATTTTTTTGTGATTGTTTTTTTAGAAATGTACGTACTCAGAAGTGATTTGTATAATCTTTCTGAGAAAACTGTACGATCCTGGCATTGTGAAAGGTTGGCGACGCTGCTCGACATGCCTGGCTACAAAGCAAATACAGTGCGCCTGGCGATCGTAGGAATTTTAAGATTATCCAATGCTCAAAATAGTTGCACCTAACGTCACTAGTATTTCAAAGCAAATGATTTCGCCTGAAAATGTCACACAATACATTTTAACAAGGAATTATCATTTGCAAAGATCTTTTCTTTTGTGATTAAAAAAGTAGATTTTTCCCATAAAGTTTGGTGTTTAACTGCATCTGGCATAAAATCATGATTTTAAAACCAAATATTAATTTAACTCAATGGACAGCATCTACGCAAATAAAATATGCCTAGAAGCATAAACTTGACCTCCTTTGGCGCAAAAATTGTTTGAACATCGAGCAACTTGTATTACCAAGAGTAACTTTCTAGGGGGAAATTGGAGGATTTATATAATTTTATTTCAACAGACAAACGTCTTTTTAATAAACTGATAATTTGTAAGGGCCTGTTCGACACCTTTAGTCGTCTAATAATGGGTACGGACCAAGCCCGAGTGCAGTGCGGCGTAACTCGCGACAGGTGTGTGTACGGGAAAATCAAAGGATATGGTTTTGAATGATTAACTATTAAAGACAGTGAAGAAATTACAATTTTTTTTGCAGTGAAATATAATTACTGTAATTACTTTAAAAGACAGACATTTGCCACGTGCGCAANTGTACCACTTAGCTGTGTTGAGGTAAGTGAGTTGCTAGGCTGACGTCGGGGGTCAAGGTTGCTCGGGCAGCTCTTCGGGCATTAGGTTTACAGGCGTGCAGTACCATGTCTTGCACATCCATGATCGCAACAAATACAGCATGGGTGCTCATGGTTCACACCTCTTGGTAAATCAGCCTCTCTCCACCTCTCGTTCGCCCTTCGAAGGAAAGGGGTGGATTAATATACCGTAGATTTGATCATGANAAATCAGCCTCTCTCCACCTCTCGTTCGCCCTTCGAAGGAAAGGGGTGGATTAATATACCGTAGATTTGATCATGACGTTACATTTCATGATCCGGAGTCGAAAAATATAGTAGCACTTACATGTCATGCGCCACAACTGTAAACAAAATAAGAGTGAAGCTGTGTACCACTTCAGTAAATTTAAACAATCACAATATTCACTTCCTGCCATCCTGAAAATAAGCATTCTGGCGAAAATTGTGGTACACAAGTAACATTATTTTCTATTGCACTTTATACACACATAGTGAATAACTAGAGGAAAAGTGTCAAAATAATTTTCAACCAAGTGAAAATTGTTTACCACTTTGCACCATGAAAATTGCAAAGACCAAATTAATTATTTGGTAATTTAGGGTACTGGAAATTTAGGGTGATGAAATTCTTTAGGGTGATATTTGAACGATGTTGAGCAGCGCTCCCAGTTTAGGAACTGCATCACTGAATGTTTCAATGTTTCGTTGTTACTTAGGTAATACAAAAAATGAAACAATTACTATGTACTCTCTATCAGAAAATAATAAAATAGTTTTATTTACTCACTCCCGTTGACACACAACCTGGGTCAGTATGAATGCCCAGCCTCTCCCCACCTTGGATCCAGGAAGCTGTTGTTCCATTCATGTAGTTGTTGGGCCCTTCCCCAGTCACTCATTACAGCAGAACCCCACTGTTAAAGATCCCTCAAGGTTTCTAGGAATAGGGTTGATAGTGAAGGATGGTCTTAATAAGACCAAATTTGATCCACCCCAACCCTTATACATCAAAATGGGGGTGGTACAGTGGACTCTCATTGTACTGAAAATGCATGTACCGATAAACCGTTTCCACAGTTAATTTTCAGTGGTCCCAGCAAAACTCCTATATAAATAATGATAAATCTACCCGCTTGTATTGTTCATTGGATGTTGTGTCGATTGAAGTATATTTCGGTCCCGTAACCTAAGATTTCCAGCAACTATAGTTTTTAAGCTGGTTGTTTATGCAAACTTCTCGTAACAGGGTTTGAAATACGTCATACGTGATGCAGTTTATCNATAGTTTTTAAGCTGGTTGTTTATGCAAACTTCTCGTAACAGGGTTTGAAATACGTCATACGTGATGCAGTTTATCACTACTCTGCGGCGCAGGGTGTGGTCTTCTCTTCCCACTATGTATGTGACGCGGTGCGAGTCTGGCTTGCTACCTTCCCTAATATGCCTGACGAGAGGAAGTGGTTACCTAGTAACCAGCTTGGCGACCTAGCATTCTCTCTCCCCCTCCTCTTTATGCCTCTATCAACTGCGCACCTTTCTTCCTCCCCTTACATGCCTTCCAGAGGGGAATCTGTTGTCTAGCAAAAAAAAAAGTGTATCCTGTCTCTTGGCCACGCATGCTTGTCTTCACTCGAAACCAGTGTTGCCCACCGTACGATCCTGATCATACAAATACTATAATTTTGTGTAGTGTACGATCTACATTCTAAACTTAGGATTGTACGCCAATTGTACAATCATTAGCCCTGTTCATGTTTACCCTTTAAGAGCAGTCACTGCATTTATCTACAAGTCTGTTAAAACTGACAATAACAACATTGCAGACNACCCTTGTTTACCCTTTAAGAGCAGTCACTGCATTTATCTACAAGTCTGTTAAAACTGACAATAACAACATTGCAGACTCGNTCATTAGCCCTGTTCATGTTTACCCTTTAAGAGCAGTCACTGCATTTATCTACAAGTCTGTTAAAACTGACAATAACAACATTGCAGACTCGAATTTTCGTCCACTTTTAATGTATCCCATAATATACATATTTTATAAACGTAATTATTTATAAAAAATTTTTTTATGTTTTGAAAATTTTCTTGTTTTTTTACCAAAAATATATCAGTATACGTTGGTACAGTCTGACAATTTTGTTTGTAAGCAAGAGATTTGATTTAATCTTATTTAAAATCAATCATAAATTTTTTTGTGATTGTTTTTTTAGAAATGTACGTACTCAGAAGTGATTTGTATAATCTTTCTGAGAAAACTGTACGATCCTGGCATTGTGAAAGGTTGGCGACGCTGCTCGACATGCCTGGCTACAAAGCAAATACAGTGCGCCTGGCGATCGTAGGAATTTTAAGATTATCCAATGCTCAAAATAGTTGCACCTAACGTCACTAGTATTTCAAAGCAAATGATTTCGCCTGAAAATGTCACACAATACATTTTAACAAGGAATTATCATTTGCAAAGATCTTTTCTTTTGTGATTAAAAAAGTAGATTTTTCCCATAAAGTTTGGTGTTTAACTGCATCTGGCATAAAATCATGATTTTAAAACCAAATATTAATTTAACTCAATGGACAGCATCTACGCAAATAAAATATGCCTAGAAGCATAAACTTGACCTCCTTTGGCGCAAAAATTGTTTGAACATCGAGCAACTTGTATTACCAAGAGTAACTTTCTAGGGGGAAATTGNTGTGATTAAAAAAGTAGATTTTTCCCATAAAGTTTGGTGTTTAACTGCATCTGGCATAAAATCATGATTTTAAAACAAAATATTAATTTAACTCAATGGACAGCATCTACGCAAATAAAATATGCCTAGAAGCATAAACTTAACCTCCTTTGGCGCAAAAATTGTTTGAACATCGAGCAACTTGTATTACCAAGAGTAACTTTCTAGGGGGAAATTGGAGGATTTATATAATTTTATTTCAACAGACAAACGTCTTTTTAATAAACTGATAATTTGTAAGGGCCTGTTCGACACCTTTAGTCGTCTAATAATGGGTACGGACCAAGCCCGAGTGCAGTGCGGCGTAACTCGCGACAGGTGTGTGTACGGGAAAATCAAAGGATATGGTTTTGAATGATTAACTATTAAAGACAGTGAAGAAATTACAATTTTTTTTGCAGTGAAATATAATTACTGTAATTACTTTAAAAGACAGACATTTGCCACGTGCGCAAGGNTAAATTTTAACCACCTTATTTATTTTATTTTGTCTCAAAATTACAATTTTTTTTGCAGTGAAATATAATTACTGTAATTACTTTAAAAGACAGACATTTGCCACGTGCGCAAGGTGTCTCCAACATGTAGTGGCGGGGAGGGGTAAATGGTTTCACCCATCCCTCTGCTTTCCCATCTCTGCCTGCCGACATGAACACACTGCCTGATCGATAAACTCTCTGTGCACGCTCTCAGCTGACTGAGTGGCGTGCGGGATACTAAAAATTTGCCTTGCATTCTGTGTCATATTATTTTCATTTTCAGAGGTTTTGAAAGTTTTAGGTCGTCTTGCATTTGGTGTCAGATTACAATCAATTATAAAGGATATTATGAGATGTTATATTCTTTATTTAAACGCGTTGTGGTGAAATGTTATTTAATGTATTATTTACACTTACAGTAATATTAATACAGTAATACTTTTTTTAAAAATTCCCATTTTTATTGTGTTTATTAGCTAAATTTATTCACAGATACTGTCAATCTTTCATTATACTCAAAATAAGGTATAATAAGGTCAGAAATGGTATTTTATTGATGAACATGTGAGAACCTCATGTACTGAAACTCCGCATGTATGGAAATTTTTTGACAGTCCCCAGAAAAATGGTATATAGGAAGTCCACTGTATCTATTTTTAGATATGCACTGCTTCGAGTACAGTGTTAGAAAAGAGAAACATAATGCGTACCGACTATTTTCAGCTGATTTACCTCAAATTTCCTTTTACAGAATTTTTTACTGTTCCTCAAAGCAAGAGAGATGGTCTTAAGAGGTTGCAACTGTTAGGTTCTACTGAAATTGTCTGTCAGCCTTTGGTGGTGCCAAAGCGGGTAGCAGGGTGAGTAGTAGCACAGGTCGCAACAAAAGCAGTTACAGAGTTTGCACGCTTCACAGATGGCACATGCCCTGGGGATGCCAACTGGCGCTTAACAGCACTGGCTGGAGCAGGCTTGGTGGGCTCTGGGTGGCACTTAGGCAGGATCAGTGGCAAGGGCGATACTAGCCTCAGTAAGTAAGTATCCTGGGCAGTATGTTGAGCTAATGCTGCTGGTCCGTGACTGTGTCTACCAGGTGGAAGCGGTGATGGTCTCACTGGACCATTGTCGAGCAGCTTCCTCATGCGAGTATACACCCTTTGACAGTTGGTTCCCTGACCCACAGATTGTAAAGCCTGAGCAGTTGCTGTCTTCTACTCTGTGGTGGGGCATGTGGCAAGGTAGTGGCCAACACTATTAATACCTGTCTGATTGGGGGCAAATGAAGGAAGGAGAGCAATGGAGGAGAGCGTGTTTGTTGCCCCGCTGCATGAACGAGATGCACATTCTGTACCCCGGGCTGGAAGGCAACTCTAAGAAGCAGAATGTAACTGGGTCACCGTTACTCAGGTGGCAGCAGTACATCTCTTCAACCCACTCTTGTAGGCAACAGTGCTGATATTTCGGGAGGCTGGCGACAGCATTGCTCAGCATAGGGTGAGTGGAATGTAGATGAGCTGGAGGCTCAAGAGTGTTCACGGACATTGCCCATGGCACATCACAGAAAGAAAAACTTCCATTTCAAAAATAGTTTTACTATGATATGAATTGTGTTACAAATATTATTGTTTAAAATTAATTTCCATCTGTATGAAGAAACTTAGTAACATACAACACTATGCACTTGCGATTCATAGTTAATTTTCACTTCTTTGGTATTAGCTTGAATTCTCATAATTTGCGTGATAAAAGGCATGAAATAAGATGTAAACAATAGCAGACTGTTTTACGGAGGTATTCAAAGATTTAGCGTGCTTCTCCAGTTCAGTAAATCCCCTCCAGCAAAATCTCTAAATATTTACGGCCTAAACATTGCCATGTGGTCTATTTAGTAACCTAAATAGTGGTCTCGTAGAGGTTTTGGACATGGCTTATCACCACCAGAAAAAGTAAGACCACCATCAAAAATAGAAATGTTATTTTATTTGACAAAAACATATTATAGAAATGTTATTTCTCCAGCATACCAAATATGACAAAATCCAGTACACACAAAATGTACATAATTCTACACTAAATTCCATAGTAAAACTTGTGAATGTGGCACAACTGTGAGAACAGCAACTACGATTGTATCACCAAGAATTTTGTAAATAAACTTATTGTCCCGTGCACAAGCAGTACACTGGGAGAGCTGCTACTATCCCAAAATGTCACTTTGACTGACGGAAAGTAATGTAAGCTAATTTTTCTAATAATTCATTCNATGTCACTTTGACTGACGGAAAGTAATGTAAGCTAATTTTTCTAATAATTCATTCATTTAAAATTTTAAAGAGACTCAAGCATTTTGGGTGAACCTTGAATTGCAATTATATGCTCTTGAAAGCCCTGCTTTCAAGTTACCGAGTTTCCTTCCGCAACAGGTAAACACGAACACTGCATTTTAAATTTCCTGTTTGAAACTCTATGTTTACATTCTGCCATCTAAGAAAACTTTTATATTTTGTTATGATGCAGTAATAAATAATATCTGCTGTGACCAGTAATACCAATCTATGAAAATCATAATCATTAATTTAATAATTTTTAAAATTATTATACACCGAGGCAATAATATTGCTCTCCGAGTGCAAATTGGTGCAGTTCGGAACATACATGTTTTAGCATGTCCAACGATTATACAGAGTCTTGCGCTACTCAAAACTAGCACTCCATGTACATTTGTTTTTAATTATATTTCATAACTTAACTATGTCTAAAACTGCAAATGATTTGTTTATTTTGAACCAATCTTGCGAAGTGCATCTGTGTCATTCATGGTTGTAGCCAGTTGTAAGCGAGTCACAATTGGCTATATTCTGGCCGAAGGTGTGTCGCAGCTAGGAGAGGGGCGAAGAGTGTTGTGAAGGGGAGGAGTGAAAGTAGAGTGATGAAGCAAAAGGTTGTAAAGGGGAGGGTGAAAGCCAAAATATTTACTTAAATGCAATAGTAAATGCTGCAATGAAACTGGACGATACCTATGTAAAATCAATTTACTTATGGGGAAAGACATGTTCAGATACTATTTATTTACATGAAGCAATTATGATCCGTAGATGCCACAAGTCAGACAATGTCCGAGGCTACATTTATCGTTCCCAGACAAGATAAACCTGTCCTTACACGACTTGTACAACATGACATAACAGCAAATATATTTGATAACAGCTGTTAACAGACAATGAAGAAAGCTCCCAGTTCATTTCAAGGCTTGTGTTCAGTCACACAACCTTGTGAAATAGTTGTGGTTCATGATGTCACTTTACACATTATTAATATGAACATGTGTAGTGGGGTTATTTATTAACTGAAGTTGGCCAAACATTTTCAATCACATTTAGAGCACAAACATACCACAACCAATTAATACAGTTACGATGCGTAATGGCTGTGCGGTTGCTGTGCAAGGTCATACAATAGCAAAGTTTCAGTTTGTGTTAGGGCAGAGATACCCAATGGTGAGCTGAGCTCTAAGTGGGGCAGAGTTTGCAATAGCTAGCACTTGGATTTAATTGATCCCTTGGGAAGAGTTGGATGGGTAGGTCGTTGGCTTTTAACAAAATCTGGTTGGGGGAGGAGAGGCCTCTTGATGGTTGGGGTAAGTGCAGACGCAGGCTTACATTTGCAGAGTCTCATCCAGGGCTTACTGTCCTACGCCGCCTGCTGGTTCAAGACTGTGGTTCATGTTGGGGCAACAAGCTGCAAGGGTGCCAAATTGCGGTTCCTTAGTGACTGCTGGACTTGGGCGGCTGGGTAGGAGGGGAGCGGTGTCAGGTGGCTGGAGATGCGATGCTAATGGCACGCAGGGTATGTCTGGGTGATCCCTAGTAGCACTTGCAGACTCAGTGTCATATGTGGAGGACTATGGGATGAGCTTCTCCTGGCGTTTTGAGGCGACCAAAGATTACTGTGGGATTGACTGCAATGTAAGGCCTGGTCAGCTGTATGGCAGCTTAAGCTTAACGCTATTCCCCACCTGTGGGTTATAGGATCTCAGTTAATGTTAAATAGCACAGACTATAAGGTGCCTTGAAAGTTGAGGGTAAATAAAACAATGACTTCATTACGTCTTGGATTTAACAAGTTTATTTGACGGGAATTCATACACACATTCCCGGCACTTTTGCGTGAAGTACACGTACTTTCTCGGCACCTTTTGCCGAGAATTAACTCATATGTTATCGACCCTGCGAGTTCTTGGCCTGAAGGGCTGATTACAGTGTTCTGGCTAACATTTCCGATGCTGTGAGGGCATTAGGTGACAGGACACGTCCCTGAGTGACGACGTTGTTACTTAACTGTACTTGTTGCAGGGTAAATGTTCCGGCAGTAGTTGAGATCTGGTGAGTTGGGTGGCCCTGTTACAGGCCCTCGGACTGGCTGTCATTGGCATGCTGCAC
>NQII01000629.1:259075-286552 GCA_002778355.1 Clitarchus hookeri | reverse complement strand
ATAGCGTAGTAACACATCAGACATACAACTGCATATTTGTTCAGTTATATCGGAAACATAGTTACGTATATCCACACCAGAGGTCTCTACGTAGTATAAGTCAACTTTGCTGCAATATTATTTGCGAAGACAAAACCTACNCTGCATATTTGTTCAGTTATATCGGAAACATAGTTCCGTATATCCACACCAGAGGTCTCTACGTAGTATAAGTCACCTTTGCTGCAATATTATTTGCGAAGACAAAACCTACAGAATATAAACAATCCCTATATCTTTGATGTTTACGTTTCTCGTGGAGGCATGCGCGCAATATTTTTTTTGGTTATGTACGAAAGGTTATGTACGAAAGAACGAAGCAAACACGCAAAAGTCAAATTTATGGTGTAAGAAACCAATGTACGAAAGCGCGAATTGTACGAAAGTCGAATGCGCGAAAGTAGAGGACTGCCTGTACTACACTTCTCTCACTGTCTTTAATTTGTATCAGCTACAAAGAAAGGCTTATATATTGATCAATTCATTTACACTACACTTTAATGTTAATGACAGTATTAAAAAGCTTGTACTGTATAATTTATTTAAAATACCTGAAGTGATATTTACAAAATTTGTTTGGACAAACTGTGAAATACCACTAACAGGATATATTAAAACATTCCACATGTTATAGCCTGGTAGTGACACCACTGACAGTAACTACCAGAAAGGTAACCCAGTATGCCATAAGATCATTAAAAATAAAATTATAAACTTCATGCATAAGTGAATTCAAAATAAAATAAATTTTTTCTTAAGTGCCAGTTAATGCTTTTTTTTGCAGCATCACTGATGAGAGAGATGAGAGCAAACCTTGCACAGTGGTGTCCTTCACTGCAGCCTTGCACAGTTCTATCCGTGCAGAGTGCAATGGAACATAGCGATCTTGTGACGAGCCACACAAGAGCACATTGCGGAAGTGATGGAGGTTTGAACGTTGGCTTAACCGATACAGGAACGTTTGCCGTACATCTGCCGCATCTCTCAGTGCCAACTGAAGCAAAGAGCCTGACTTCTTCCATTTCTGCATGAACCACATTCCTGAAGCAGCACACAAAAAAAAATAATTTAGTATAATCTCATACAGTGCCAGAAAAAAAAAAAAGACTAATAATTACTTTATAACTAAAAATGGAATAAGCTCATAAGTTTGCAAATGTGTAACTGCACAAAAACCTCTGCCAGGTAGTCCGTTCACTGTTGAAACCAGTGTTGGCTTGTGGAATGGCATGCCATCATGTGAAGTAATTGTGATTTGATTAAATGCATATGGTTTTGGCACACTATTTCTTGCTTGTTTGCTGGCTTTTCCTCTGACTCCACCCAATGTCAATTTGGGCTGTGCGAATATCACTTTTTTCATTGCAAATTTAATTTTAATTGAACATTTGCAAATATCTGCAAACACCAAATAATTTGCAAATATTTTGGAACTTTGATGTAATTAACACAGTTGTTAATCTGAGAATCATCTAGTGAAAAGTTATTTAACAAAAGTATGATATACATATATTTTTTATAACTTGTTCATGAAAATAAACAAAACAGCACTAAATTATTACCCATTAAAATTAAAATATCAAGAAAAATACTAGGTATAAAAACTGCAATAATATAATTTTCCTACCAGCAGTCATGTGGCATTCAAAATGGTGAATTATACAGAATATTTATACTTTAGAAGGAATAGTAGTACTTGGTTCAAATATGGGCTCGGACCTAAATTACAGGTACAGTATTTTTAAAGTATAATATTAATCAGTACTTGTTAGTATTTACCTGTTGTTTTCTTAGTACATTTGATTGAAATATGCAGCAAAAGCATAGTCTTCACATGTATCAAAAAGTGCAAGCTAATGACAACATACATTTTGTTTTGTTTAGTTTATGCATACTGCACTATGCTGCCACTGAAGTGATAAATGTATTATTTCTGTTTATGAAGAATACTATACAGTTCAGCTTTATTTGACTAATTTTGCCTTTCAATAAAAATAAATTCACCTAAAACTGCAAAAACTTCACTTGCAGGTAATTCCTTGTAACCCATGAGATGCCAACATCCCGAATTTAGGATTTTTAACATTTTGGTGTTGTTAAAAGAATGTTGATTACATGTAACATAACATTTTTTTTCATTTTTATAATCTTTCTTACTAGGAAGGCTAACAAAAATTTAACATTACCAGCCATTAAGTTGTGTTTAGCAAAATGCAATTTTTTTCCTCCATGATAGTAGTTGAATAAACTCAAAATGTTAAAAAATGTTGAGTGTTTGAAAACATACATTACTTCAATTTGTTTCAAATATAAACCAAATATAATATTTATTAGCAAAAATATTCACATTTTTGAATATTCACACAACCCTAATGTCAATCTGCAGCAAAGACAGTAATTTTTACTGTCAGCTTTGAGAGGATTTGTTCCTGATAACTTACACACAATTTGTTCCTCAGTCCTTACAGTACAGTTTAAGTCATCTGTGCATTGGAAGAATGCTAGGGTACAGACTTATTCAGGACCAGCAACAACCTTACAGTTCTGCAAGGTGGTTATGGAATTCCTGCAAAATAAGGCACATCTTGCTGGAGGCAGAAATGGGCCAGCTCCAGTGTGACTTACACTGGGCCCTTGCTTATCAAAAAGGAAAAACTTTGCTGGCAGAAAGTCCAGACAGTGGATTATTATGACAAACTTATTTTGGGGACATATTAACACTTCCTCATAAGTTCTGACTATGGATTGTAAAACTGACATTTCAGTGCTGAATGCTGCAGTCCCAACCTGTTGGGTTCACATAGCATTGGCCTGTTATAGTGTGTGATACGTGTCTTCAATTGTTTGAATTTTGCACCTGCCACCATGAGTGCCAATCTGGTGGAAATCTTGACTTGCAGTGCTATCTGTGGACAAGTTGAGAAGTTAGTTACTGTTACGCAGTGTGCTGGACATCACACACTGCAAGCGTTGCTACCTCAATTTACATTTTGCAAGCATATTTTGGTACTCGGGGCTGATAATTATAGTGATTCCAGCCACCTAATATTTTGAAATGTGTGTTAGTACCGTAAAATTCAGCGGGTTATAGGTCAATGTGAAAAAATATANNNNAGAGAGAGAGAGAGAGAGAGAGAGAGAGAGAGAGAGAGAGAGAGAGAGAGAGAGAGAGAGAGAGAGAGAAAATTTGAATCTTATATCTGCTCATCCAATGCAGTCAGTGTCGTGAGAGACAAACTTTGGAATTCATTGTAAGCAATTAGAGGTTATGCGGACGGGCTACCGATAACCATTGTGTTACATTTGTGCCAGGAGGTTAAGTTTTGAATCGTCGTATAACATAACTGCTTAAAATGTCACAACTGAAGAAACGTTTTTGTCTTNGCCAGGAGGTTAAGTTTTGAATCGTCGTATAACATAACTGCTTAAAATGTCACAACTGAAGAAACGTTTTTGTCTTGTGAAGTGCCCAAACAGGCTTCTCGCACTTGCCGATGAAGATGAGCATAATACGAATCATGCAGAACTGTTCAAAAGTACATGTTACAACAACTGAACGTGAAATTTGAAGCAAACCATTTGCAACTTGTGTTCAGGTTTCAGAAACAGACTCCATAGCGACCAGGAGCTGGAAGAGTTTGACTTGGCTTATTATAGAATACAAGACGTCCTCAGTAAACTTCCTATAGACCATGAATTAAGGAGTAAATGACACAGTATTTGTAAAAACTACATTATTGAACATGAAGTGTCCGAAACTACAACTACCAACTTTCAAAGGTGTGCNGACACAGTATTTGTAAAAACTACATTATTGAACATGAAGTGTCCGAAACTACAACTACCAACTTTCAAAGGTGTGCTGACTGACTGTCCTACCCTTTACGACTTATCTATGTCATTCGTTCATAAAAATAATGCTCTGGCTGCTGTGGAGAAACATCAGCATCTCCTTACCTCACTTTCTGAGGAACTGTACAACTTGATAAAGACACTCCAACTGTCAAAAGAGAACTATATTATGGCATGACTGACACTGACAGGTAGGAATCACAACACTCGAGTGATAGCAACCATGCACTGCAAAAATATCATGCAGCTTCCTCGTTTATCTGTTGTCTCGCGTGACAAGTTCAGAAACAATGTTAACACTTTATAGGGAAAACATGGGTGCATTGAAGGTTCTAAAACTACCAGTTACAGAATGGAGTTTTGTGTTGCTAAACCTCATTCTACCAAAACTCGATCCAGACGCACGAGCTTAATTTGAGTTGACACAAAAACATTTACATGCCTACTTTTGAACAGTTGCTTTAATTCCTTGAGTCACAGTGTAAGCCTTTGATGACGGCCAACTACACTTCAACTGGCCCCTCTGCTGCACGTCCAACTACCAAAATGTTTTCTCCAACTCCAAATTTTAAGGCTTCATTCCTAGCTACAGGAGAAGCAGATGTTTGCAGTGTGTGTGTGAAGATAAGCATAGAATACAATAGAGCCTCGTATTTACTGGTCAGTCTGTTGATAACTGGATAAAGTTGGTATGGCAAAAGATGCTACACTTCAACTATTTGAAGAGCCATAGGGTGAAAGACTGAAAGTCTGGAAGAAACTGTATTCACTGTAATAAAATGCACCATTCTCTTCTCCACACTGTTGCTCCGCTCGTCAGATAGAGCAAAACCCAGGTGTGTCTACTCTAGTGACTGCTACACCACCAGCCCAGTCCTCCGGTCACAGTGAGGATAAAGCAGCAATAGTCTCACTCACCTCTTCCACTGACGTTTCAGCCACTGTTATCTTGGGTACAGCAGTTGTAAGGGGGCGAGATGCAAGTGGCAAACTGCAGAAGGTTCAAGACTGCTTGATTCAGGGTCTCAAAGCTCTTATCTCAGAAGAATGTGTCCACAAGCTGGGGTTAAAACATCAAGGTCTCACATTCCTGTTGTAGGACTAGTTCCCCCTGTTCTTGCTAATAATGGTTTATTGTAGTTACATGTGTACTACCATCCTTTAAGAGTGAAAAGCCTTAATTAATCTCCACTGTATTAATGTTAAGGGACATAGATTCTAAATTACCCAGCATCCCGCTTCCTCACCACACAAGAAATGTGTATCATCCTCTGCAATTGGCTGACCCACCATTTGATACTCCAGGGACTATTAATCTCATGTATACCCAGATGTGTTTGATGATGGGTGGTTCCAGCCATCATCTGGATTCCCAACTGCCCTTAGTAGTATATTAGGTTGGGTACTCATGGGCAAGATCACTCAGGCTCCTGCTAGTCCAGCAAATGTTGTTTCACTGCTTGTGTCATCTTAGGCATGCCTGAGGGACAAAATTTGCAAGTTTGTTCGGGAGAGTGAAGAGTTACCTCCTGTACATCACTTCAATGCAGAAGATGTTAAATGTGAGTGTCATTTTGTTGAAACTCATCAACAAATCCAAAAGGAAGATATATATTGAGACACCCATTCAAGGAGGGAGAACCAGATTTAGGAGATTTCCGTAGTAAAGCTGTAAAAGGTTGCAAGTAACTGGAGCGCAGACTGCATCACCAGCCAGAAGTGTACAAAGAGTATTCTAATTTTCTACATGAATATGAACAACTTGGCAAGATGCATCCCCTAAAGAATGGAGATGGACAGGCTCCTCATTACATCATTATGCACAGAAGGAATTCAGCTCAACAACAAAGTTTGTCTCCTCGTCACTTACTCTTAGTGGGATTTGCTGTGCTGTTGGAGGGTGAAGCCGTGGTCGTCACTTAAACGGGGTTTATCCTGGTGCCTGAGTTGTTGGCTTTGACAACATCAATATATGTGCGTTGAGCTTTGGGTGGTGTGCAGGCGAGCAATTGGCGAGTGGGTACCCTGGTTGGAATGTAAGCTGGTATGACGTTAAGGGCCCTGACTACCCTGGTAACGTTAGCTGGCCAGACAAAGGTAGGTGTCTTCTTTGGCGGCATAGGTGGCAGCGGAGATACTGTGCATGATACGTGCCAGAGTGGGTTAGAAGTGGAACTGAGGACTGCGGAGTCCTATTTATACTCAGCTCACAGGACCAGTGCAGGTGGTTACAAGGTGTGGAGAGAGACACGCGAAAGAGAAAAGAGTAACTGAAAGCGGCGGAAACTTCCTCTCACATGCCAGGCGCTGGAGGGGTAAGCGGCGACGTGATGCAAAGCAGGTTACCGCGCGGCTGGCGGCAATGGCCAGGCAAACCACCCTGGCTTGGAAGACATCCTGTGGCGTGTACGGCGTAAGGGTTATTCTTAGGAGGGTCCGCGGCTGTGGCAAGGCTAGATGAGTGAATGACGTCGCTCGTGGCGCGTCAAGTTAGAGTGGTGTTTGACTGAGCATCAGCAATCTCCACTTTAGGAAAATCACATAATGATGTTCATATAACAAGGCCTAAACTGCAGAATGACATTGTTGAGATCATCCCACACTTTCATCTTCATCCAACTGTAGTGACCACAGACATTTGCAAAATGTATCGTCAAGTTTTTGTGCATCCCGATGATGCATTATATAAAGTAATCCTGTGGTGCGAGAACCTGGATCAGCCAATATGTGAATTTCAACTCGACACATGTGTTCTCTGCTGACAATACTGCTGACTGTGCTTCCAAAGGACTCTCTCCCCCAGAGTTGCTGACACATCGACTGTGATGGACTAGATCTATTTGGTTATCATCTGAAGAGGAAGGAGTTATGGCCCAGCCAAGGAGTCAATACAAGCACTGAGGAAGGCAAAGATGAGTGAGTGAAGAGATTTGGGTGGCTCTTAACAGCGAGGTCTTGAGAGCCGATGAGGGCGATTGAGGTGAGTATGGAACGACGCCGGAATGAATGGGCACGGGAAACTGGAAATCCCAGAGAAAATCTGCCGACCAACGGCATCATCCAGCACGATTCCCACTTGCGAAAATCCGGTGACCCGGCCGGGGATTGAATCTGGTTCGCTTTGGTGGGAGGCAAGCGGGCTAACCGCTCAGCCACCGCAGCCCCTGAAAAACAGAGCTAAAGTCACTCAAGGTAGTCTCATTGGTAGGTCATTGTAAATCTTTAAAATTGATGCAAATGAGAAGCATTTTTATTTAACATTAGTTCCTATTTTGAAATTTGAGACTGCCGGCTTGGAAGGCAGAGCTGTTAATAAATAATGCACTATATATATATTTATAAAAAACTATGTTTGTGTAAAGTATGAAGATAATGAGATAGACAGTGTAACAAAACTATGATGATTTACATGCATCATTGCCATAGGGACGAATAGATACATTTTGGTTGTCAGAAAATAACTAAGTTCTTTGCAATACAAAAAAATGCTTTATTGGGAAAGGAAACTATTTCCTTGTGTTGTGTACAAGGTTGGCAACAGTACATGGTTAAGCCAGGATAATATTTCTTGTTGATGTAATTGTCCTTGTACTGAACTGGAGTAGTGTAATAAATATGTGAAGTCAAAAACACAACAACTGGCGACGAGTACGGGATTTTGGATAGTTATGACATAGTGATACTTTTTTTTGTTTGAGAAAGGAAACCAAACCAAGCCAGCCATGGGACTAATCAGGCATAAAGACAAATGCAATGAAGATTGTACTGTTCCGAACTTGTTACCTGGCCGATGTTTATTATAATGCAGCCTCAAATGTTGGGCGCCATGTTGTAATGTTCCCGCACTTCTCGTTACGATATATTTATAATAATGCAGCCTCACAGGTGGGCGCCATCTTGTAACGTTCCCGCGGGCTAGTTAAGCAATATTTAAAAGATTATTTCTGCCTCACAGTTGGGTGCCATGTTGTAATATTCCGCCTCGTTACGTTATATATATATAATATTACTGCCGACTAACAGATGGGGCACCATGTTGTAACGTTCGGCACTTGTTATACTCGTTATTTATAATAATGCCACGGCTTGCTCAGTGGTAGAAACAAGAGACTCAGTAAATTGAACGCTAGTTACTTAAGAAAGAAGTTCCAGATTAGTTTGATATATATATNATTTGAATCTTATATCTGCTCATCCAATGCAGTCAGTGTCGTGAGAGACAAACTTTGGAATTCATTGTAAACAATTAGAGGTTATGCGGACGGGCTACCGATAACCATTGTGTTACATTTGTACCAGGAGGTTAAGTTTTGAATCGTCGTATAACATAACTGCTTAAAATGTCACAACTGAAGAAACGTTTTTGTCTTGTGAAGTGCCCAAACAGGCTTCTCGCACTTGCCGATGAAGATGAGNCTTATTGTCTCAAAACTTGCATAAAAATAAATATCATATGCGGCTACCTCTCACACCGGCAGAGAAATAAAATAATAAAGTCTAGTGGCCGATGTGGGGGTTATTCGCACACACGACGCGACCTAGACTATCATTNNNNCTACTGTTCTGACCTGCCCTGACGGGCGACTGCCCCGAAGTATCTTCTTCCGACGACTGACTTGAATAAGACTGCTCTATGGGCGACAGACAGACGCNCTACGACGACTACTGTTCTGACCTGCCCTCACGGGCGACTGCCCCGAAGTATCTTCTTCCGACGACTGACTTGAATAAGACTGCTCTATGGGCGACAGACAGACGCCTCTTTTTGTGCTGCCTATCACTCCCCTCTCCTGAGATAAGCGCCTGGCATCTGCCAGCAGCGTCATCACAAACTGCGCTGTGTCCCGCGCTCAACACGTTATCGACTGCTGCGCCATCAACAGAAACTAACCTCTTGTACAACAAAAACTTTTTGACGCATTAAAACTGCGCCGAAGGAACTAAAACTTGTCGACGTTGCCTTATCCACAGAAACAAACTAATCTAATTAATGCTGATGTTTCCCCAAAAAACCAAAGTTCAAAACGAAAACTGTAACCAGGACTCCTGATAAAAAGTAAACAGCAGACGTCCTCCCGATAACCTACAAACGCACACGTCTGCCGGATAAACTATCACGGGAACCGAGCCACCACGGCTTTAAACTGGAACCCGATAAAAATATTACGAAAGAATTTTACACCTGAGTCCCAAAAAATTATGAATACTGCGTCATTACAAGATAAAGAAGATTTCAATTCGTGCAATGAAAGGTTGTCACAGTTTTTCATTGTGAACAACATTAAAGAAGAATCACAAAAAGTTACATTGTTTATTACGGTTATAGAACCAAAAACATACTGCATTTTGAAGAATTTACTTGGTCCAGATTCTCCAACTGCCAAAACTTTCAATGAACTGGTACAAGTTCTGGTCAAACCTTTTCTCCCTACCAAACTAGTGATCGCAGAACCGTAAGTTCAACAAATATGACCAAGAACCAGGTGAAACTGGGATGCAATACATTATGCAGCTGAAGAACATGGAAAAGTTGTGTGAGTTTGGAGATTTTCTAGATAATGCGCTACATGATCATTTAGTTTGTGGTTTACAGTCGGACATGATACAGCATAAACTGTTCATTGAACCAATTGAGGCATTTACTAAAGCCTGTGCGCTCGCAACAAGCATTGAACATGCAGCAAGCCAAACAAAAATGCTTCAGCCTACAGCACATACTGAAGTTCATCACTTAACAGCAAGCACATCAAGTAGGTCAAGGATGACGACAGATGGTAGCACAAGTCCGGCCAAGGTACTAGAAGAAATGGGGAAAGAGAAAAATTATGACGCAAAACCTAGGATGGCCAGACAGACAACTGCAATGCAACAGTGTACATGTTGTGGGCGAGTAGGCACTCACCCAACTGGAAAATGTCCTGCCTGTCAGTGGACCTGTTTTTCATGTGGCAAATCAGGCCATGCAGCTCATGTGTGTCGTGGTAACAGAAGGGTTAAAAATATTACCGCAGAACCGCTAATAGAAGATGTTTGTTAGAAGTATGCACATTTAACTACCAGAGACATTACGAGAAAGGTACAGCACACGAGCGACACTTAATGCGACACCATCTTGTGAGCCACTGGCGATCCTTGGGTTGGGGTAGGGACTACTTGCAGCATAGGTATCAATCCGTGCACTAGCACACAACGTCTACACGGATGCATAAGCAGTTGATACATACAAATACAAAACATACCACCCACTGAGACCGGGTGAGGTCTCTTATAGCACAACAGTCACTGTAGAGGCTGTTCGGAAATTAAAAGGGGATTCCTTATGAAACACAAAGTCGAAAATATACAGGACACCATATACCTAAATGGAACATTAAAGGACATATGAACCTATGAAAATTGGGCTTTGAAAACGTATTTTTGCAGAATGCCTTGTACAACGCCTACTAAGTCCGCAACAAAAAGATAACATATGCTTCCCATGTTGCAGACACACATGCGTAATGCTGGCTATCCTTGGTCTGTGCGCACTGTTCGGCTTGAGAAAGTGATACGTCAGCACACCAACATGCCCTCCACTAGTACACGCTCCATAGTGCGCCAAATGGGCGAGTATCATTCAACTGTGTGGGACGTACTGTGAGTAAATCGCCGTCATCTCTACCGCCGGCAGAGAGAACAAGGCATTCTGCGAAAATATGTCTTCAAAACCCAATTTTCACAGGCTCATATATTCTTTAATATTCTGTTTAGGTATATGGTGTCCTATATATTTTCAAGTTTATTTTTCGTAAGGAATCACCTCCCAGTTTGTGCATTTAATTCCTGAACATCCTGTATACAAATTACACACAGGTTGACGCAACTGTCCCTTTTGGGTGTAGACATCAACCACTCGTACAATACCGTCCCATCCAGGATACAATTTGGTAACCTTGCTAAGCACTAACTGAGGGGTGGCAGACAATCTTCTCCAACAAGAACTAACTCCCCCACAGCGCAAGTCCTGGTGGTTGTGTTTACCACTTACCATGTGGCTGGAGCTGCTGCAAATATTTTTGGTACCACAGAGTCCAAAATTGGTTTGTAAACCATTTTCCATCGTTTGGACAGGCACAGATACCCATTATCACTATCTCCATGTGGTTCAGGAACAGATACAATAGGCCTGCCAATTAGCAAGTGACCTGGTGTGAGAGCTGCAGTGTCGTGTCGCATGGATCAGATGACAATGGTGGTAAGGGTCTCAAATTGAGGACAGCCTCGACTCTCATGCAAAGTGTCATGAGTGCTTCAATTGTCAACATCTGACCACCAATTCTGCGTATAAGGTGGTATTTAGCAGATTTCACTGTGGTTTCTTATAGATTGCCCTGGTGAGGACTTGCAGGTGGAAGGAAATGAAAGTCAATTGAGTGTGACAATAAAAATTATTCCAGCAAAGGGGATCTCAGAAGCTGTGTGAAAAACTGATGAATATGCCTTGAGGCACCCACAAAATTAGTGCCACAATCTGAGTATAGGCTGGTACATAAACCTCTTCTTGAGACAAACCGTGTCAGGGCGGCAATGAAACTGTCTGCAGTTAGGTCAGACACAACCTCGATGTGAACAGCTTTGGTGGAGAAGCAAATAAATATTGAAAAATAAGCATTTTGTGTAGTACAACGACATAACTTGTTGAGACATATTGTGATTTTCCCTGTGTAGTCCACTCCCATTCGTTCAAAAACACCGGGTGGTGCGACTCTTTCAGCCGGCAAATCACCCATTAGAGGAGGATTGTTGGTAGGTAGACACCGGAAACACCGAACACACTTGAAGACTCGAGATCGAATCAACAATCTAGTAGAGAGAACCCAAAATTTTTGGGACAGAAGAGGCTATAGCAGCTGTGGTGCAACATGCAGATACTTCAAATGGTAATGGTCTATCAGGGCTTTAACAGCAGGGTGGGCTTTGGGTAGGTTGATAGGATGCTTAGCTGAAAACTTAAGATCTGCATGTGACAAACAACTACCCATCCTGAGCATACCATGTGGGTCCAAAAATGGTACCAAACGTTGCAGTCTGATGGAGCATCGCTTTCCTCCCTTAAGTCGTTTCACATCTTCGCAGTAAACATACATGTTGAACACACATAGAAGAACGGTTGCTTGTGTCAATTCTACAGAGGATAAGAGACCATTGACACGAGGTTGCTTCAGACTTGGTTGATGAATCACATCACATAAGCCATCACACGGACAAGTTCAGGCCACGATGACATTTATCCTAACACGGAAGATCTTCGTGAAGTTCATGGGTGTTCACCAGAACTAGTTGAGACGATTTTAGTTTGAGGATGTTACCTGCAACGATATTCACTCGAGACAATGGCCAGATCACAAACAGGTAAAGAAATTACTTAGTCATGACAAAGCTATTCCTACCCTCTCAAATGCTAAACTTCAGAGATAGGCAGTGATACTAGTAGCATATGACAATGTCATACAATACAGAAAGGGTTCACTTATGTACAATATTGATGCATTCTCTTGTTTACCTGTATAACACAACAGGAGAGGAGCAGGTGTTCTCATTCATAAGTCACCCAGAAATCTCAGTAACGAGCAAGCAAATAGGTAGTATGACAAAAAAGGACCATGTTTTAAAACAAGTTTGTAACATTACAAAAGAGGACTGGCCACATTATATAAACATAAATTTGAAACCCTTCATAGAGAAAATATTTGAGCTATGTCTGTAAGAGGATTGTTTATTATAAGGCTATAGAGTGGTTGTACCCAAGGTATTACACAGCTTGGTGCTGGATATGCTGCATGAAGAACACCCAGGCATTGTCAGAATGAAAATGTTAGCATGTTTAGCTGTGTGGTGGCCTCATATGGATGAAAACATTGTGGCCAAAGTAAAAACTTGTGATGTGTGTCAGTGCACACAAATTGGAAGGCAGAAGTCAAAAGCGGTGTGGGAGAGGCTGCACATAGATTCCCTTGAATATGATGGCTCTTCAGTTTTGGTATTACAGGACAGTTATTCAAAATGGATAGAAGCCTGGTTGATGATGAACACAACTACAAGTGCAGTGGTAACAAAGCTCAGATCAAGTTTTGCAACGTTTGGTTTACCTATCGCACTAGTATCTGATGGGGGACCACCTTTTAATTCAGAGAGAGTCAAAAACTTTGATATGGCCAATTGTATTTCAATGCTGAAAACTCCTCCATACCATTCCAAATCAAATAGACTAGCAGAGAGGGCAGTACAGACCATAAAGCAGGCCTTGAGAAGATAAGTTATTGAAGGTATTAACAGGAACAAGAGTTTGCCCATGCAGCACCGGTTAGACAAATTCCTATTTGTGTATCACAACACACCATGCACAGCAACATGCCTAAGCACAGCAGAAATTGTCTTACAGTACAAACCTAGAACAAAATGACAATGTTGAAACCAAATAACAATGCAGAGACTGTGAGAAACTGACAGGAGCCCTTGAAAAATATAAGGGGAAAATACCACAGTATAAGGAAAGAGATAAGGGCTTGGTGCAAACCAGATCAGAAGATGGATTCCTAGCAGAGTGCTAAAAGTTCCGAGTCCAATGACTTACTTAGTGACATGGCCTGGAAGCAATAAAGAAGAGAGAGTAGTTTACACAGATCAGCTAAGAAGATCCTACTTGAAGGATGATAAAAACGCCACAATTCAGGACAAGAAGGGAGACATCCAGAAACAAGATTGGTGGGTAGAGGTTTGTGGATCCGGCAGGCAGACTAGGGCACCTTACACAGGTGCAGATACAGGCAGTCACCTTGCAACTAAGAGGCCAGAAGAGGAACAGTCCAAAGAGTCCAAGTTAAGGAAGGAAAGAAGGAAGGAAGGCCAAAAGGAACAATGGGAGCTAGACAGGGATCATCAGAAGTCCTCACTTGACAGGCACGAGGGCACAAGAATATAAAGGACAGCAGAACCAGCCCCCCCTTTTAAGAGATTTGAAAACAAGACATTTAGACAATCAGGGAGAGAAATAAAGCATCCTATACAAATAAATTTGTAATGTGTACTGTGGTATTGTAAAAGTTGCATATATAATGGTGTCAGGGTAATGGACTTGAGGATATGTTGTGTGTTTGTTTACCAAGTGCCTTATAAGACTAAATTGGTAAATTTTAAAAGGATGTGTATATTTATATTGTGTGTGTAATAAGCATGTGGGAGTGTTGTAAGGGCTAATGTCTCTTTGGTAAATTTGGTATTCAGTGTAATAAACTAGGTAAAAAATTCTGTACATACGTCTAAAAAGTGATGTTTACAACTTATGTAATGAGCTATAGGAAATTCATAATGTGTATACAGAGATATGGGCTAACCAACTACTCACTGGAAAAAAAAAAAATCAAAGAAATGGGATTGTTGTGTATAAGGTTGGCAACAGGACATGTTGACTAATGTGAGGAAAGAGGGTGCATGGTTAAGCCAAAATAATGTTTCTTGTTGATGTATTTGTCCTTGTACCGAACTGGAGTAGTGTAATAAAGACATGAAGTTGAAAACGCAATACCTTGGAGGTTGTGTTTTATTTTCAGTGATACAGTTTAATTTTTAGTGATCTTGCAACATGGGTGAAGTCATAAGTTTAAATAGACGTATTTTCGTGGTTGAGATGGTAGTAGATTCTGTAAACATTGAGGTTTGGTGCATATGGTTGCAGTGCTATTTGCTGACATAATGCAAACTGTTTGTATGCATTTGCAATTTCTTGCTACCACGATCATGATTTGTCACCAGAATTTGTTTACCTATATTAAAAAATAATAATAAAAAAAAACAATGTAAATGCAAACTTTTGTTATAAATTCTTGCAACCAGCTTGCAACTCTACTAGCGCTGTTAGTTCACATTCGGGCACAACTATGAAGCTACGCCATGTTGGTTTTGCTCGTATTCACTGTGTTGCTGTCTCACGCTCTCATCCAATGTACTGAAATGGTATACTTTTGAATGTGTTTGCAGAAATAAAACACTAAAATTTCCCCAGAATTACCAAAAAATCTGTGTGTTCATCACATGTGGCAATGTGGTACGTGAATAAAAGCGATGGTAGTGCACAACTGCAGTAATATAACCTTTAGGCCTACATGCATAGCTGCAAACAATAAAGAAGAAATATGTCCTATTTCCATAAATGCTACAGCGAAAATAAATGTGTGTGTAATAGTTTTTCTTAGTAACTCTGGTTTTTATCACATTTCTAAATGAGTTATTCTATAGCATATCACTGCTGGGATCTAATGGTCATTAATTTGCTGCAGCATGAAATGGCAAACATTCATGAAAACTACTAGTTACTATGATCAGTAATGGTCCAGCTCTAATAACTGAAATAAAAGTTTAAATTAACATCTTCAAATGAGTAGGAACAAAAAGATAAGGAAATAACTAGAGCTGTGCCAATTCACAAAACTGTGCCGATGTGCCAATTCTGTAATGCTGATTCACCAATGTGCTGCCAATCTGTGAAAAAGTGTTTTGCTTATATTCAAGTTGAATTTAGGTTACTACATTACTCAAACAATGGCATTGAAGGGCAGCACAATTAAAAGCAATTTTTAACTCAGTTTACAGTGTCCAAAAAGTAAACAGAGTAATACAACAAACCATGTAAGTTGAATGGAAGACAAAAAATTTTTTTTGTCTATATTTATATAAACACTCAATTGTGAACTCAAAAAACAGTAAGCATACATATGGTTGTTTAAATGTTTTGTTGAAGTTGACAGTCAAGTTGTCGCTACTCTGCCACCTGAGTTATACAGGATGGTGGCCAGTAGTTAATATAGTTAAATTATGTAGGTGCAGACTAAGGACACCTGAGGTGGTTGCTTTAGGGGTAAACAAATGCCCGTATTCTGCGTTATTTAACACACCAGGATTTTACTTATCAGTTGGTCACATAGTTATTACACACACTGGCGAGACTGAGCCCCCCTGCAAGTCGTTTGCCTGAAGGGCTGGTGGGCTTGAATACTATGCATCGGGGAAGGTTGTTGAAGGGAGACGTCTCTCTACTTATCTGTGACTGTGGCTTTTGGTGTGTTGTCTTCGTTGGTAGCTGAGGCATGGTGAGTTGAGTGGCCCTGGTTCGGGCCCTCGGACTGGCTCTCGTTGACGTGCTGTACTAAGTTGGCTTTTTCTCACGGCTTTGACGGTCTCTCTCTGAAGTTCGGGATTAGGGTTCTCCCGAGACTTGTACTTTCCCTGCGATACCGGCTGGCGTTCCTGGTTGCAGAGTGCTTCCTCCTCGGCCTGCTTCTGGCTATCGCGTTTATGCATCCCTCACCGCGGAAACTGCCACTACGTTTTTGGAAATGAACTCATAAGTTCTCGGTACTTTTACTAGGTTTGTCTCGGGAATTTACACATGAAGTTTCGGGCGCCACTCTGACTGGAGCTACCACTCGTTTCCGGGAATTTACTCATATTCTCGGGACTATCCTCATCACACGACTGTTTACTTCCGTGTCGGCTTCTCCCGTTTCGGTTACATCTTTCTCATCTCGCGGCTGTAACGCCGAACAACTCCCGCCTCGGATGGCGATAATTGCTCCCGAACAATTGACTGTGAACAACTGATTACAACTGACTGCCTGGGCCGGTCCCGAACTCCGGCCTGTTGATACGACTGCCTCTCGCCTAACTGCCTTCTCTGTGTCGCTCACGACTGCCGATGACAACTGCCCGACGATCACTGACTGACTGATCACGAACCTTCGATGCTCCCGAATTTAACACGTCTCCCGATATATTCAAATTGGCTGTCAGCAGGTTGTGTCGAGAGAAACTGGGACTTCCCTGGTGTCCCTCGCACAATTTTTTGTATAGGATTTAGTGTCTCCTCAGCGGCTTGTGTGCTCTAACTGGGGGTGGAGTGGGGGTGCGGCAAGCGTCTCGGGGGTTCCTGTAAGCTGTGTCGGCACTAATCTCGGCGGGGGTTACCCTGTTTCCTTCGTAGAGGGCTTATATCAGCTAATTTTCGGGACTTTCCCTGTTTTTCTCTTACTTCGGTTCATCGCCCGCGTATTCTTATATCTCGGGACATCCCCGGGGGTTATTTCTCAGGGTGTGAATACAGCGCAATTCCTATCCTATGTGCTCGCTACGCGTCAAAGTGATAGGCTTGAAACAAAATGGTGGATTGTTTTTATTGGTTCTGTAATAAACAAGATTAATGTTACTTGCAATATATATATTCTTAAACCCAGTTCTTTCAAAAAAAACAAAATGTAGGTTAATTGATAGTTTGTGCTTGGGTGCTTTGCTACACACTTGGATTGGTAAAAAATATTTGATTATGAAAAGGAAGATTCAAAATAAACGCAAGTCACAGAATTAATTTTTAAGATGAAAATGTTACAAATGAACTACTAAATACCACAGAACCTTTTGTATAATGAATTTTGAAGGTAACACTTTATATGTTCTCTATGTAGGGGAATCATCATGTGTACAGGTCTCTTGAAAAAATATAGAAAACAGGTATACCAAATTTACATTTGTAGAGTAGTTTATAATCTTAATAACACGTGGGAAAGCATTTCATAACTGAAAAATTTAATAACAAATATTTGAATATAAACTTAAGTCAAACTGAAATACACTGTAACATGTATGGATAGTTTTACACGCGACCAAAATAAAAAACTGATGCATGTTGACAAGCAATGCATGCAGAATTGATCTTCATCCAGACTTCAACATCTGATTTGCTGGTGTGGGTGGGTGCAAAATGTCACAGAAAATATTAGCATAAGGACAAAATAGCCATGTTAATATTAGAAAGGCAAAGTAACAAGAATTTTTTGAGACAGAAAATCCACATTGTGTTTGTTTTATCTTATAGTTGGTCGCCCTACTCTTGAGTGTGTCTGTATGTGAAAGCAAAGTGACGTCACGTGCCCGCGGGCAGCGGTTTCCACTGTCTGTTCCTTCCGAATGACTCCACTGACTCAGAACATTGGTTGCTGTGTCTTTTATCTCCAGAACATGGGTTAAGAGGATTGGCTTGACACACATCACCACTCAAGGTTTCCACAGCCTGATTGTTAACATCCACAGCCTGATTGTTAACAGGCACCCCAACTATGATGTCAGGTATGACATCTTGCTCATGGAACATGAGAGAGAAAGAGAAAGAGAGAGAGAGAGAGAGAGAGAGAGTGAAAAGGCCGTATTACCCCCTCGTCTTGATGGGCACTTGGGCCGGCTGTGAAAACAGTCCCTCCCTCCCCTTGCTACTTCCACTCTCATCCTCCACCCTCCTCAATGTGAAGCTGGTAGATTGTCATCTCAGCCAGCAGAGAGGAGCTTGGGACCAAAACTACAAACTTTGTTTGAAAAACAGTGGAAGTTGAGCATCTTTTCCACTGAGGCTTTCTTTCCCAGATGTGCTTTGTTACACCTAAAACTTTCAATTTTCATAAAGATTGATTATTTATACTGAAGAGTAAGGCAATATTCATGTCTATCCAATCAGTCGAAAATTATCTGCAATTCCACAGATTCTGTCATTATCGGAAAATTTGGCAGAAGCAGATTCGAATTGAATTGAATCGGCACAGCTCTGCAAATAACCACTTGAAACGGGAATGTAAATTCTTCACAATTTTCGCATAAGATATTCGAAGTTCGAATATGGATAATTGGTAAATTAGTATTTGCAACTATTTGAATTTTTTCATATTTGCACACCCCTACTGTGAATGTTGCTACTTCACCACCTATAAGCATTCCACAACACAGTGACCCATTGTAAAATATGGGTGTAGCAGAACTCATCCCCATGAGGATTTTGGTCAATCCAGAAACCTAGGCGAGGCACACTTTTAATGGGTCGTCCTGACTATGGACTGCTGAAATGCCCTATTGGTGTTCAACATGCTAAATGTTGTCTGATCATAAGCATCTCAAAACATTAACATGGCAAATCTGTTTGTACAGGAAACCACTAATACTACCCCATAAGGCTCCCAGCCACTGCAGAGTACACACCTGTTTAGATGCCTCAGAAGAAACAGATCAATGAATAGAGGACACACTCCACAGTGCACCATTAAGATGGATTCACAACCTTGAAGTAGTGTACGTACAAATAAAAGTTGATCACTATATGTATATTCATGCATCCATTCACATTCACACTTAACGTATGTACGTACGTAGAAAAGAGAGGGAAAGTTGCTCAACTATCAACTTGTACGTATGTATGTACGGCTAAACTCTCAACCAATCGGAATATCCAATTTAATAATAAATATATTATTCTAACTAAAACTTTTAAAATAATAACATGAATACACAAAATTCTGTATTATTCGGTTAATTATTAAAAATTGTACAATGTTTTGCACAAAGCTTATAAAAACCAAACACAAAATAATAACCTTGCTTCACAAAGTTACGTTTTTGATTGAATGTCTGCCAACAGAAAACGTACGTACGTACGTACGTATGTTACAAAGAGGTTGTGAATCCCCCTTTACTATGGAATGCAGTGTGAGTTTCCTACACATTCCACGACTCATTCCCTGGGGTTAACCACTTATCCCAAGGGGGCAATGATAAGGGGCCAGAAAGCAGCATGTGGATTGCATAACCTGGGGCACATCACACTAATTTACATGTGGTGCAGACACACCAGTTCTATCCTGCTCCCTTGCATGCCCGATTGATGGTGCCCTCAATGGACACCAGCATCAGCTTCCTTCCATAACAAGTTGATGCACAGTGGTACAGAATTTTTTCATGAACAAGGAAGGAAGACTACACCATAAACAAGTTTTAAATCTTTCCAAATTAGTGTAATGACATTTTATGGTTTAGTTAAGAAACCTAAACTTGACAGATGTAGTCGAATGCAAGTTAAGAACCACAAAAATAAACGTAGAGTCCCACAGCTGACAGAAGTAAGCTAAAAACACCTGGTTTGTGTCTATGAGATAATGGTACAAAACAATTGCAAATTATGACTGTTGTAGAGAAGTAGTTAGGGAAATGGCTCAATGTGTCGAAAATAACATTTGGGCTGTGCAAACAGAACCAAAGTAGCTTTTGCTTTCTCTGCATTAGTTGGAGGAAATATAATGGCCGGGTTTGATTCCTACAAGAGTAGGGAAGGAAGTTGGCTGGCTGCACTGACTCCATAGACGATATAAAAGTATAAGATACCACTTCAAATGTTAGGAATGTCATCAGAACTTTATAAATTTTGGTATTTTCACTGTTATCTCATTTCACAGTAAATATGCAATACTGTATTCTCTGTTTCATATAACTTCACTAAAATTTGACAGATGTTGTTACCAACCTAAACAGCATGTAAACAGTAAACGCCCCCATTTGCAAAGTACTGTGTCAGGTGATGGTTGTTGCAGGATGCATGTTATTATGTTAGCGGTATTTACGATGATTGTAGAAGTATAATGTACAAATATTATGTCGAAATCTATAGATAATTACAATGTTATAGTTAAAATTATGCTCGTAGACTAATGAATAATTTTTCTGAGTTATAGAGCAAGGGGTTTAAAAACATTTAGAAACATTATGGTAGAACATGCAAACATTACAGTTATGTGAAAGGTCTCCACCAATCTCCCTTGCTTATGGTCTCCACCCACCCGGTGAAATGCCAATCGCCACCGAATTATCTTCCATCATAATTTTCTTGCTGAGGGTGTCGGAATATTATACATGCAGTTAATTATGTCTATATTTGCATATTTCATTAAATGTAGTTAGTCGTAGATGACTTTTTAGAACAGTCTCCTTGGCAAAATGAATTATCAAAAAGAGTCTGTCACTTCGTAAAAGGGTTTGTTATATGCTGTGATTCACCATTTTCTTTGGCCATCGCAAAGCGCTGGCGAAAAAGTATTTACGTTGAGAAGTTTAAATCTGTTGGAATCAAGAAGTAGCTTGAGTGTTTTCTTAACTGAATAAGTCAGCACATAAATTATTTCATACCAGTGGTCAATAAAAGTGATTTTAGTGAAATAATCATCCAAAGCTCGCCACATACTTAGGAATTACAAAGCGTTATGTAAATAATGTTTTCTTAAATTATTGTTAGAATATTGAAATGTATTTGTCCATTTGAAAAATCTTGTTTTACCTTTATTTATTTTATTGAAACATTAATGATTTTTACATGGGAAGTTAAATTTGCTGAAGATGTTTACATTGTGCATTTCACATATCTGTATTAACAGCCACGTTTTTATTGCCTTTTGTTCTTGCAGGAGCTTTTCAAATGTATGTGGCTTAAATAAACGCCCTTTTAGTGTAATTCAATGCACAAAAAAATTCAATAATTTTTGTGTGTTTAACATTTCTCATATCGATACGAACAGCGACAAATTTATCACATTTCATTCGTTCAATGACGTTAAAACTGTAGAGTTACAGTAAATTGAATGTTATTTCTGTACAAACAAGATTTCCCACTGCATCACCAAAACAATGTAAAGTTCCAATCACCACTCTCTCACAAGAAGAATTGCAAAACAATCACGTTCATGAAAGACGTTAAACTAGAGTTCCCCACTACACCAATATAATAAACAGAACACTAACTGGTATATTATGTGGTCATAACAAAAATAAAATAGCTGGGAACGCCAAACAGCTATAGTAGCATTAGTACTGGACTGAAGTTGTCAGTCTTTCAACGCCAGCCATTGGATTCGTAGTTTGTTTACAAAGACTGCTTTCTTCAACGACAGAACAGTTGTAGTGGAGGGATACATCATGGCCGTACTTCTTTTTGAGAACTGTCAAAATTTATTGAAGTGGTATGAAATGTAGTATAAATACAAATGACCCATGTTAAATGTGAAGAATTTGTTCAGAAAAATTTAACTGTCACATTTATGAGGACCCCAATGTCTTCTTATGACCCTGTAAGAAGATAAAGCTAATTATACGATTGATGGGCAGAAAAAGGGATCTCCAAGGAGTTGGGCACAAACAAAGAGTTTTTGCCACTAAGTAATGCAATGATGTTCCATAATGGCCTCTTTTTTTGCTGTGAGCTCAAAAAGGAATTCAATATATTCATTCATAAAAAAATATGTGTCTGCAACATCTGCTGTGATACTCAAACTCTAATATGATACAAACAATTTTCTTTACTTATAACTATTTTTCAAAATTACAAATTGTGTTTCCATATGTAAACAGTCAAAATAAAATTTGAGTGGGCCTTGTGTGTTGTGTATAATGGGTAATGCATATTGGAAGTGTTAGAAGTGGCATTGTCACAACCCTCACACCTCCCCCTCCCCTGTCATATTATCATCCCCACGAACGCCTACAAGTTGACACGCGTCGCGGGACATGTGAATGGCTAGGACAGGTCAACCCAGAGGACGGATACTCAGTAACACGTGTCGCTGCAGCGCGGGACCTCCTGCCCCACCACCCCTAGCAAGCCCAGTGAAATTTGTACACGCAGAGAAATGACGAGATAGTAGGGCAATTTCCACCCGACGTCAAAAACACGTGCTGAAGGAACACGCACCGAGAATAAGCTGACAGCATATGGCAGGGGCAACTGGCCCACACCACCCCTTTCCCCTCCAACCTTCCAGAACCATGGCACGTGTATGAAGTACGCTTTGTACTGTGCCCTCCTCCCTCCTCCTACAAGGGAGACACGTGAAGAATCTAGGGAGAGAGCTAAGAAACAATATAAGCCTCTTTGTGGGGAGGGTGGGATAGAAGTTGAAGGGCATCAGTGAGTCGGTCAGTCATATTGAGGCAGTCGGAGGCTGCGATACTCCACGCCGGGAGAATCAGTTATGTCAACCAGTCAGATAGAATCCCCAGCCAAGAAAGGACGTGAGTGCAGCCATTAACAGAGGCTGGGGAGATTGGACCTCCGGCCGCGTCAGTTCGCAGAGACAGTCATAGCGACGAGCTACAGGTGGCGCGGCGTTCGGTACCGCCACACCGGAATGCGCAGGTAGTCGCGATCGGGCGAGAATCACAACATCAAGGGGTCAGCCATATCGGGACACGGGGCAGAATTAGTTAAACAGTTACCAAAGTTATGTTGGACGAGTAGTTTCACCACGCCAGGACGCGAGTCAGTCAGTCAAGTCAGTCACCAGTCACCAGTCAGTCAGTTACAATAACGCACCGAGACGGCGGAGTCGAGTTGTGAGCTCCAACAAGGGGGTGCCATGTCGAGCTGGTGGGATTTGTCCAGTGCAACCCCGCGCCGAGAGCTGGGGTGGGGGTCCACCAAGGATCACCTCGCCGGGACGTGATAGGGAAGTAAGCAGTCAGTTACAACCCTACGCCGAGAACGGAGCGAGTGGTGAGCTTCAACGAGAAGTGCCACGTCGAGAGGAAGCCAGCTGAGTGCAACACACCAACAATAGCCAGTCCGAGGGCCTGTAACAGGAACCATCAAACTCAACAGATCTCATCTACTGCCGGAACGTATCCAGGCCACCCAACTCACCAGACCTCAACTGCCAGAACGTATCCGGGCCACCCAACTCACCAGACCTCAACTGCCGGAACCACTACCCCGCAACAAGTACAGATAAGTAACAATGTCGTCACTCAGGGACGTGTCCTGTTACCTAATGCCCCCACAGCGTCGGAAACGTAGCCAGAACACTGTAATCAGCCCTTCAGGCCAAGAACTCGTAGGGCGTTAAAGTATGAGTAAATTAAACTCCCGGGAAAGTTCCGGGAATGTATGAATAAATTCCCGGGCATATAAACATGATAAAACCCGAAACGTGATGAAGTAATTGTTTGATATACCATTAACCTTCCAAGCACCTTATAGTCTGTGCCATCGAACATTAACTGAGGACCCTAGTACCCCATAGATGGAGGTTAGCGTCATGTACATAATTTTAAATTCGGAGTTATGTAATATTGAAAACTCATGTGATGCACAATTTACAGGAGATAAATGTGTATGGTGTTATTACAGTTATATCCAGCATTTTATACCAATTATTAAAATAATTTTAACCAAATAAAAATAGAACAACAAGAAATTCATGAAAACATTTCGTATTTCACACGAGCTTGCAAGAGTGGAAAAAAAAAAAAGGTGAATACGTTTTGCGTAGCTCTCGTTGGAACACGTTACAAAGAAATAAACCCTCTGACATTTTAACCCACTTCAAACATATTAGAGAAAAAAACAAAAAACCTTAGGTTAAATATTTAAATTATTTTCAAACTGCAGTTAAAAAAAAACCTTGGCATAAAAAATTTAAATTTTAAAACATAATATTTATTTTATGACTTGATGAAGTTAAAGATGGAGTAGATCAATGGTCAATGAAAGTTCATCACCTGCTATATTACCAGGGCTTCTGGGAGTGCTTTAATATTTTCGGGAAGTGATAAATTCACCTTCCAATTTGTTCAAATTTCTAACATTTCATATAGAAATATTTAAGAAAATAATTCAAATAAGCTGCAGGATTACAGACATTTACTGTTGCAGACTCGACGATTGCTTCCATTTGAACAAAAATTAATTGTATTAAATCCAGCTACATAAGTAATTAAAAGCTGTTTCAAAATACATTCTTCCCTACAACAACTTATAAAAATACTTTCGCAGTAGCTTGGGTGCTAACTAGACAAAAAATTTATGATGGGCGGTCCCACATTAAATAAGTTAAAATAAAAATTACATGACCGCTGTTAAATGGTTCCTAAGCTTCTCCTTGTACATCACATGACACGAAAATCATGTCATGAACAAAGAGAAGCTATCTTCTGATATATAAACCAAGCTAAAATTTCATTGCATACATTTAAATGTGCCGCCAAGGCACACACACACACTAATACAAACGTCTTAGCATCTCTTTGTAGGGGTAAGGGTTGCCTAACTTTTAAAGAAAACTTAATTACATTACAGAAACGTGGAATACTATCAATTTAAGAATAATACAAATTCCTTGATATATAATTAAACAAATAAATACAAACGTGCACTGCAAATAAACATTAATGACATGATGAGTAGAATTCAAAATGTAAACAAGCATTAAATTGACTTGAATAAAGGAACTTACAGGACATGTAAAACCTAGAATAAAAACAAATACATGATCTGTATTTACCATTACATTGGCATCGAGTTGTCATTAATGGACAGATTTTTATGCTAATATTTCTGTAACTTTTTCTTTGTGTATATGTTGGTCATTACAAGAGATTTGTTTGGAGAATATGGCAAAAGGAAACTTAGTAACAATATGGGAAGAAGTGTCACGTACTTTGGTAGACTACCATAAAGAATGAGTGATAAAACGAACACGTTGTTTAAAGACATGAGTTTAAGTCTTGGCGACTTAATGTTAATTGAAGCTAATTACCTTAGCTCCATGGCAGACTATTTCAGTTCTAAGTTGGCCATAAAATGGAAAGGCCCGTTTAAAATTGTCACATTTTTAACTACAGTCACATTGCTAATTGCTAGTCCAAATTCTCCAAACAAGAACAAAAAGGTGCATATGAGCCAGAGTAAAAAATTTCATGTACAAAAACCATTTCTAAAGTTTTGTTTCTCTGAAATATTAGGATAATGGTTGTTAATTATGCTCATATTTGTAGCAAACTTTGAAAAAGAAGTGATAAAATTATTGTGAATCTTTTCTTGTGAAAAGTTTTAAGAGAATGAATAAATAAATGGGTAGATTTTTTTAATCCGATACAAGTATTGGTATTTTTAATGTATGCTTTAAGAAGCTATGTTTTAAAGAGTTTTGGAAGATAGTACAGATTGAAAAAATAAAGCTTGTACATTATACATGAGGATCCATTTATTCGGTTTAAACAAAATTTGGTACGTTGACAGTGCATGGCGTACACATTGAATAGTGATAATGTTATTAACTGGCCATTTTTAAAGGTAGTGCAAAATGAAAAATAAAGTTTTTATGTTATATCTTGGTAACTACACAACCGATTCTCGCCAAATTTGGCATATAAGTAATACTGTTGTAAGCCATGTTCATATATGCAATTTCAGGTTTTTTGTTAAATTTCCAGGACCAATCAACCAATTAGCACCTAACTTTTTACACTACTAATGCTGTAGTAGGCCATGTTTGAAGTGTGTGTAGTTTTATTTACAGTAAGGCTGAAATATAAATAATATAGGTAAGTTTATCATATCAAGTAATTTGGCATATTTCATTATCTATTAGGAGCATCAGATATGCCAATACAGAGCCTGTTTTAGGATGTTTTGTAGAATAGTGCCAAATGTGAAACTAAAACTTTTATGCCATTTCTCTGCACACAAGTAGTGTTACGGTAGACCATGAAAACTTACATAATTGAAGTGACTCGCACACTTGTTTTCAAAATGATGTCCCTGTAAATATTAGCAATTTATAATCCTAGTCTACAAAAACTTTAGACTGAATACTACTGAAGTACGACACATTCTGTTCTCCAGTCCCAGTTAAGGCTAGTGTGTATTTCTAATTGTCTCACTAGTATTGCACTTGTTTCTGGTTGTATCGCTAATGATATCGCTAACAACGAGACATCAAGACCCACATACAATCTAACCTTTTAATAACTTCATCAAAATTATTTGCATCTACATAAAGGAAAGTAGACTCATTAGTTACATTGATAACAACTTATTATTATTTTGGGGTCTCTGTACTACTGAACCCCAGGGCATTATGGCAGGCCAGCTGGCAGGCGAGAGTGAACATTGGTGACCCTCATGGAAGACAGTCAAGTGCAAGGAAAGGGAAGTGTTGTCAATTTTTAGATATTTCCCTTTTTGAAGTTGTATAAGAGTGGTGAAGAGAACTGCAATCGTCAGCAACCACAATAAATGCAATCAACTTATTTTTCGACCTATTTCCTACAAATCATTCAATTTTTTTAACCAAATTTTTTACAGTTCCCTAAAAAGGGTCATTACTTCTGAGGGAATCATTATTACCCGAGTTCAATTTTTTTTTTTCAAGATTTGACTGTATGGTTGAGACAGGTCAATTGCAATATATATTTTGGGAAATTTTGTACCAATTTTGACACTATTGTTTGCATAACTCTGTGTTCAATCGTCTAGTGCAAAAATAACACTTTTTGAATTAAATATAAAGTTATTTTAGTAGGCGGATAGATGTCTTCTAAAAAAAAATATCTTAGATATGTATACATAGGCTCCTTGTGTCATCTAAAATGCTAAAAACATTGAGTGGCACAAGGTTTAACCAAGCATTGTTTAGTCCATGTTCAATTGTATCTATTGCAAAAATCATAGGTATGTTTTTAAATTAAATATACATTTATTTTAATAGGTAGACATTATCTGAAAAAAATGATAGACACACATATACTTAGCCTTCCCTTGACTAGGTAAATCTTTAAAACATTGAGTGTAAAGGTTTTACCAAGTTTTGTATTTGTAAGTCTATGGTAAGTCTGTGGCGTAAAATCAACATGATTTTGCATGGAATATTAATTAAATTCAGTAGTTAGTCATTGTTTTCATAGGAAAACCAGGACAGT
>NQII01000629.1:202038-258998 GCA_002778355.1 Clitarchus hookeri | reverse complement strand
AACAATTTTCCAATAACGACCCTCTTGAATAATGACCCTTTTCCCCGAGAACCGTGAAGGGTTGTAGAATCGAGAGTTGACTGTATTGGTATGTACACAAATGCATACACCATTGCTGTGAACATTTTGATACATCTACACATACTGTTACTATCTTAATATCGTGGGCAAATGTGATTTTTGCACTACTCTACCGAAATCAAATGCACACGTCGCTTCAAAACACTTCTACATGCAAAATATTTTTTATTATTTTTAAAGTAATATGGGCGGTTGTAGAGAGGTTCTACTGTGTGTAACTATATCCTTTCCAGCTTTTGTCGGTCTTGCACATCTTTCCAGCAATTGAATAAACACAATCTCTTCGTATTTCTTAATAACATATTATATAAAAACCCTTACATGTCAGTATACAGACCAACAAAAACCTATCATAGTAGCACTGACTCACCAATGCATAATAGGTTTATGTTTGAAATTAAAATAGTTTTCATTAACACAAAATTTATCTGATAACACAGAAATAAAAGAGATAAAAAAGAAAGAGGGCAAAAATTACCAATTTTCTAAGCTGTGTATTGGAGAACCGTCATGGATGTCAGTAAAACATCCTTTCACATGCAAGCAAATATAGCAGGTGATGTCAAATAATAGATGTTCACATACTGTCTCCTCAAATTTTTCAAGCCAAAAAATCACTGGAATTTTACAGTTGTACCAAAATTTAGCCAAGCATATAATTTGAGAAGTCACAGGTTTAAGCCTGGATAACTGCAATGAAAGAGATTTTCCCACCACAAAGTTTTCCATCCCAATTCTAAGCAAATGCCAAAAACAGTTCCCAAACCAGCACATTTAAAATTGCACATTTGTTCATGGGCGGCCATCATTACTGCGCATACACATTTTCACCCATCATTTCTCAACATAGTATCCAAACCTAACAGAACCCCCCAGCCTAAACTAAACTAGGTTAGTGAGTGAACACGTATTTTTACAACTTAAACAAACCTAGGATAGTTGGTGAATAACTGGCTTTCCACAAGTGCATGCGCAGTAGCCACAGTCACAAATGTCCACAAATGCTTACAATTATAAATGTATGTTTTCACTATAGCAATGGAAGTCTTGTTTGCTGGGATGTGAGCCTTTTGAAGTGATTAATAATACCTATTTAATTTAAATTATATGTAGCAAATAAATGTCAGTAAGATTTGCTTCTTTACGACATTCAATAATTGATAATTCTACACCACAATCTGATTTACCCGTAAAATTCCACTTGCATTTGCCACGAGTAATGCTGCACTCGGGCACAGTACTTTCACATCTTTTGGCGACAAAGATATCATGATATCAGTTTATTCTGAATAATTGTGTCTATTGAAATAATTAATGTTTCAACAACAAATCATTTGATTTTTCCTGCAAGAAGCCGTTGAAAATGGACTTCATGCTCTATAAAACTTATGCACCATTCATGATTTATGGTATAAACATTTCTGACAAAGGAGGTCAAGTAAACATTTTTTATTCAGAAGACGTCTAATTTTCACCAAAAAACCACACTAACTGCAATTTCTGAAATTTTTAGGGGTCAAAATTGGTTAGTTTCAATTTTATGAAGGCAACAATTTTACAAAGACATTTTTAGCAACTGTGGCACTTTGTAAAATTGTATCTACTATAAAAGTTATGTTTTGCCATAAGAGTAGCTAAAAATGGATTAAGTACAATTTTAAGGAAATTTTTGCATATAGGAGTTAGGGGTGTGTCAAAATCGGTCAATAACCCAAATAAAATCCCCTTCAAAATAGTGACCCTTTTTTCGAGCACCGTGGTAGAAAGTACAATCAAGAGGTTACAGTACTTTTAACCTACCAAGTTAGGTTAAAAATCGTGATAAATTTGTTGTTACTGCTGGTGTAAAAATATTTCAACATGTGTTATTCTGGGTGGGTGAACTATGTTCTACTGAAATGGCCATTGTTCCATAGGCCTTGATTTGTGTGTCTAAAATGTGTATGAAGTTCATATGTTTTAAACCATAAATTATGTTTATGANGTTCCATAGGCCTTGATTTGTGTGTCTAAAATGTGTATGAAGTTCATATGTTTTAAACCATAAATTATGTTTATGAGTATAGAACTAATTTAAAAGCCAAATCTATTTGTAATAACCACTTTGTAACTTTCCTCACTGTTTGAAAAACTATCGCTGTATGCAACATGCTTAAATGTTGAATATTGGCCAAATCCCCAATAAAATACATCAAGTGTTGAAGCCCTATCAGAAAGAAAAAATACACTAATAAAATCACATGCATTAAAAAAAAGTGTGAAATCAAAGTTACAGAATAAATGTGCATGCAATGAGCTTTCACAATGTTAACCACCATCTTGTTTGTCATGGCTAACATAAGATGATAAAATAAGTGACACAAATAATGTGCTTGTGTTCCCTCTTTCTTTGCTACATTGGCTCCTAATTTTTTTTAAATAACTATTCTGGTTAAGGCCATCCTTTCATTGAAATAACCTAACCTACATCAAAAGAGAGAGATTAAATACTTTCTATGCATCAATATTAATCATGTAATATACTATACTATGAATAACAAAGTAAAACTGGCTTCAAACCTTTTTCATAGGACCAGCTAGTGAAAACGTCTTGGCCGGAAAACGTCTTTCATGGGGAAATAAAAAAAATTCTCTTCTTCATACTGGTGTACTAATATACATCATCATATTTTCCAATGCAAAAGCCCTAAGATGTAAAATAGGCCTGTAATAAAATAAAAATGTTAATTTCCATGTGAAATGAACCACTGTAGAGTAATTATGTACATAAATAAATATGACCACCTTAAGTGCTGGCATCTGCACTTCTTTCACGCTTGGTGTAAGAATAATGTTGAGTGGTAGTAACATTCCTAACTCCTTTGCAACTGCCATTTGTGGTAACTTGGCATTGGAATCAACTTTCTGTATATGTACAATCAAACCTTAATGCAATAGCTGATGATGGAGGGGAAAATTATTGCATTATTGTTATAACTGAAATTTACAGTGCATCATTCCTGTATTATCATACATCATGGACACCCTGCGTTATCTGATTGCCATCAAAAGCATGAAACTGAGAACAAGTTGACAGTAAAATACAATGCAGCACACCCAACATCGGCATTTTCCTCATGTGACCATTGCTCACATAAAGATTATTAAAATGTGGTAATCACGGACAATTGAGAATAACAATTTTTTCTTTTCATTCTCTATCTGTAAACACATGTAACATAACTGAAAATACACACACATCACAGCTGCCTTAACAATTTGATGTATGGCATACTATGTAACTGCAGGTACTTTTAATTTCCAAAAACAGCCCAGCCTATGTCCTTGTTCGAAATAAGGCATTGTACGAAAAGTCATTCAGTTAACCTGGTTAGAGTATAACTTTTACTCGGCTCATTCGATAAATGACCTGATTGAAATTTACTCGAATTCTGAAAGCCTATTTAAGTTAACTCAATTGTTAACTCGTTCAACTATGGACTAACCCAGCTTGCCATCAGAGTAGATTGAATTTTGCAGACAAAACAAGTTAAATGATGAAAAAAAAATGTAAACAATGCAACAATAGGCAATCGTAAAAGCAGTATTGTGAGGAGCATAGAAGCGAAGATAGTATNAAAAAAAATGTAAACAATGCAACAATAGGCAATCGTAAAAGCAGTATTGTGAGGAGCATAGAAGCGAAGATAGTATACTTGTAAGATGGACAGACGGGGGCATTTTTTAAGCAGCTATTATGGAAGACAACTTTATACTAACCTGACACTAAATACGAAGGTACTGTATTTGTGTAGTATTGCTTAATACAGTATCTTTTTTTAAGATGCAAGTTCTCTTCCTTTTGAGTATACTAGGAAGGAAAAGGTCATTTACATTATTTTGACCTCTCTACACGACCTGTTTGTAGACAAAAATGAAAACATTTACACAAATGAGCACAGTCGAAAGATTGTGGAAACATTGAAAGACAAAGTTGTATGCAGGACTGGAACACTATATATAAACAAAGCATTTGGCTCTATTTTTCAAAGGAAATAATAAGTCAGATGGTAATGTTTTGGTTACATGTTGCAGGAGGATGCATTATAAACTGAAAGTAGAATTTTCGCAGGACTTCAGAAAAGTGTAAATTTACTGGGAATGGATTTTACAATACATTGGACCTTCTCCTAGTCAGGTATTAGGAATGAATGTATTTATTAAAAAATATCATTTGTTACCAAGCTATGCAAATTTTTTGCTTTCCTATTTGCTGAAACCACAGTGACAGCCACTGGTTAAACAAACAACTGAAAGGCATTATAAAGTGGTTTATTAACGATAACCGCATACACTTTCATCCAAACAGGTTTTTAACCATACTGACATTTACCAAGCTTTTGGTTAGGGATGTTCTGACCAATCACCAATAATTATGGTGAAACAAGTTAAGATAGGGTGACTCAGAAACACTAAATTATGATTTCATCACTTATTTCATTTTTGTTAGATGAATGACATATTTACTCTGCTTAATTTCACAGACAACAAACTGTTGTTTCTTCCTATATCCTCAAGTTACTAACACACAAAAATTACAAGCAAAATGGCAAACAAATTTCCACTGCACATGTGCACAGGTGTAATACTAACCCATGTTGACGAGCCCACTATTGTTGTAAAGAGTGCCAAGGTGCGGACCCGACAAGGACAAGAAGGTGTGCAGACGAGGAAGTAGGTGCTTCATCTGAGGTCGAGTAATGGCGGAACGGATGATGATGTTACCCAGCGAGTGGCCAATGAAGCTGATCTTGACGGGGTTCAAGCCACAAGCTTCTATGTGGTACAGGATCTCTGCCACCAGTTTGTCTGTCATGGTGTCAAAGTCCGAGAATGTGTCGCCCTGTGCACATGCAAAGCAACCACACATTACACTGATACCTCTTGCAATCAGTAACAAAGCTACACAATTAAAACTGCTCTGTTAGAAAAAAATTGCAAGAAAAAACAATATGTAAATAATAGTCATATAGACACTAAGAAAATAAAATCAGCATTCCATTCCCAAGGGATATGCTGTTCTTTACTACATTTGGCATTAAAAAATACCATAAACTTATTACTACAACTCTAGTAATTCAAAGTGATGCGTATTTATAAATAAATAAATAAATAAATATATATATATATATATATATGACGCTTATTTGACATAGATATAAACACGACTTCGCCTCATCTTTACGTATTATCATGTTAACCCAGGTGGGGTTTGAAACCCCAAACGACTTGCTACGAGAGCCAACCACTACACCTCTAGATGTCTAGATGCGGAGGCACCCAAGGACATGTAGGCCAAGATCATTTCACCCTTATGTCAGACGTCACGCTACCCCCTCACGTGTGAGAGAGGCTAGCCAAGCAGCCCAGTTAAGCACCTAAGCTTACGCAGCAGAGGCAACCAAGCATTACAGATGCCTAGTTCCACCACGGACTGAGGGATCGCGCTAGTGAGAGCAGTTCCGCCCACATGAGGAGGAGCTCTCCCCGCCACCCCCGTGCCTCAGTCGAGCCCGCGGGCAGGAGAATATATGTCCATGCACTGGCNACCCTTCTGGTAGTGCCACCCGAAGTGCATTCTGGACAACAGCATTGAGATAGTTAGGGGTTAGGGACAGTTAGTAACATAGCTACCTAGCCGCTACTGCTCTTGTTCAGTTTAGACCCAGGTCCCCTTCACCTTGTTAATGTAGTTTACTTCTGTTCAGTTCCTGGTTGGTTAGGAAATGGTACGGGTGACCGTGTTTATTCCTCATGGAATAAATATGTTTTCTAACAAACCTCCAAGTACTGATTCCAGGGGTGGCTATGTTTATATCCCCCGTAGACGTCTGCCCACCAGGGGAAAGCAGGAGACTGCGTCTTTTACAACCCATTGCCCAACCTAGAGTAAGACCNCCGTAGACGTCTGCCCACCAGGGGAAAGCAGGAGACTGCGTCTTTTACAACCCATTGCCCAACCTAGAGTAAGACCATGTGCTCTCTTAACCAGGCGCATATATGATGCAAACACACCCATTAGACGGCTACCCATACTGTGCACCTGGTGTGCAGTACAGTAGAGCCACAACCACTAAAGACAATCCACAAGGCTGCTAGTCAACCAGCCCAGCCAACTCACTCCATCCACCGTTCTTAACTGTCGCCGGAAAGAGTGATAGACTGGTTCTGGAGGTCTGCCCACCTTTGGACCTACACCAAACGTCGTTGTTGGACATCAATGGTAAACCCACCACTCTAACCACCGCACTGAACTGTCGACGGTTTGAGTAATCGGGTGCAACTCTGGATGGCTCGGCCTCGGCTTGGTTATACACATAGCCAGAGATCATCGTCGCCTGCTCTCCTTTCGTGAGGCCGAATTTAGTACCTACCTGTATGCCTTACACCAAAGGAGTGGTGCGAAGTGGCAAACTAGGAAGGCAGCTACAACCTCTTAATTCAATGGGAGCTGTAACTCAGCCCCAACTGCACTCTGCAGCATAACAACCCGGAAACGAGCTTAAGACGCCCGCCAGTTGGAGAGGCCTCACCTCCCAGCTCCCTCCCCCTCCTTATTTCAGCCGCCAATCAAGACCAACGGCCGAACACACCCGGTTGTCACTGACTTCCGTCAAGCACCCCACGTGCCGCTAGGGATAGCGAATTCCTGGTTCCAGAGAAGCCAGACCAGCAGCCCTCAGCAGACACCCTTCAGCGGCATTTCCGCCCAAGGACTGGGAACAAGCTCCGGCTGACAGCAGCAGAACCAGCAGAACAACAAGGACCTACCTCGAGACACATCCAGTACAGGTAAACCTGTGGCAGTGTGCCAACCAATATGCAGGACAGCTAAGCCCACAACTGATTTTGTGCCGTGCCGTCAAGCCACGCATCCTTTCTTATATACCGGCTGGCGCCCGGTCAGCAGTCAATAGGGTCAGTCGGTTAAACCACCTGTGTCTCTGACCACACACCAAAACCTTACCCAACCGTGACGTCGTCGTCAGCCACTCGACATCTCGTGTCAAGAGTTTTCGTAGCACCTAACGTGAGGCCACAGTGCTTTGCTAGTTACAAATAGTAAAGCAGAACTAGGCCAGCACGACCCTGAGATCCAGTAAGTTAGCTGGGAGTCAAACCAAAGCCAACTTCAGGGAGTCTGAGAACGCCCTGTGGCACTCAAATATCTAGCCGAAATGTTAGATACAGAAGCTAGCATAGCCGACCAAGACGCAAGTATTGCCATGGCTGAGGCCACACCCAAAAGGTGCCATATAGACACTTGTCCTGGCATGGGGTTAGATACCATTGTATGCACACACTGCCAACATAGCTTCCGTTACCTCTGTTTGGGATGGACAGACGAGCCCATATATACAGACGGAATAGAGTTCCAGTGTAATGACTGCCAAAACCCACCAGACTGCATATTGCAGCTGGCTTACTGCGCCTGGCAAGGGATAAACACGGTACGTTGCATTGTCTGTGCGCAGGCTTACCACCCTCTATGCATAGGCTGGCCAGATGAGCAAATAANCTGCCAAAACCCACCAGACTGCATATTGCAGCTGGCTTACTGCGCCTGGCAAGGGATAAACACGGTACGTTGCATTGTCTGTGCGCAGGCTTACCACCCTCTATGCATAGGCTGGCCAGATGAGCAAATAAAGAGACCGGGCCAAGTGTATAGATGTGAGGTTTGCTGACGTGCAGAGGAATACCGACCAGAGAATTCTGGCACTTGCCAGGGCTCAACCACCACCTGGGGTAGAAACGAGCATCACTTCCGGAATTCACAGGAAAGCAGCACGAGGATCCGATCACATTCACCCTCGACTGCGAAAAGGAATTTTGCGATAATGAGGTCCCCCGTAAGCAATGAGTTGACAGGACCAAGAAACATTTAAAAGGAAAGGCCCTCGAATGGTGGACAAAATATGGGGAATTTATCACTGTTATGCTCACGTCTAGCAGCACAGTTTTCAGGAAGTAATAGCCCACTTAACGACCGAATTCCGTAGCTGAACCCAGGCCACTGACGAAGATGCCAAGATATTCATCAGGCAAAAGGTCCAAATGTTCAAGAGAATTTTCCCCTGAGGAAATGAGAGCTGCATGCGCCATATTACACGCATGCTCCTCCCCAAATTACTGAATATGTTACAAATCCTGAAGCCACAAGCCGTCAACGAGCTAGTGGAGAGGACACAGGAAACAAAGTGAAATTGCAAGACACAAGTTCTGCTGGACAAGCCTCATGACAGTAAAAGCCAAGAGACCAATAAGCAGCCCGGGCGAAGGGTAAATCCTCCTCTTCCCCTCCACCAACCATTACGCTCCATAAGTGCTGGTTCTGTCTGTTATGGCACTTTAACTGAGACTGCCAGGTGAAGCAGGAGAGCTAGGGGCGGGCGGGGGAAGGGAGAACAACCAGGGCACCTGACCCTCCACAGAGACAAGCAAAGGTTAGAGGACCCAGCCAGGCGGGAAATGCAGCCGCCGGGGTGCGAAGCAGGCCACCACCACCGGAAACCACGGGCCCATCCTCCTTCAGACACTAGATGAGGAAAGCGAACCNGAACCAGCCGAAGCCCCCCCCCCACACAGAGGAGGAAATAAATGGGCAGAGGACCCTAGCCCTATTGGATTCTGCGGCTATGGGCAACTTTATAAGTGACGTGCTCACCCCTGCACAAAGAGCCTCACTTCGCCCTCAAACCCACCTCGTATGCATGGCCCATCACGACTAGACCCTTAAGGTCGAGGGCCGAACCACACTGACAGAGGGATGTACTGTCACGTAAACTCCGCCGAATTTGTGGTTTCGCCAGACATTACGGAAAAAGTAATCCTGGGGCAACCATGGCCACGTCAACAACAGTGCATGATGGACCACGGCCCAAAGCGCATCTATACAGTGAAAGGTCCCGGGTGACTGTCAAATGGGAACAAAGCCCTGACACTGCGATCCCACCCCTGATTGCTCCCGAAGATATAAACCAGCAGCTAGCAGAACCGGAATTCACCCAACTTAGAAAAATCCTGGACGACCATGTTGGAGCTATCAGCCAAGGAGAATAGCTACACCAGATGCGTAGTATTCAACATGAGATTTGGCCCACCACTTATGTACAGGTATATAACTGACCATACCGAGTGTCTGCCCGGAGGCGGCACCTTATTATGACTCAAGTCCAGGCGATGAAGGAGCAGGGGATTGTGGAACCGGCCGATTCTCCTTACAATTCACGTGTGATGATGGTCAAAGAAAGGAAGGGCAGCTAAGATTTTGCGTGAATTACAAAGATCTGAACAACGTCAGTATCCCGTCGCACCATCAGACATTAACATAACCCACACTCTCAGAGATATAGGGGAAGTCAAAATCTTCAGCACTCTCAACATCTAGTAAGGGCACTGGCAAATCGCTGTACACTCCAACCACCGGAAATACACAACGTTTACCACTCCAGAGGGCAAAACCCTACAATTCAGAGTAATGCAGTTCGGACTCAAGACTGGCCCAGCCACCTTACAGAGGCTCATGTCCACCGAAGTTCTTACTGGCTTTGTAGGTCAGGTTTGTTTCACCTACTTGGACAACATAATTGTTTATTCAAAGTCATGAGAGGAGCACTGCCAACACCTACAGCGAGTCCTGGAGAAACTCTAGTTACACAGCCTAGCCTGCAAGATTTCCAAAAGTCACTTTGGAAAGACTACTATAGACTACCTAGGGCATGTAGTCACACCCAAAGGGAACTACCCTCAAGCCGCAAAAATACGAACCATCGAGGAGGCAGAGGAACCCACCAACAAGAAGCAATTGCGTCGTTTCATAGGCTTGTGTAACTGGTTACGCGATTACATGCCAGACATAGCCCGACAGTTGGCCTCTCTCAACCCTCTCTTAGAGAAGGAAATACGTTCGCAGTGGGGAGAACACCATAACGTCTTTCTAAACCTGAAGCCGAGCTTCCAGAATATCCAGCAACTCCACCAACCACAAGGAGATAGCCCTTTCATACTACAAACAGATGCCTGCCAGAATGGGCTGGGGGGCAGTCCTGTACCAGGTGAACACTGCCGGGCAGCCTCAAGTCATTGCATACGCCAGCCCCCGACTGAATGCTACCGAACAAAAGTACCGCATTAACGAGTAGGAGTGTCTCGCCGTAATCTGAGCAGTGAGAGAGTACCGTTGCCACTTGGAGGACAGGAACTTCATTCTCCGCACCGACAGCAAAGACCTCCAATGGCTGCGGAAGTCAAAGATTATAAAAGCCAAATTAGGATGATGGGAAATGTTCCTAACAAAATTTGACTTTGATACACAAGACTACCCAGGCAAAAAAAATGACCTAGCCGACACCTTATCTCGCCAGCCGGACCTCGACGGGGCACCAAAGAAGATGAGGCGTGAGAAAGAATGATCCACCCCTCTGGCTTCTACCAGAAACCCTGAAGAACACCTCCGGTTCCTCCAGCTGCAACTCAGCTGGTACCAGATAAGCTACCACCAACAGAAGGACCCAGAATACCAGTGTCTCCTCCAAGACATTCCCCAGAGGTTCGAACTCCGGGATGATATCTGGTCCCGGAGCAGACAACCGGAGGCCATATGGAAGATCCGGATACCAAGGAACCTGAGGATGGACCTCAGCCGCCACCACAATGACCACCCGCAAGTTGGCCACCCCAGTATTAAGGAGACACTGCAGGACATTGGGGAAAGATACATATAGGACAGGATAAGCCGCAATGTGCGATAGTACGTCAATAACAGCAAGGCATGCTGTCGTGGCAAAGCCTAACCCGTACCCCAATTCACAGCAAAACCACGTAGACCCCACACAGCCTGGACCTACATGGCTGCTAACCTGATGGGGCCGTAACTGAGGAGAACCAAAGGAAACAGGTACCTGTTAGTAGTAACAGATTAGTTTTCCTGCTGGGTGGAAGCGTTTCAACTACCCAGTCAGGAAACTCTAAATATCATCTGGAAGTTCCAGATGGAGATATTACCCCGTTGGGGGATACCCGCAAGCCATGTTGATGGATAATGGCACGCAATTTACCTGTCACAAATGGTGGACTGCATGCAACACATGGAGAGTGGAGACGTGGGCGACCCCCCCATATTACCCGCAGGCCAACCCCACTGAACGGAGGAATCAAGAACTGAAGAGAAGCCTCCGTCTCAGTGTGGGGGAGGACCACCGCCATTGGGACAAACACCCTCACGAGCAAGACAAATTAAGTCGTGAACACCAGTCCCAGTCAACTCATTCTGGGATGAACCCTCCGTCGCCCAGGTGACGAAGTGGGAACAAGCTCCCACGAAGATGCCACAACCAGAGGGCATCCAACTGGCCGCCTTATCCTGAACCACGAGAGCGCCCGATGCCCAGACCTAGTACATCAACAGGAACTATGTGCAACCCAGCACAAGAGTGAGACGCTTCAAGATGGGTGAGACTGTACTTTTCTGCAGTCACCCACTTAGTAAGGCCTGAGGTCAATTCAACGCGGGCCTCACTGATAAATAGGAAGGGCCCTATATCTTAGTGAGACGCCAAGAAAATGTGTACTAGAAAATGCCAGGGGACATATCTGCAAGGTAACCCGAGGGCAGATGCGCCCTTGCTCCACCAGTACTCTAGACAGCGAGGCCAAAGCATCAGAACCACAGGCCAATGAAGAGGAAGGAAGGACGATCCCCGGCTACTGACGCCTACCAAAATCAAACCACCTGCCTTCCAAGAGCCAGTACTCCGAATGGACGCACACCGGAGGAGCGTCCAACCCACCTTGACCAGTGTTGAACGACCAGCACCTCGAGGAGCAATGTCCGTCAGGAAATTGCCCTCGACCCCAATAGACTTTGTCTGCAAGATGGCCGCCAGGTGCGGCCGCATGACCCCCACCAGATCCGAACTGTTGTGGCGAAGCCCCTTAAATAGTGAGCCCTGACGACGACTGCAGCAACCCAATCCCATCCAAGAGAAGGATGAGCCCAGCAGAGCCGACAAGGCAGGGTGCCCAAAGAGCCCCCGCCTCAGACTCTGCAGCCAACCACATCCACCCAAGAGGACGTGGTCATCCACCCAGCCTCGATGCCGGACAGCAGGGAAAACAAATGGAGTCCCTCCCTGCCACTGACAGCAACCCCGACGCCATCCCTCCAGGAGGAGGGGACACCCAGTTGTGCCTCGGTACCTGATGGCCCCAAGCTGGCCACTGCCGAGCATGATGCCAACCAGCCCAGCAGAACCGACGAGGCAGGGGTGCCTGAACAGCCCCTGCCTCAGACGGCAACCCAGGTCACGTCCACCCAGGAGGACGTGGCCACCTACCAGGCCTCAACGCTGGACGGCGGCGAGACCAAAACCGCTGCACAGCCTTCCGTACGGGAGGACGAGCCCAGCAGAACCGAGGGGACAGGGAGAGTAGAGGATTCCCCCTGCCTCTGATGGCTACTTAAATGCCGCCCCTCCAGGAGGAGGGGGCACCCAGTCGTGTCTCGGTACCTGGTGGCCCCGAGCTGGCCGCTGCTGAGCACGACACCCAGGGGACCAGCAGCCAACCCACGACCAGCTGGATGAGAGAGGTGCCTCCCCGCACCTGCCGCACCGCCTCTCAAGGTCAGCTGGGGCGGTACCATGAGTCACCGTGGCGACCCACGACAAAATTCACGTGGCCATACGCACAGTATGGGACCTTAAGTAAAAATGAAGCGAGGCCGCCCATGCAAACGAAAGACTTCGAAAACCAGCTGAAAAGACCGCCTTAAGGGTACAATAGTACACCAGATTTTGAAAATATTTGAAATAAATGAATGAAATATTTTTTTTTATTTATTGTAGGTGGCCCGTACGCCAATTTTGTTAGTATAAATGATTTCAAGGGTGTTCATGTTGTAAATATTAGGTAGATACTGGCCGGCCTAGGTGACGGAAGGCCTAGAGCCGGCACCACTATATCTTTGTCACACGTAAAATTACCTGCCATGCGACCAGCTAGGATGCTACAGAGCAGAGTCACTTTAAAACGCCTTCAGCGCCATGGCAGGTAAACCAGTAGAATTGACACACCCTTCATTAGTGGGACTTGTATATACACTAATGTTCAATTAATTATTTTGTGCCTGCCTGTACATCGGTTTTCTTCCAGGTAAAATATGATAAAATTTGTTTGTAAAAAAANTCGGTTTTCTTCCAGGTAAAATATGATAAAATTTGTTTGTAAAAAAACACGGCCTTCAGTTGATTCATGTGAGCGGCACACTTATTATGTAACAAAGAGAGGACACGTGAATTTACCTGACACCGGGCCATTAACGCGTGACAACTATCCTCCCCAGGGGGTAGAACCCACTAGCCCGGCCGCTCACCCAGCCAACCGGCGTGCTAGAGAAAGAAAGCGCTACACCACGCTGAGAGTGAAAGCGACACCACGCACCGGAGCCCAGAGAGCGCACAGAAGAAGAGCACTACAGANCGCTACACCACGCTGAGAGTGAAAGCGACACCACGCACCGGAGCCCAGAGAGCGCACAGAAGAAGAGCACTACAGATGCCAACCACACTTTCTTGAGAGTGACAGTACTACACCAGTGGCTACTATTGTTTTATTGTACACATGTTTTGTAAACAATCATGCGAAACGTGCCTAATTTTGCTTTAGAAATAAACACAGCCAGTTAGGTACTTTAGTAAAAACCCATTTAATAATAGTTATTATTTTAGTAAAACCAAATAGTGCACTAATCCACTTCAACTATGGCAAGATGAAAATTGCATCACCTTAGATTCTTAGGGGAAAATATCGGTTATAATATCGGCGATTTAAACATGAATTGCAAACAATTCCGATAATTACGACATTGGCCAGTTTCGATATATCGGTACCGGTATCGGCTTAGCCGTAATCAAGACTTTTTCAGGGGTTGCTGGTGAACGTCTTGAAGATGTCTGATAAGTAGCGATGGTCCTACCGAAGGGCATCGGTGTCTGCAGAGAGCTCCAGCACACGAGGTGGTGGAACGAACTGCATAAACACAGACTGCTCATTCTGAATGCAGCCAAAAATTTTCATCATTTTCAGATAGTATTTTTATTGAAGGCAGGTTATTTTTGATATTAAAAGACACTTNTGCAGCCAAAAATTTTCATCATTTTCAGATAGTATTTTTATTGAAGGCAGGTTATTTTTGATATTAAAAGACACTTGCTACATCAGAGTAACTAAACATTAAATGTTAAATGTACTTGGGGACGAAAAATAAACAAGAACACTTCCTTTATTTACGTTTTGTGATACCAGTATCAACTATAGAAAATGTCTGCAATAAAGTCTTAAAAGTATAAACACTAATAAAAAAAAAAATTTTTTTATCAGCAGTAGTATCAGAACAATTTTAACACAGTATAAGTAGTTTTCCAGAAATCAGTTAAAAAAATAACATTGCATAGTAATTATCCAGAAACCAGGAAAACAACACCCTGGTGAAGACTGCCTCTGTGGCATAACTGCAATTAATAGTAGAAGAGTTAAGACTGTTCCTGTGGTAACACTGCTACCTGGTTGNAACTGCAATTAATAGTAGAAGAGTTAAGACTGTTCCTGTGGTAACACTGCTACCTGGTTGCGCTCCGACATGAGGAACTCCAGGTTGGCACCGGGCAGCCCCAACTCCAGGTATATCTTTACAAGCCGCAAGTCAGCAGAGTTGCCATCTAAGCCATGGACGCAAACAATGAGATGCAGGCCTTCAGGAGAGAATATTCTATACTCGTCACTGATGTGGAAGTATGGCAATGTGGACGCTAGCGTAGGGAAGTCGCTGTAAACAATAGGAACCAGTTACATCATCACGTCTTTCAAAATTTTAGAAACAATAATGTTTCACAAATAAATACTATGGCTAGAAATAGTTTACGGTTGGTTCCATACTTCTTAGAATAAACTTCTGAAATAATCTCACAAAATTTGCACTTGCAACCATGTGATTCCTGATGAAAATACAACAATATTAATGAAAAAATTCCATCCTACAAAATTTTACAAAGCAGAAGAAATGCTTGTTAAAAATCTATCACTTTTACAGGCATTTTGACATTCACACATAGCTAAGACTTAATTCTTCAAGAGACTATAGTAGAAGTCTCAGTTAACTGTTATTTACATTCCATTCATTTAATATTTCATCTACTAGCCTAAGTTATTTTACCACATTAGATGCGGCTGAAGAGTAGTTATGTTACCACATTAGATGCATCTGGAGAGAAGTTATGTTGCCACATTAGATGCATCTGGAGAGTAGTTTTGTTACCACATTAGATGCATCTGGAGAGTAGTCATGTTACCACATTAGATGCATCTAGAGAGTAGTCATGTTACCACATTAGATGCATCTAGAGAGTAGTCATGTTACCACATTAGATGCATCTGGAGAGTAGTTTTGTTACAACATTAAATGCATCTGGAGAGTAGTTATGTTACCACATTAAATGCATCTGGAGAGTGGAGAGGTTTTGGTTGATGCTTAACATAAAGGTCTTGAGTGCAAAAAGGGTTGACGCAAGGTGAAGATGGAGCAAAGGTGGAATGCGCCGAGAAAATGCACCGGCCAATGCCAACAACCACCACATTTCTCCTCATGCAAAATTTCTGGTGACCCCACCAGGAATCGAACCCAGCTCAGCTTGGTATGAGGCGAGTAGTCTTACAACTACATCACCATGGCCACTCTGTTGCAAGATCTGGAATAATTGGATATTTTCCCATATACAGTGTTGCCAGATTGTACAACTAAATTTTGTGGATAGAATTATTTTGTTAAGATTTTTATCTCCATCTCCAGCCAGGATTCACGTGAATTAGACAGATATAGTGAATTTCGGAACATATGCTTTATATGAATGTAAACCTGGACAAAGTACTTATACAGTAAAAATCCTAAAGTATAAAAAATGTAATTATNATATGCTTTATATGAATGTAAACCTGGACAAAGTACTTATACAGTAAAAATCCTAAAGTATAAAAAATGTAATTATATGTCTTGCAGTTTTATTAAAAGCATAACATTAGAGTTACCAGCCAATAAAATTAGTTTCATTAAGGAATACAATGTCACTTGTCTTTTGGACAATATTTTGGGAAGATTAAGGTTTATTACTTTTTAGGACTTGCTAGACAGAACTGTTAAATCACTTGGATACTGTCATGCTTAACCTTGACTAATGATTCTGTCAGTCGGGGGGACAAGTTATGAAAGCACTGTGGTAAGCATATAAGGCCAAATAAGGCAGCCAGGCTATGCATAGGAACAATAACAGACATTGGACAATTTCATATTTTTCACAACGGCAGACAATCATTGGTTGTGTCAGGACTGACACAGAGGCTTGTCTCGAGGCAAATGGCAGGAGTCTAGTTGAATAAGCTCCTTAGTAGTTTGTGGTAGGTAGAGTAGAGCAGCACATATTGCCTGGGTTTGAGGACNGAGTCTAGTTGAATAAGCTCCTTAGTAGTTTGTGGTAGGTAGAGTAGAGCAGCACATATTGCCTGGGTTTGAGGACATCCAGTTGTGGCAGTCTGAGACCAGATGTCATTTTGTGCCACTCCCTGAGAGGTCTACAGTGTAACTCTTTGTTTNATCCAGTTGTGGCAGTCTGAGACCAGATGTCATTTTGTGCCACTCCCTGAGAGGTCTACAGTGTAACTCTTTGTTTTGGGAGTCATTTAGACATTAAATTTCATTAATGTTAGTGTCTGTGGCCTGAAGGGTGAGTATGATCCACTTTTATGATGATCGTCGACAAACATAAATGAGGTAATGAGAGAATGGCTCTAGGAAGGTAGTGCAGCTCAGTTGTTGAACTAGAATCCACAACCAAGTAGCGGCAAACTTTATTTTTATTTTTTATTTTTAGTACGCAACTGTTAATTTAATTTTAACATTTAAAATAAATAAAATGAAAGGTTATGCAGAGATGAGAAATACCATGGATACTTTTGCAATGGAATGTGTAATATTACTTTTAATTGCTACAGCTTATGATTCATTACATCTGCACTGTCAGCACTATGGCTAGCCAAAAGGGAAAGTACTCTCCTAGCTCTGAAAAGTGTCTCATTGGAGGGGGTCAGGATATAGGCTAGGGCTGGATGTCTATGTGTGAATTGGCTTGCCAATAAACAACTAAACTACTCATACCTATTTCCAGTCTAGGCCTACTTGTCACTTGGTTCTTTGTTTCTCTACCATTACTCCTGCTGCGTCCCCCTTCAACACTATCTATCAACCATACTTGTCTGCCTAAACCCAACTCTCGGCCTCTTGCCCTTCAGGCTCTAGCTATCGAGTGCTCTGTCTAATCGCTGGAGCTTGGGGTACCAGCAATAGTGCTGCCTTGTCAATCACAACAGGAATAGAGTGCAGGGGCTCCCAAATATTCCTAACAGAACACGTGGTTGCTAGTGCTGTGTCCCTCTTGGGTGCTCCTCAGACAGAAACTGNGTGCAGGGGCTCCCAAATATTCCTAACAGAACACGTGGTTGCTAGTGCTGTGTCCCTCTTGGGTGCTCCTCAGACAGAAACTGGGCAGATTGCTCTGCAGTAAAAGGCCGAGCCGGTGAACCTTCCCACAGAAAATCAAGTATCTGGCGGTAGTGTAATCCTTAGAGACAACGATGGACGGAGACTGAGTGAGAATCACCCAATGGGCACTGACACCAGAGAGAGTCTAGCTCTCCAGGAGGTCTGCCCAGATCCTTCTGCATTACGCCCAGATTATAATCCCATTGTTTAGCCGCCGTCTAATGGAACATCCAATAGCTCTGCCTTTTCTCTTTTCTCTTACTATTTACCAAATGCCACGATGACAGGTTGGGCAGCGAAATGAAGCCCAAGATGGACATTGCCAAAGCCAGACTATGCTGCATGTACTTGTACAGCAAGGTTTACACAGCAATGTGAGAGGAGGCAGCTCACCTTAGAGAGAAAAATTGCAAACCCAAACTCTGTCTTTTTTTTATTTTAATAAAGATATCTTTACAACTTACGAGCCTAAAACTTTTAAATTAAAGCTCTCTCGGACGTATGTATTTTACATTACTTAAATGTTAAATTTCATAAAAAATTTGAGCATAATTTTTTTTTCCAAAACTGCAAAGCATTTTTAATAATTAATTTTGCTGATGGTGTCACTGAATTGCTAGATGTAATATATTTACTTCTGTTGTTTCAGTTTAGTATTATGTACTTAGATTTTTGTTCTAACACTTCAAGAAAAGTAATAATTTTGATTGTGATGGGTAATTATGTGATGAACAAAAAGCATAAAAAATGTTTATATGACGACCTCTCCCGACCACAGGCGGCTGCACAGACCAGCATTTCGTCACTGTATCTTAAGGGTATGTTGCGGGAGAGTAGGATACAGAACAAGCTGCGCAGACCAGCTTTTCTTTGCACTAGTCAGATGCACACGTCAGCTTACAGAGAGATAACAAACATCTTTCTTTGTTTCTAAAAGCAAAAATGTTTACGCTTGCATCTTTGTGACTATATGGTGTCCATTATAAGATGTATTGGTTTTATGATGACGTGATGTCTGCAAAACTCTTTGACAGTATTGTGTAAAGAACACACTACCCATGAGCTATTATAGCAGCAAACACAAAACTGTAAAAATGCTTATACAGTGAAGTTTCTTACTTCAATATTCCAGAATGTGTGTTTATGGTAGAAATAATTAGATCCACTCAATTTATAAGATTGGGTAAGGATCTATGGCATTGGGCACTCACAAGACATAACCTTGCACTGTGCCATTGGAGTTTGGAAACCTCCTAATTAGGTAAAATTTGTATATGAATATGTATGTATATATATATATATATGTGTGTGTATATATGTATATATACACACACACACACATGCATGCGCATACACACGTGCACACACAAATGCACACACAAAACACACAAATGCACACACACCAGACACAAAAAATACACCACACACAAAACACACACACACACTATACTACATTCAAAATAATATTACCCAGTAAATGCAGGCATAAGTAAAAATCTTCTTTATTCAAGCATATAAGCAACCTGTCAAACTAAACATATATTTCATGTAAAACCAATTTAAATTTTGCAAGGATTTGTTCCCACCATGAATGCAATTTACTTTCATGCAATACCATCATAAAAAAAATGTCTCACAAGTTTTGCAGAAAGCTTAAGTTACCATAAATTTATCTACTCCATCTGAATCTGTGGCAGTTGCCATAAGAATGAACACAAGCATGGTTTCATTTTTTTCTGTCATGGTCCAATAGTTTACTAACACAACCTACTTTGATGTGATTATATTCATTATTATTTGGGGTATAAAAACCTGAGTTCCAAATTACATGCATAAAAAAATTTATTAAGTTACTTCAAAAACCACTTCTACCACTGAACTTTATTAAATGTCGTAATTTTGTATTTGCATTTATAAAGTGAGTAAAGGCTTCCAATGATGATGTAAAAGAATATGAAATCAGCATTACACTACATGTATGTAGTATGTTTAGCTGCTGTGTGCATTTAAAGTGATGTGGAAAGTTATTCTAAAAATCATGTAAGAGCACAGGCTTCTAATAAATAACAGTGTATATATGGCTCAACAAATTCATACACAGTACATCAAAGACATTACCTGTCATGGTGTTGATCTTGTCTATTTTTTTAGGCATTAATCCACAATGCATAAATATAATTGTTTTTCAGAAAATGAAAATATCTCCTGTTTCTCTCTTTTGTCTTGTAATGGATTGTACTCCTGCACACAGCACAATTCAATATTTTAAACAGGAGTTAAGAAACATCACCAATGGTTGCGAGTGTCCGTCTCCCACAATGACAGTGCCAATTGTTGGCAGAGGCAGGGCGCTGCTGTGGAAAGATGGTCTAACAGCAGCTCTGGTCTGAATGTCCAACAGGAAACCGAACATTCCATCATAGTATTGTGGTGCATCCCACAGCAAGGTCTTCCAACCAGTAAGCTTATCAGAAGGAAAAATCACCACCAACTCAGGAAGACTGCCATCTATTTCAGTGGTACACAGGAGCACAAGTTGCGTTTGGCAGTTGTTCAAGGTGTCCAAAGATAGGAATAGAATTAACTTGCCTACTGGAGTATGAAGGGTGGATCTGTGATGTGTGTGTTCCCTCTCAAATACTGGAGTTCTACAAGGGAGTATGAGGAACAGATTGTAGCAGTGCACGTTGCGCACCAAGACTTCCCAGGCACAGGCAAGAGCTGGACGACTAGAGCTTAATGAGAGACACCCAGAGGCCTAGATCCTCGATGAACTGACTTGTGTGGCTGTGCCATTCACTGAGAACATGCTCCATACACAACCAGCCAGCCACATCAACATTGCTGCCTGCTGGCGACTTCTAGGCAGTTGCAGTTTGCAGCCACCTCACAAGGGTGCACCAGTTCCTCTGGCTGTGTTCTGGCGGTGGCAGCAGCAACAGTGTATTATAGAACAAATAGAAAACTGGGATAGTGGTTATACCATTACAAAACTGAGTTCAAAAATTAAAAAAGGTAAAAGTCTCAAATTATAATTTCAATGATTATGATGTTGATTTTTATACTGGAAGGAATTATTTATTATTTACAATATTATTAAGTTTTAAAATGAACTTATATGTGGTTTATTTTTGTTGGATAAATATTTTTATGTTTATATACAGTAGCATTTTTCTTTATTGACTCAGTTTATAGCACCAGTCCTTTACCAGGAATTTTTTTGAGGAACTGAGAAATTTTAATGAAAAAAATTAAGAAATTGAGGGAAATCAGCTGTAAAAAAATGAATTACAATTTTTTGGTAACTTCATATTGCATTTCTGTTGTTGAGCACTATACTGGACATAGTGCATGTCTACTAAAGTAGACACCAATCTCTAGGCCAACAGGCCTAGTCAATACCTACTTATTCCGCCCACCCTCTTACCGAGTATGCGACGCTACTATAGTAAAATGTTTGTTCAGCCATTGTGCTCTCACTTGCTTGCCTTCTCACTTTGTGTTATCATGACTCGGATATCCCTTGGTTTTTGATTACTGTTTGTTGACAACTTATTGAGCTTAGTTTTTTGTTTTATGACTCAAATTTGGTAACTTTTTGACTTGATTTTGTGAACTATGTTGACAACCAGCACCTTTTATATGGACTTGCAATTTTATTAAAATGAGTGGAAAGAGAGTAACTCCTTGCAATACAGCAATACAGAAAACTGTTTACAGTAAAATGAGCACTTTTGAAAGCCCTTTGTAATTTCTTCTTATTTCTGTTTTTGTATCCTTACACTCCATGTCAATATAACCATAGCCACACAATTTCATTTAATGTTTACGTTAACTACACAAGTCTGCTGTGTTTACTCAAAAAGTAAAGCAATGTAATCACTTGTGGTGAACAACATAAACGATAGAACACTTGTTTTAATAATGTATACCGCGTACAGTATGTACTATAAAAATAAGGACAAAAAGCAATTCAAGCATTTGGTTTAGTCTGTCTACGGTCTACACATCTGTATGCAGTATTAAGATGGTAATAGTATCTGCAGATGTATCAAAATGCCAACTGCAGTGGTGTATCTACATACAAATAATTGAAACTCAACATGCAAACAATCTGTGGGTGTGGTTGTACGTGCCTGGAGAGCAGTATTGATTGCACATGTCAGCAGAGGGGGTGGAGGTGAGGCAAGCAGTTCATAGGTGTGGTCTGTACACGTATGGCAGGTTATTGATTGCATGCTCCATCAGCTGGTGGTGGCCACCCTTCCGCCCCCCACACTTGTTCAGCACATGTGAAGCAACTCTTCCTCTATGTTAGCAACGTTACTTCACAGCAACCAAAACCTTGTCGACCCCTATTTCACATTTTGAAGTCAATAATAATATTTAATTTTAAAAACTTGTAACTGAGATAGAGATGAATAAATATGGTTATTAAAACTGGTTTCTCTGTGACCTTTAGTAAGTAATAACTATAACTTGGTACTTGCTATGAGTTGCAAGTGCTATGTCCTTTTGCATTTGGTGACAAAGAGATTTTGTACATGCCACTTCAAGAAATGTGAGTAGTGTATTGAAATATGTAAATAAATATGTATTTAAGTAACAGATCCTCCAATTTTCCTACAAAAAGCCACTGAAAATGTACTTTGAGCTTGGTCACTGCGCAATATTTAAACATTTATAACAGGGGGAGGTTAAGTACACAATGTCTTGGAGTTTCACTTTATTTGAATGACATTCAACTACAAAATTAATTTAATATTCCATGCGAAAATCACAATTTTACACCAGAAACAATTGAACATGAACTTACAATGCTTGGTAATAACTTGCTCCACTCAATGTTTTTAACATTTTAAAAGACAAGGGGAGGTTAAGTTTAATCCCTATAAGGTATCATTTCTTTTTCGAAAGACATCTGCCTATTACAATAAATTTATGTTTAAATAAAAAAAATGTGTCTTTTTCACACTAGAGACAATTAAACATAGACTTAATATTTAAAAAATGGCCAATTTTGTTGTACAGGGGTAGGGGGTGTGTCAAAACTGGTCCAAAACTTCCCAAAATATAAACAGCGACCTTTCCAATATAACTGCCTTATTTATGGACACTGTGAGGATTTTAGTAAAGTTCTACTGTATTATAATCACTAAAAAACTGTGAAGTGGAATAGTTATAAAGACTGCAAGACCATTTTTTGTAATATATTTTTCTTTTTATGTATGTAACATTTTATTATTTCATTTTATAATGCCAGCATGGAATTGCAACAATTTTATTCTAAAAATTTTGGTTTTTAAACCTTTTTTATTATATTATTTAACTGTACATATTTTTATGTTTTTCACATTTAATTTAATTCCTAGTTCTAGGCTATTTTATCTTTACACAAACAACTTTAATTTATTGTATTCCAATTTAATTATGTAATTTGAAACACACAACTCAACTCCTTTAGATTCTGCACTTTCTTTATCATTAACTTCCAAATTATTCCACTATTTTATTATCACTTACATTTTTCACCTTACTTAATTTTATTTAATTGCAGAATAGCATATATTACATTTGAGATAATCACTTGTATCAACATTATTATTTATTGTTTTCATTTCTCTACCAAAATTTGCTATCTTTGTATTCTAAGTTTATAAAAATAATATAAGTATCATTTTAATAACGTGGTTCCATACTGTTTCCATACTTCGGTTTCATAAAATTATAATGACAGTCGAACATTAATTCTTTTGCTAAATCTTATATATTCATTCCAATATAAATTACTTTATATAATTTAATTAATTTTTTAGTGTATTATAAATAAAATTAATTAAAAATTTTTTTTTGCATTGGAATTATATTTTGATTGTCAAAGTAAATGTCAATTAGAGGAGGTATTTTTCTTGAAAACCCTGGAGACATGTATAACGTACTGGGTCTTCAATTGTTTCAGTAACTCAGCATCTAATATGTCTAACAGCTCGAGACACCAAATGCCACCCTTGCTGGAGTTTAGGGAGACATTGGCTTTCACCTAAACAGGGAACTTTGTAGTCATCCTGTTGTGAATTTCCATAGCCAGCAGACCACGTGACTGGGAGACAATCAGTGTCTTGATTGACATCCAACTTCTTTCCATTATTTTTCTGCAATTTGTAACAGGTCCACAGGCAGCACCAACAATTACTTTTTTTATGAATGTGATCACGTCAGAATCACAATCCGAATCACTGGCATCATCGCACTGTATTTTTACATGGTTGAGGGAGTTACGCTATGTGCTTTTGGAAGCCATTTTAATAAGCCAATTACCCCAGTGGGACTCGTCAACCTCAAACTGACATTCAGGGAGTGAAAAATAGAAGACTGAAGTTTGCAAAATCTCAATGTTTGTGACCTTTGGAAGGGAACATACCTCCCACAGATATAAGTAGTAGTACATAGGAACAGTTACCTTTCACCACTATTCATTGCAAGTTACTGTTGCAGTAGCATACTGAAATGTATACAAGGGAAACCAGGTGCAAAATTATAAATCCCACCTTGTAAAATATTCCAGGCTTCCCACTACACAGAACGTCCTGTCCTCTGATGTAATTTCCAGGCATTTGTAATTGATTACAACAGTTTCCTCCAAACAGTAAAACACCATTCCAGGGGTTCAGGTGCATGTGGTAAATCCACCGCTCTATCCACAGCGCTGGACTGTCGCCGGTTAGAGTACTCGGGTATGAATCTGGTTGGCTCGGCCTCGGCTTGGCTCAACACTTATTTATGGTACTTCGTCGCCTGCTTCTCTCTTGCGAGGCCGACCGCAGAAACTACCTACATGCCTTACACCTGTAGGAGTGGTACCAGTTGCATATTAGAAAGGCAGCTACCAGCTCAAAGCTTAACTTGGGCTGTAACCCAGCCTCAACTGCAATTTGCAGCATAATCGCCCGGGAACGAGCTCAAGCCACCTGACAGTTGGTGAGGCCTCACCTCCCAGCTACCTCCCCCTCCTTAATTCGGCCACCATTCAACATTGCCAGAGAACCACATCCCGTCGTTGTCGCCCTCCGCCAAGGAACCAACGTACCACTGGGTCTCGCAAACCTGTGGTGCCACCTCAGCCGAGCCAGTAGCCCTCCTCAAGCCTCTACCTGCATCACCAGTTGCAGCATTACCTTCGCCCCAACCCTGGGCACTGAACTAAAACAGGAGCCAACCCCAGCTGAAGCAGAGCTAGGAGCTACCCCGGGCGACGCCCATCAAAGGTAAACCAGTTGTGGTGTGCAGGCCGGTAATACGTAAGGTCATTCGGCACACTCCAGACTTTTTACCAAGCCGCCAAGCCACGTGCTCCAGGTTGTATACCAGCCGAGTTACAGAGAACCAAAACAAACCATAAATCAATCTTTACAGCCTGCCGTGTCTCTGACAGACACACCAAAAACTAGCCCTACCGTGACATACCCGTAAATTGCAGACATCACACATCACAGGATTTCATGGTGCCCAACGTGGGGCCGCAGCGTTTAATTAAGATGTGTAATCAAGCAGAACAAGGCCAGCAAAACCCAGAGATCCAGTTAAACTAGCCGGGCATCCAACTGAAAACCAGCCAGACTTCGTGGAGTCTGAAAAAACCCTGTGGCGCTCAATTGTAACTAGCCAAGATGTCGGATATGGAAGCTAGCATAGAAGACAAAGGAGACGCAACAAACACCATGGCTGAGACCACTACTGAACAACCCGAAAGGTGCTATGTAGCCACTGCCCTGGCACGGGGGTAAATATTATCATATGCACACACTGCCAACACAGCTTCCATTATCTCTGTTTGGGATGGACAGACAAGCCCAGGTACACAGACGGCTAGAGTTCAGATGTAATGACTGCCGAACCTGCCAGACTGCATATTGCAGCTGGCTTACTTGTGCCGGGCAAGGAATTAATACGGTACAATGCATTATCTGTGTGCAGAACTTATCAACATATATGGATAGGCTGGCCAAATGAGCGAATCACGAGACGGAGCCTCGTGTATAGGTGTGAGGTTTGCCAACATGCGGAAAAATAACGACCTGATAATCCTGGCATTCGCCATAGCATAACACCCACCCGGGGTAGTGGAGACTACATGAAGACCCGATAACATTTACCCTAGACTAAGAAAAGGAACTGCGCGATAAAGAGGTTCCAATTAAGCAATGGGTTGGGAAGACCCAGAAGCAATTAAGGGGAAAATACCTAAAATAATGGAATAAACACAGTGAGTTCATCACTGCGTGGGGGCAGTTGTGTTCACGTCTTGCCACTTAGTTTTCAGGCGAAGAGATAATAGCCCACTTAACCATTAAATTACATAGCCGAATCCAAGCCGCCGAGGAAGAGGCCGAGATTTTTCGTCAGGTGAAAGGGTGCAGATGTATAAAAGAATTTTCCCCGAGGGAAATAAGGAAAGCTGCGTGGTCCACATTACACGCATGCTACTTCCCAAATTGCGGAATTTACTACAAATTCCGAAACCGCAAACAGTTGATAAGCCAGTAGAAAGGGAGCGTGAAACAGAAAGAAATTACAAGGTACATACCCTGCTAGAAAATACACGTGCCAGTGAAAGCCAGGAGAACGATAAGTAGTCCGAGTGAAGGGGAAACCCTTCCCCTTACCCTCTCCTCAGCCTTGACGCTCCCTAAGAGTTGGTTCTGTCTGGAACAGCACTTTAACCGAGATTGCCCAGTCAAGTAGGCAGACTGGGAGCGGGTGGGTAAGGGGGAACAATAAGGGTGCCTTACCCCCCACAGAGACGAACAGAGGTCAAAGGACCCAGCCAAGTGGGAAACATCACAGCAGGCGTGCGAAGCAGGCCACCACCACCGGGAACTATGGGCACGTCTTCCTCCAAAGACTAGCTGAAGAAAGCGACCCACCCGAAGCCCCGCACATAGAGGTGGAAATCAATGGACATAGGACACTAATCCTACTAGATTCTGTTGCTACGGGTAACTTTATAAGAAGTGACCTGCTCACCCCTGCACAAAGAGCTTCACTTCGCCCACAAAACCAGTTGGTGCACATGGCACAACACGACCAGATCCTTAAGGTCGACGGTCAGTCTACTCTGACAGTAGGGGTATACTGCCAAGACCATTGAACCAAATTCGTAGTCTCGCCGAATATTACTGCGGTGATAATATTAGGTCAGCCATGGCTACATCAACAACAGTGAGTCCTGGATCACTGCCAGCAACGGATCTATATTGGCAATAAAAACAGGGTGACGGTCAACAGGGAACACGGCCCAGATGCTGCAGTTCCCCCCCTTCCCCCTCACCTTAATCCCACACAAAGAAATTAACCATCAACTCACGGAGCCATAATTCGCCCAGCTTCGTCAAACATTGAACAATCGTGCTGAAGCATTCGGCCAAAGGGGTTTGCTACGCCAGATGCGTAGCATCAAGCATGAGATTTAGACCACCACTTATATGCCCGTCTTCAACCGACCACACCGCATGTCTGCCAGATGGCGATGCCTGATTATGGAACAGGTGAAAGCTATGAAAGAACAGGGGATTGTGTGGTGTGGAACAGTCTAATTCACCCTACAATTCCCGGGTTGTTTTGATAGTATACAACTTTCACCACTCCAGAAGGTGAAGCCTTACAGTTCCGGGTAATGCCCCTTGGATTAAAGAATGCCCCCGCCACCTTCCACAGACTAATGTCAGCGGAGGTCCTCAAGGGCTTCATCTGCCAATTTTGTTTTGCATACCTTGACGACATAATTGTGTACTCAAAGTCCTGGGAAAAACACTGCGGACACCTCCAAAGGGTACTTGAAAGGCTATAATTGTATGGTTTGACATGCAAATTGTGTAAGAGCCATTTCAGGAAAACCACCATTAATTACCTGGGCCTTGTAATCACCCCAGGAAAATTCAATACGGGCTATAGAGGAGGCAGAAGAGCCCACTAATAAGAAACAACTATGTCGCTTCTTGGGCCTGTGCAACTGGTTGCATGACTACGTACCAGATATTGCCCGCCAAATGGCACCCCTCTACCCCCTACTAGAGAAGGAAACAAGTTGGCGGTGGGGTGAAGAATACCGCAACGCATTTTGCGCCCTGAAGAGAAGCTTCCAGCACCTGGGAAAACTCCACAGACCTCAAGGTGAGAGTCCCCTCATATTACAAACAGTCGCTTGCCAGAATGGGTTGGAGGCGGTCCTATACCAGGAGGACCTCGCCGGACGACCCCAGGTCATCGCATATGCCAACACAAGTTTGAACGCCAATGAACAGAGCTATCATATTAACGAACAAGAGTGCCTCGCCGTGATCTGGGCAGTGAGGAAGTACCGATATCATCTAGAGAGGAAGCACTTTATACTTCGCACATACAGTAAGGCTCTCCAATGGCTGCGCAAGTCAAGAAACACCAAGGCCAAGTTACGAAGATGGAAAATGTTCCTAACAAAGTTTGACTTTGAGGTGCAGAACTGCCCAGCCAAGTATAATTATCTGCCGGATGCCTTATCACGCCAGTTAGACCTCGACAGGAGGGCAAAAGATGATGAAGAATGGGAGAGAATGACCCATCCTTCTGACCTTACGAGAAGTCCCGAGGAACACATATAGCCCTCCAGCTACAACTCGTCAAATCAGCTATCATCAACAGAAAGACCCAGACACCCAGCATCTCTTCCAGAACCAACCCCAGCGATTTAAACTTTGAGACGACGTTGTTTGGTCTTAAGAGTAGACAACCTGGGGCCCCATGGAAAATCTGGATACCACGAAACCTGAGGGTAGACTTATGCTGCCACCACCATGACCACCTGCAGGCCGGTTATCCTGGCATTAAGGAGATGCTTCGGGACATACGAGAACACCACACATGGGACATGGTAAGCAGAGATGTGTGACAGTACGTCAACAACTGTGAGGCGTGCTGTCATGGCAGCACCTACCCCGTGCCCTAACCTGCCCGAAAACCCCGTTGGCTTCATACCGCCTGGACCCACTTGGCAGCAGATTTAATGGAGCCGTATCCCAGAAGTATGAAAGGAAACAGATACCTACTTGTAGTCACAGACCAGTTTTCCCACTGGGTGAAAGCATATTTCCCCTACCCAGCCAGGAGAACTAAAACATTATCAGAAAATTTGAAACTGAAATTTTTCCCCGCTCGGGGTACCCACAGGCCATACTGACTGATAATGGTACTCAATTTACCAGCCACATGTGGCAAACNGGGGGGGGGGGGGAGGAGATGTGGACTACCCTCCCCCCCCATACCAACCAAAAGTTAACCCCACTGTCCAGAGATATCAGGAATTGAAGAAGAGCCTCTGCCTCAGTGTGGGCTAAGATCACAGTCACTGAGATACGCATTTAATCAACATTTTCTTCACTCTCAGGAGAAAAAACAATGAGGCAGTAAATACCAGCTCCAGCAAGCTCCTTCTGGGACGAAATATCCGCCGCCCAAGTGGAAACAAGCTCCCACAGAGATGCCGCAACCTGAGGACGTCAGGTTGGCAGTCATGGCCCGGACCATGAGAGCGCGCGCTGCCCAAGACCATAACATAGCACACAAGTATCCACAACCTAAGAAAGGGGGTGAGAAGTTTCCAGATGGGCAAAGCAGTGCTCCTCCGCAGCCACCCACTCAGCAAAGCTAGTGTGAAATTCAGCACCGGACTCACAGCCAAGTGGGAAGGCCCCTATAAGATTGTGGGAAGACAAGATAACGTGTACTGGGTAGAGGACAACCGAGGACAGGTTTGCCCTTGTCCAGCCGGTACACAGGACCCCAAAGAAGCGCAAACCGCGGACTACAAGAAAGAAGAAGGGGGGCGTGGAAGATGACCCCCCCCCCCCNACCTACACCCGCCGAACTTCCACCGCCAACCTTCTGGGAGCCAGGACCCGACTGGATTACAAGAGCAAGAAGTGTTCAACTCCCACAAAGGAGGAACCACAAGTACTTCAGAGAGTAACGTCCATTAGGACGCTGCCATCCACCCCAATAGACTTTGGATGGCGACTGGCGGCCAGGTTCGGCCGCATAACCCCGACCGGGTTTCAGCTGTCGTGACGGAGCCCCTTAGACAGAGCCCCAACGACGACGACAATAACCCAGCTCCATCCAGGAGAATGATAAGGCCAGCCACACCAACAAGGCAGGGATGCCCAAAGAGCCCCTTCCTCAGATGGCCAGCCTCCCAGCGTCCACCCAGGACGTGGCATGTCACCAGTTCTCGACGCCGGATGGTGGCGAGGCCACCTATGCACCACCTTCCAGTTCGGGAGGCGGATCCCAGGCACGCCAACAAAGCTGGGGTGCCCGAAGAGCCCCTGCCTTAGACGGTCAACTCCGCCCACGTCCCCCCGTAGAACATGGTACCCTGCAGCATCTCTGTTTACCCAGGTGGCCCCGAGACCATAGTCGGCGACCCCGCTCCTCGGAAGGAGGAGCACAGCCACCAAGCCTATGGGATAGAGGTGCCAGAAGAGCTCCTGCCCCAGATGGCGACACCGCCTACGTCCACCTCAAAGGATGTAGGCACCACCCAGACCTCGACGGCGGACGGCAGCGAGGTCACCGCCCACCTCTTCCTCCTTCCAGGTGTATATCTGGTTGACACCTGAACCGCCACTCTTCAGAACCAAGGCCTGAGCTAGTCCCTGCTTGGCAGCTTTGCTCCCCCCAGCCCAATGGTGAGTCATAAGGGGGAAGGGGGTGATAGTTCAGATAGGCAGATGGAGAGTAGGGTGCTGACTGTTAGATAAGGTAGGTAGTCTGGCTTACTGGCCTTCAGTCTAGTGGCTTGGCGAACGGTATGTCGCTGGCAGACCCAGGTGTCTCCTAGAGCAGGGCTCCTCAAGGGTTGACCTATCGTTTCCAAGCAGGTGACCTGGCAAAGCGAGACGTCACTGACAGACCTAGGCACTTACTGGAGGGGCGATAGTTCAAATGACAACTGCTCTAGTGTTGCCCAGAAATACAAGCTTCCTAAGCTGCACTTCGAAACTGTTCCCAAAAGTGAGGTAGGGAACAATGTTTCGTCTCATGGCTATCACTGTACGAGTATTACTAAGACTGGTGACGAAAAAGGAAATAGCGGGAACAAGGTGTAGAAAGAACAGAATGCTGGAAGAAACAACTCAACCAAGTCTGATTTATGGCTGTTTTATTGATTGCTCAATCAAACACACACAAACCATCCTGTACAAAGACTACGGCCTTAAAGGCCGGTTGCCAACCGGTAAGTGACCTAGTCTCGGAAGATGCGGCAGCGTGGGGGGTGAGGGTGAACCCAATTCAGCGGTATTCGTACTCGAGTCAACTCCGGGTGAGCTACGAGGTAGCTGAAAGCGTAGCAGGCTTCAGTCTGCTGGCGGGCAGCAAGACTGCGTCGTGCAGAGTAGAACTTTTAACAGTGCTGCAAATGGCAGTGACAACTTGAAGTCTGTTGACTCTCTGGCAGAGTGACGTTCTGCGAAGCTAGACGAGACATCAGATGGCTCTCGAGCAGAGTAACGGCGTGCTACTGAACCGGCGCGAGAAAGTGCGAGACAGCCTCAAACTGACGACTGTGAGTCCTATTTACAGCGCACAGGGCCAGCCCGGGAGTTACGGCTAGTGGTGAGAGATAAAACGCAGAGAGAAGAAATGTAAAAGAGCAGAGGCAGTAAGCCGGCGGAGATGGCTGAAGGCGACCGAAGCTGGCGGAGAGTTCCTCTTTCGCAGCCGAAGGCTGGAGGGGTACAAAGTGGCGACGTGATGCGAAGCGGGTTGCAGCGCTGCAGGCAGCAACAGCTGGGCAAGCCAACCCTGAGCTTGGAGGCATGCTGTGACATGTACGGCGTAATGGTTCTCCTGAGGAGGGGCTGTGGCGAAGCTAGATGAGAGAATGGCAAAGCTAGTTGAGAGAATGACGTTGCTCGTGACGCGTCAAGAGTATTGCCCCAGACTGCACCTACGAGGAGTATGCTTGCGTTACTTATGAGGTGGCAGTCTGGGGTGAACGTGGTGACGACGACTTTGTACAGGAACCCGAATCGTCAGGCGAGGGGGAGGTAAGCGAGGAAAACGTAAAAATGCCCAAGTCTTCCAGGGTGGCCTGCCTAAACATGCTACACAGGTGTTGGAAGACCTTGTCGATAATGACCCCAATCGTACGCCAGAATTGTCGGGTAATTTACAGTTCTTCTAACAATCTGTAGCATAGGTCTAAGAAGCAGGCTTCCATCTAGGACTTCTTTAAAAATTAATGGGGCTGACTGTAAAGTGAACTATGCCAATTTACATTTCAAACATGCATGTTTATTTTAAAGTGTGTGCCATTCTAGCACTGTACAGTTTCAAAAATTACTATATGTATACGTGTGTAATTCCATTTGTGCGTTTTTACAAATAACTAACAGAAAAGACTGCCAGTGCTTCAACACACCCCTTTCCCTCGCCATTTATGTATTTGCGTGAACATCTAACAGAGGTGTCTGATGGACAAACTTGAAAGCAGATGTGATGGAGTATTCACCAGCACAAATGGAAGTTCACCAAACTTCTTTGCTGACCGGCTGTCACGTGTCACATTGGTACGTACACCTGTACTAATTTATTGCATGAACTTCCTGTTTGTGTATCGTTTATTTTGATATGTACAGTATATCCATTTGTGTTTGTGTACAAATGTTTAAATAATTGTTTTTTTTTTTTAACTGAGAAACGATAAGAGCCTATAATAACGGCTAATATTTAACGTTGTCTGCACTTCTGAGGTAGACATCATGTCTACCTGTACAATAAAAACAACCGTGCCAGTGTGATGAATGTCTAAACATGGACATTGTGCTGTCTACTTAATGTATGCATTATGAGTGTGCACCACTGTGTTTACACTTTTTTGATGACAAGGGAAAGTTGTATATAATGTTATGAGGTATAATTTTCTTCGGAAACATGTCTGTCTATTGAAATAAATTAATATTTCATTAATAAATTGTTTGATTATTTTGCAAGAAGCTACAGGAAATAAACTTTACGCTCGTTTAAAGTAATATGGTGCCTGATGTTTCCATTTTTATTTATGAGGGACGGTCGTATATGCTGTTCTGGGGTATAATTTTATTCATAAGACGTCAGACGGCAATCTATTGACATATTTCATTACTAAATTGTCTGATTTTCCTGCAACAGACTACTTGAAATGGACTTCGTGCTCGCTTAAAGTAACTCGGCATTCTGTTTACTTTTTTTTTTGTGACAAGGGAAGGTTGTATATAATGTTGTGGGGAGTAATTTTAATTTGGGTGATGTCTGTGTATTGAAATAATCCAACATTTAATTTTAAAAAAATTGTTACTCTTTTGCACCAGAAATGATTAAAAACAGGCTTAATGTGAAAAACGCACATATAATGTACTTTACAGTTGGTGANATATATATTCAGTATCATTTCCCACTTGGTCACTCCACTAGAGATGTAAAATAATGTTTGTGACATAAATTCGTCAAGTGTGATGATATCTACAGGTAAGAATTGCAAAATACCTGTATATCATGCCCGTGAAGTTCATCTGTCGTTTGAATTCCTCCTTGGACTTGATGAAGTTCTGAGTATCATCACCAACAGGCAGTCCAAGCTTCTGTCGTAGCTGGTCTTCCCCAACCTTTGGAGAGTAGCAATCACACGACAGCTCCCGATCACGGTTCGCTGGAGAGGAACTGGGGCATGCAGAGTACTGCACCCTAATGATCATACCCCATGTACAGACCATCAATAGCAAGTCAATGTCAGTTCACCACGTAGAATACGCAAAAAAAATATCACAATGTTACCTCTTCCAGGGGTAATATAAATTTTTTATATTATTACTGTGAAGTGCATCGTTCCCTCACTTATTTAAGTTACTTGTATTCCACCGTGGCTTGTTTGCTGCCTCAATTATTTATAACATGCATAAAAATTCCCAATTCAGTCAATCCACACATCACTATCCAGAAACAGAATTTTCACAAGAAGAAAAGTACTATTTTATTTGTTATTTATACATCAAATGGATTTCAGTGTTCAGTATTTTTACTCATGTATATCATTAAACTAAGTTACAAGGTGGAATGGTCATTCAGAGATGATGGAAAATAGTTATATATACATGCTATAAAATGCTAGAAGCATGCTTTCTAGCTACAAACAGCTATAACCACCACAATCTGTAAATTTACACAAAAATGCAATTTTATATTCATTTAATAGTTTATTTTGATTAATTTCAGTAAATCTGGACTTGAGACAGCCTGTTTTATTATGTGTCAAAATGAGCAACATATGCATCACTTTCTAAAGTGTGTTTCTTAATGGTTTTATTTTTATGGGAAAACCAAACAAAACATGCTGTTAGACTACAGGCAACATACAAAATAATGTTCATACTGTATTTTAATAACAATGGTTATGATTAAGCTCAGGATTAAATTGCAAGTAATTTCAAGTATCTTAATGGTTGTGCATTAAAAATGTAGGTACAAAAATAACCAAAATTTGAATATCTTTGGTTTTTTTCTCCATGTATTGTGAAAATTTACTTATAATTTTTATTAACTTTTATTTTATGTATTTTTTTTAAGGAGATCTGCCGAGTTGAAGACAGCAGAAATATCTTTGATGCAAATTACAATTACTATTACTATTTAAAGTGAGTTCACAATGAGAATAGACATACTTAACATACCTTAGGGACATGCATCATACATCTGTCTTTATTTTTACATGATAAAATGATGGGGTTATAAATTGAGTCAACAAGAGAACAACTGCATGTCAGTTCAGTGCCTTGTGCGTAGAGGCAACGAGGCATGTGATACATACACCTAGGTCACTCTTAGCACTCTCATCCACACAAAATAACTCCAGCCACAATGAATAGTTAAGTATGTAAACGTGTGGACATCCCACAGGTTAGTACAGTCATATTGAACGCCTATGCCTTGCCAGCTAGACTGCCCCCAGATAAACACTGCCAGCATGACAAAACAGCAATCTGAACTAACATGTGTGCGAGAGACAATAGTGAAAATGAGAGAAAGGAGGTGAAAAGAGAAAAGCAAAAGAGATAGAAAAACAAAGAAAAAGAAAAAAACAAAGGGAAAATAAAGAGAAAGAAATAAACAGAAAGAAAAACAGAAAGCAAAAAAAAAGTGTGAAGGAGAAAAATATAAAGAGCAAGAAAATACTGTAGAAATATTTATTTAAAAGCCCACAACAATTCTACAGGATGTTTCGCTCACTAAATGATCTACATTAAAGTAATAAAACTAATTACAGATAGTTTACATTCCCCTTATAGCTGTACGCTTGTCATGCTTTAGCAGCTGGTAAATGCATCAGAAATGTGGTCACACACATCAAAAATAGAACCCTTTTATAACACACCTAAAGTAACCAGAAATTTTTCTACCTTCGACGAGAAAATAATTTTTAACATCGTAATTTTATACTGGAAAACAGTTTTGGGGACAAGCTGAAGGTATAATAATACATGTTAATCTGAAATAAGTAATGTACAGAGATGTTATAATAGGGTTCTACAATTAAATTTATATTTTCTCCAACAAAACCCATTCTATTAACTCCCAAAAAACTGCCCCATGTAAACTACAATGCAAACTAAATGTCCTGCCTTACTTGGGAGATGGACTTTTCTTCACAGCTTCATGTGAAGAACCTTGCGTGGGCGTACTCTGTGTGCTCTTCTCTGTATCTTGCAGCTTCTCTTCACGTGGGCTTGGTCGACTTACTTCTTTCACACTTTCGTACACATGGTATAACAGATTGTCAATGGGCGCAGGTGGCGACTTGGGTGGAGAGTCTCTGAATAGCTCTGGAGGGGGTGGGGCATCGCGAAACTGTTTTGGTGGTGGGAGTCGTAACTCCTCATAAGGGTGGTCTGTAACAGGTGCACTTTCAGGAGGCTCAACTAGTTTCTGCAGCCTGGCACACAACTGCTCTCCATTAACAACACGATGCTGCTTTGAAGACAGTCCCTTATCCGCCCTAAGTCGCAACCCGCCAAAGTCACTGCCGTCTGGACTAAGCTGGCCACTCGACATGTCACCTGATGTGCGACGGCTCGAGTTCGACACCCATCCACTCTGTTCTGAGGTAATGTCAGAAAGGGAGGAGGAGGGAGGAGAAGACAATGAGAGTCCTGCGGGTGACTTTCCCGGTGAATGACTCTTTGATTTCACCGTGATAGTAGTGGCAACTGTCACGGGCTCCACCAGGCTAGACTCCACAGATATGAGAGCTGGATCAGCAGAGCTGTAAAGTCCCACCTCTATTTTGCTGAGCTCACCAGGTGGGAGAGGTAACAGTGGCTCTATGGACATTTCATCCACTGTGGCAGAAGTCTGCTTTGGACTCCTATCTGAAAACAATGGTGGTGGTGGAGATAAGGGTAGCACTAGGTTTGGCATGGACTCGCTACTATTTGCATTTGCCAAAAGTGCCTGTGATGATTCTGAATCCTGGCATTCACGCTGCAGGATGGCAACACTTGGCATTGACAGGGTGCTCTGTGAATGCTTCATGGTGGCCGTTGGGGACAAGCTGCCATTTATAGTTTCACTTAAGTTGAACGACACACTTGTGCTCTGCTCAAGGCGGCGATATCCAATGGCCAGCGAGTCCCCAGAGTCTGTCGAAGGAGATGTTCCAGTTCCATTGCCATTTGCCACTTTCAACTCTAAGCGTAAATTGTTTTTCAGCTTCTCGTTCAGGTTTTGTCCTAGGGGATGAGGTAGAGGAAGCGAGGTAAGTGGAAATGGAGGTGGAAGAGTTGTAATAATACTGGGAGGTGTCAACACACTGGGCTTCAGGCAATCCATGCTCTTTTCACGTCTGAGCTGAGTGGAAGCAGATCGCATCATGTCTGTCACTTGGGAGGGTCCAAGCGAAGGGTTTGGGGCAGAAGACGAAGTAACAGGAGGCACAGGAAGTGGCTGTAAACATCGAGGTGGCATGGGATTGGGGATTACAGTGGGTTTTGAGGTAGGAAATGGAAGAACACTTTTTGGAGTGGTGTCTGTTGTCCTCAGTTGATCCAAGGACTTGCTATGACGAGCAGGGAGGGATGACTTGCGAAGACCATCTTCCAACACTTCATGATGATGAAGAACAAGCGTATTTGTTGCAGATGACGTTGTATAAGGATGCCGCCTTTCACTGCGAGGTGCCAAGGTTAGAGTAGCTTTTAGCACATCCCCTGCTCCCATCAAGTGAAGCTCGTTCACACCCACCATACCTTGAACATAAGATGGAGATAATAAATTATATGGTATGTAGTACCAACTAAACTTCTTAAAACTAAAAATTTATACACATTCAATACAATCAATATCACTGCACTAATTTACTGACATTACTTACAGAATGTTACACTTCAAAAGTTCATTTCCTATAAATATACTGGGATATTAGGACTGAGTTTTACATGTCTTTTGTAGTAATGAAACCTAGTGGTGAGCACTCAGGAGTTGGAACTTCTCTGAGCCAACTATGAAAAATTAGTTTTTTGTTGTAGTGGGAACAACCTAGTTGTAACATGGTCACCACCTAACCTCGGGTGTAACGACACACCTTCCAGATTATTTTCTGTGTTTCATTTGTAAGCAGACTATTTTAGAAATTCTAGATGAGGGTACTCACTTTCCTGTAAGCAATACTGGCCCCTAACAGCATCACTTGTCATAATGGTAAGAGGTGAGGCTATGCCAGCCCTACAGAGTTTAAAAAATTGGCATCTTGTAGAATAAGTAAAGTCAGCCAGGGGCGTATCCAGTGGTGGTTATGTGACTTCTCTCACAAAGGGTGGGGGTGCCGTGGTAGAGTTATAAATGCTTATGGAAAACAAGGTTTTCTGTACATGTGCATGATATGCCAAACTTTCAGTTTGTTCTTGCAGCAAAGGGACTGTTAGGCTCAAGTTATGGCTCTGGTGCTGCAAAAGCAACTTGAGCAGTCTAAGTCATTTTAGTTTTTCAGTTTAAGAGTGTTGGTAACAGAAAAATCCATTATTTAATATTTGTACAAAATGCTGTTCAAATTCATAATGAAATGATATACCACAGTTACTTCAAGGAATCTTCAAGATAAAGATATGAAATATTTTCACAATTTATAAAAATTGCATATAAGTATTTGATTTTTTTTGTAAAATAAGTCTTGCTAAGCATATCTTAAAATGAATTAAGACATGACTTTTCAGTCAACTGTTAAATTTTCTGTAAATTATTTCATTTATTTTATTTGTAAGTCCCAAAACCACTAAAACTGTGATTTTGACATGTCAAGACTAGCCTGAAGAAATTTTGCTAAACCAAAATGGTGTAGTTTTAGAGAATTTTGTAGTAACTTGTGTGGTGAAAACCTAGGTAAACAATCTGCCACTTTTCAGTAAAAATTCAGTCAACAAGAACAAGTCTCCTACCCACGTTTGCACTGTGAAGTGTTGAAAACTTCCTGGGCAGGCAACCGATGCAGCCTACCATTCAATTGGCACATATATCACCAAGCAAGAGGATGAGACTTCTAGTGTAAAGGTGGCATTACCCCATGATGGTGCAGAACACTAGTGGTAGAACTATGTTCCGTTACCTGTTGGCATGGTCTCAATGCGTTTGCCTGACGGGCTGTTGGGCTGAATACTATGTGTCGGGGAAGGTTGTTGAAGGGAGACGTTTCTCTACTTATCTCTGACTACGGCTTTTGGCGAGTTGTCTTCGTTGGTAGCAAGGCCTGGTGAGTTGGGTGCCCTGGTTCAGGCCTCGGACTGGCTCTCGTTGGCGTGCTGTACTCAGCTGGCTCCTTCCTGTGGCTTTGACTGACTCTCTCTCGGAAGTCCAGGATTGGTTTCCCGGAACTTGTGCTTTCTCTGCGACCTCGGCCGCGTCCCCGTCCTCTCTGCTTCGCGCTGATAGACCGACGGTGAACAACTCACTGCGACTGCTGCCTGGGCCGGTCCCGAACTCCGGCCCGTTGATATGACTGCCTCTCGCCTAACTGCCTTCTCTGTCTCGCTCACGACTGAAGACAACTGAATGACCGTTCACGTCTGAATGACCACGACTGAATGCTCGCTCAAGACTGAATAACGACAACTGAATGCTCACTCGCTACTGAATGACCACGACTGAATGCCTGGGTCGGCCCCGAACTCCGGCCTGTTGATATGACTGCCTCCCGCCTAACTGCCTTCTCTGTTTTGCTTCGTGGCTGAACAACTCCTCTCGAACGACTGCTCACGACCGACGACAACTGAATGCTCACGAACCTTGGCTGCTCCAGAATTTAACCCGCCTCTCGATATATTCAAATTGGCTGTCAGCACATTGTGTCGACAGAAATAGGGACTTCCCTGGCGTAACTCGCACGTTTTTTGTATAGGATTTCGGTCACGTCAGCGACTCGCTCGCTCAAATTAGGGGTGGAGGGCGGGGTGCTGCAAGCGTCTCAGGGGTTCCTGGCAGCTGTGTCGGCACTAATATTGGCCGGGGGGTTACCCTGTTTCCTTCACCGAGGGCTTATATCAGCTAATTTTTGGGACTTTCCCTGTTTCCTTCGGCTGCGGTTCATCCCCGGAAGTTTTTAAACCTCGGGACATCCCCGGGGGTTATTTCTCAGGGTGTGAATACAGCGCAATTCCTATCCCCGGTACTCGTCACGCGTCACTGGGTCTGGGCATCTTGTGCCCTTATGGTTCGGGCTAGGGCAGCCAATCTGAGGTACTCCGGTTGCGGCATCACTGTGGGAGTTTGTTCCCACTGCCAGTCACCTGTGCCATGGAGGGTTCGTCCCAGAATGAACTGGCTGGGTCTGGTGTCCACAGCCTCGTTGGTCCTCCTCCTGAGAATGAAAACAATATTCGGTAGATGTTTGTCCCAGTGGCAGTGGTCCTCTCCCACACTGAAACAGAGGCTTTTCTTCGGTTCTTGATTCCTCCGCTCAGTGGGATTTGCCTGCAGGTAGTATGGAGGGGTTGTCCACGTCTCCACCCCCATGTGTTGCATGCGGTATGCCATTTGTGACTGGTAAATTGCATGCCATTGTCTGTCAGTATGCGCTGTGGGTACCCCTAGGGGGGGAATATCTCAGTCTCAAACTTCTGTATGATGTGTGTTTCCTGGCTGGGTAGGGGATATGCTTCTACCCAGCGAGAAAACTGGTATGTTACCACCAATAGTGATCTATTTCCTTTGGTGCTTCTCAGGTAAGGCCCCGTTAGGTCAGCTGCCAAGTGGGTCCAGGCTGTGTGAGGTCGTCTGGGTTTTGCTACTGGCTGGGGCACGGGATAGGCTCTGCCAAGGCAGCACGCCTCACAGTTTTCGACGTACTGTCGCACATCCCGGCTTATCCCGTCCTTCGGGGTGTCTGGTAGGAACCAAAGGAGATCATTCTCTCCCACTCCTCATCCTTCATCTTCTTTAGTGCCCCCATCGAGGTCCGGCTGGCAGGATAAGGTGTTGAGTAGGTCATTGGTTTTGACTGGGCAGTGTTGCACCTCAAAGTCAAATTCGGTTAGGAACATTTCCCATTGTCCTAATATGGCTTTGGCATTTCTTGACTCGCGCAGCCATTGAATGGCCTTACTGTCGGTGCGGAGTATGAAGTGCCTTCCTTCCAAGTGGTAACGGTACTCTCTCACTGCCCAGATTACAGTGCGACATTCCTGCTCATTAATGTGGTATTTTTGTTCTGTTGCGTTCAGTCGGGTTCTGGCATATGCAATGACTTGAGGCTGCCTGGCGGAGTTCTCCAACTACAGGACCGCCCCCAGCCCGTTCTGGCAGGCGTCCATCTGTAGTAAGAGAGAGATATCTCTTTGTGGTCAGTGGAGTTGCTCAATATTCTGGAAGCTCTGCTTCAGGTTTAGGAAGGCGTAATGGTGTTCTTCTCCCCACCGCCAATGAGTTTCCTTCTCTAGGAGGGGATTGAGGGGAGCAATCTGCCTGGTGATGTCTGGTATGTAATTGCATAACCAGTTACACAAGCTTAAGAAACGATGCAGTTGTTTCTTGTTTGGTCGGTTCTTCGGCCTCCTCTATGGCTTGGATCGAGGCAACTTGGGAGTAGTTCCCCTCGGGTGTGACTACATGCCCTAGGTAGTCAATAGTAGTCTTTCCAAAGTGGTTTTTGGAAAGCTTGCAGGTTAGGCCGTGAAACTCGAGTGTCCACAGTGTTCCTCCCATGACTGAGTATACAATCATGTCGTCGAGATAGGCGAAACATAAAAAGCCCGTAAGAACTTCGGTGGACATGAGTATCTGTAAGGTGGAGGGCATTCTTGAGTCTAAATGGCATTACTCTTAATTGCAGGGTTTCGCCATCTGGAGTAGTAAACACAGTGTACTTTCGACTGTTGGGATGTATAGCAATCTGCCAGTACCCTGACTGCATGTCAAGAGTGCTAAAGATTCTGGTTTATGCTATATCCTGGAGGGTGTGTGTCAGGTTAATTGCTGGTGGTGTGATGGGATGCGTAACGTCGTTCAGATCTTTGTAATTTACGCAGAATCTTAAGTGCCCGTCCTTTTTTTTGGGACTAGTACTACCCGCGAAATGTAAGGAGTCAGACGGTTCCACAATATCCTGCTCCTTCATCACCTGGACTTGTATCATAATGAGGTGCTACTTCTGGGCAGACACATGGTAGGGTCTGTTATACACAGGCATGTCAGTTGTGGGCCAAATCTCATGCTGGATGCTTCGCGTCTGGCGTAGTGATTTCCCTTAGTCGAAGGCTCCAGCATTGTCGTTCAGAATTTGCCTAAGTTGGGCAAATTCGGGTTCTGCTAGCTGGTGGTTTATATCTTCGGGTGCAATCGGTGGTGGGATAGCCGCGTCCGGGCTGTGTTCCCGGGTGCTTGTCTCCAATGTAGATGCGTTGCTGGCGTAGCAATGGTTGCCCCAGGATTACTTCTTTAGTAACATGAGACGAGACTACGAAGCCGGCTTGGTTTATGTGACAGTATATCCCTACTGTCAGAGTAGTTTTGCAATCTACCTTAAAGGTCTGGTCGTGTTGCGCCATGTGCACTTCTAATAAAATTCCCCGTAGCAGCAGAATCTCGTAGGGCGAGTTCCCTTATGTTCATTGATTTCCACCTCTAAGTGGGGGGGCTTCGGGTGGGTCGCTTTATTCAGCTAAGTCTCTGGAGGAGGACGGGCCCGTGGTTTTGGTGGTGGTGGCCCACTTCACACCCTGGTTGCAGCGTTACCCACATGGTTAGGTCCTTTAACCTTGTCTGTTCATCTCTGAGGGGGGTCAGGCGCTCTTGTTCACCCTTCCCCGTCCGCCATGAGCCTGTCCACTTGACTGGGCAGTCTCAGTTAAAATGCCTATCCGGACAGAACCAGCACTTATAAAGCGTCGTGATGGAGGATGGGGAGGGGGTGGGTTCCTTCTTTCGCTCAGGCTGCTCATCTGTCTCCTGGCTCATACTGGCACGCAGTTTGTCTAGCAGGGCTTGTGCCTTGTAATTTCTCTCTGTTTCACGCGCGCTTTCCACTACCTTATAAACTATTTGCGGTTTTGGAATTTGTAATAAATTCAGCAATTTGGGAAGAAGCATGCGTGTAATGCGGCGCATACAAATTTCCTAGTTTCCCTTGGGGAAAATTCTTTTATACATTTGCACCTTCCGCCTGATGAAGATCTCGGCCTCTTCCTCGGCAGCCTGGGTTCGGCTATGAAATTCGGTGGTTAAGTGGACTATTAACTTTTGGCCTGAAAATTTGGTGGCTAGGCATGAACACAGCTGCCCCCACTTAGTGATAAACTCACCGTACTTATTCCACCATTCCAGGGCTTTTCCCCTTAATTCCTTACGGGTCCTCCCAATCCATTGCTTAACCGGAACTTCATTATCGCGCAGTTTTCCTTTCCGTAGTCTAGGGTAAACGTTATCGGGTCTTCCTGCGAACTCCGTAAGTTGAGGCCCGTCGCTACCCCAGGTGGTTGTTATACTATAGCGAATGCCAGGATTATCAGGTCGGTATTCCTCCGCTCATCAGAAAACCTCACACCTATACACGAAGCCCCGTCTCGTGATTCGCTCATCTGGCCAGCCTATGCATATGTGAAAAGTCCGCACAGAGACAATGAATCATACAGTAATAATTGCTTGCCTGGTGCAAGTAAGCCAGGGACAATATGTAGTCTGGCGGGTTCAGCAGTCATTACATCTGAACTCTAATATGTCTGTGTACCTGGGCACGTCTGTCCATCCCAAACACAGGTCATGGAAGCCATGTTGGCAAAGTGTGCAAATAATAGTATTTAGCCCTGTACCATGTCAGGCAGTTATATGGCAACTTTCATATTGTTCGGTAGTGGTCTCAGCCATGGTGGTTGTTGTGTCTCATTGGTCGGCTTTGTTAGCTTTCATATCTGACATTACGGCAAGTTATTTGAGCGCAACGAGGTGTTTTCAGACTCCCCAATGTCTGTTTGGCTTTGGTTTGACTACCGACCAGTTTAACTAGATTTCGGGGTTTTGCTGTCCTAGTTCTGATTGATTAACATAATGAATTAACAAGTGATGTGGCCCCATGTTGGGAGCCACGAAAACTCTTCACGCGTGATGTCGGGTGACTGATGTCACAGTTGGGCAAGGTTTTTTGAGTCTGTCAGAAACACGGGCAGTATGTTTAGCTGACTTCACGGGCTGCTAATTAGCCCTCGGCCGGTATATAGGCTAGGGTGCATGGCTTGATGGCACTGCGCAAAGTCGGCTGTGGGCTTGGCTGTCCTTTGTATTAACTGTTGGCACACAGCCACTGGTTTACCTGTATTGGGCGTGCCCGGCGAAGCTCCTGACTCGGCCGCCGTTGCTTCTGAGGTGGTCCGGAACTCGTGCTCAGTCCTTGGGCAGTGGTGGTGCTGTGGTTGGCGATGCTGAAAGGTACCTGGAGAGGACTGCTGGTCCTGGTGGTCCGGAACCATGGGTTCGCTATCCCCAGTAGCACGTGGTATCCCTAACGGAAGTCGGTGGCGACTGGATGCAGCTGGCCGGAGGTCTTGAATGGTGGCTGAAATAAGAGGGGGAGGTAGCTGGGAGGTGAGGCCTCTGCAACTGTAGGGCGGCTTGAGCTCGTTCCCGCGTGGCTGTGCTGCAAAATGCAGTTGGTGTTGGGTTACAGCTCCCGTTGGATTTAGATCCAGTAAATGCCTTCCTAGCTTGCCACTTCCCACCACTCCTATGGATGTGTGGCGTAAAGGTAGGTACTAAAGTCGGCCCCACGAAGAAAGAGCAGACGACGATGTTTCCTAGCTAGGTTTATAGCCAAACCAAGGCCGAGCCAACCAGAGTCGTATCCGATTACTCCAACCGGCCACAGTTCAGCGTGGTGATTAGAGTGGTCGGTTTACACTGGATGTCCGACAATGACGTGAGTGTGGTCCAAAGGTGGCCAGACCTCCAGAACCAGTCTATCACTCCTTCCGGCAACAGTTGGATGGAGTGAATTGGCTGGGCTGGTTGACTAGTCGCCTTGTGGATTGAGTTCCTAGTGGTTGGTGCTCCACCGTACTGCACACCAGGTGCACAGTATGGCCACCATTTAATGAGTGTGTTTGTAATGTACGTGCGCCTATTAAGGGAGCCCGCAGTCCTACTCTAGGTTCGGCAATTGGGTTTGTAAATGACGCTGTCTCCTGCTTTTCCCTGGTGAGCTGACGTCTCTGGAGGATAAAAGACACAGTCACCCTAGAATCGGTACTCGGAGGTTTGATAGAAAACGTGTTTATTCCATGAGGAATAACCACGGTGGCCCGTAACTACCTCATAACTAACCAGGAACTGAAATGGAAGTAGACTACGAATACCAAGTGAAGGAGATCTGGGACTAAACTAGACAAGAGCAGATGCGGCTAGGTAGCTATGATACTAACTGACCCTAACTAACCCAACGTTGTTGACCAGAAGGGACTCTTAGTACTAACAGAAGGGTAGTGCGGTGTTGAAGGGCGTTTACGACATCTTCGGGGGGTTGCTGGTGAAAGTCTTGAAGAGCTTCTGGTAGGTTGCGAAGACGGAGTTGGCAGAGAGCTCCAGCACACAAGGTGGTGGAGCAAGCTGCTGAGAATGACCTGCCATTCTGTGGAGGTGTACGGACATATATTCCATCTGCCCGCGGGCTCTCCGAGGTGCGAGGGCGCAGGGATGAGCTCCTCCTCCCGTGGGCGGAGCTGCACTCTCGAGTGCCATCTCTCGGTCTGTGGCGAAAGCAGACATCTCTTCATGCAGGGTTGCATCGGCTGCGTGAGCTCAAACGCTCAGCTGGGCCGCTAGGTGAAAAAGGCCAAATGAACTTGTCTGACTTGTCCGTGGGTACCCTTGCGTCTAGAGGCATGCTGGTAGGCTCTGGTAGTAAGCCGTTTCCAGATTCAAGCCACGCCTGCGGTAACGTGATGACACATGTAGATGAGGCTAAATTATAATTGACAGCGTGCATCACGCATCCTTTTGACGTACACTCATCTGGTAAAAATTTTCGGTGGGAGTGAATAGTACTGCCACTCGCAAGACAGTCAGGTTGCCTTCTGCTGTAGCACTCCTCGTGTGCGCTCTCTCTGGGCTCTGGCACGTGGTGTGTCACTTTCGCTCTCAGCGTGGTGTAGCGCTCTCTCTAGCACGCCGGCTGGCTGTGCGAGCGGCCGGCTAATGGGTTCTACCCCCTGGGGATGATAACTGTCACGCGGTAATGTGATGGCTGAGGTGTCCATCGGTGCCCTGCTTTTAGGGGCGTGCTGGCAGGCTTTGATAGCAAGTCTTTTCCGGGTTCAAACTCCGCCTGTGGTGACTTGATTACATGTGAAGATGAGGCGAAGTAGTAATTTAAATAATTGACAGTGCACGGCATGCGTCAATATGTATGTATGTATGTATGTATGTATGTATGTATGTATGTATGTATGTGTATGTATATATGCATGTATGTGTATGAATGTGTGTGTGTATGAATGCATGTAGGCACTGTGTGTGTTTGTATATGTGTGTGAATACACACAAAGTTCATTTTTTCAATTAAACAAATTAAAATGTTACGAATGAGGGAATGACATATATATATAACTGTACACGAATTCTTACGTAATTACAGTATTTGTTTGTACTTCTACATAAATGTTGTCGTGTGTAACACAGCAGGCTTAGGTCATCACGCTTTGCATTAAAATGTTTTTTTTTTTTTTTTATAAAAATGTATATACCTTTAAACTTGACTCTTTCTAAAGATGCAAAAAAATCAGTATGTATGTGTTAAAGCTATCACATAAGTCCACACTTCTGGGTTCTCATTATAAAAATCCACTAAACAATTTCAGATAGACATTTTAACTGTGTACATTTATTAATGTTAGTCATTTGGCGGTTATATTTTCCTATTTATTACAATTAATTTTTAAAATATTGGATGAAGATAAGATTTCTAACTGTTCGTGTATCAATTCCCTAAAATGTAATAGTTATACATATATCAGAAAATGCATGTAATTAATCTCTTCTTCCTCATGTGTTCACCCAGTATTTATATCTAAATCTCATGTTTACTTTATCGTTATTTCATTCTGTGCAAAACTATGAAAATATACATACAGTATTTCCAGGTTGTGAGCTTTGCAGAATTATCACTTTACAAATAAGATGTAAAGAGGTCGGCATAACCATGTTGATCCATTTGTCACTGCTTTGAGAAACATGGTGCCTGATATTGAAATTACATCAATGTATTATTTAAAATTAATTAATTTGGTTGGACTATGCTGTCTGTAAGTGCATATTTTACAATATATATAAAGATGTAATTTTACGTACTTTCGCCAGGTAACAGGAATCTTGGGTTACCCCTACACATACCACTAATTTATAAACATAACAACAAACGAGAGATAGTGACACGATAGTCATGCATTTCCACTTGTGTCACCTCTATTTAAACACAGCGAGCGTAATGACTGCTTAAACATATCCGAAGATGATGAAACTTTTTATTTGATAATTAAAACTCTGAATATGTATATTTTTACTACATACACTAAACCATCCTCCGAGAAGATTAAATATTATTGTGATGCAAGACATGTAGCTGGCAATATCTTTTTTGATTCACCAACTTCGACTCAGCCCGAGAGACTTCACTGCAACCACCCAAGGAATGAACCGGAGACAGCTGCACCCAGAAAACAACTGGTACCCTCATGTAGCCAGTTGTACTAAATATGCACGTCAGTCATGCACCCCTGCCTAACCAGCCGAATGAAGCCAGTCTGCCCCTAAGCAAGCATCAGATACCACTCACAATCATGGAACTACCTCGCTTCCATCCCTCACCAAGAGAGTGCAGCAAAGGATGACGCCGTCCACGAAGGGAGGAGCCAGTCGGCCGAAGATGTTCGAACCTCCGAAGAAAGCCGAAGAGAGGCTGTCGACCGTATTTAAGGTCGGACGAGCCCTCAGAATGCCAGTTGTCATCACATTGTCTACCTCTGCCTGAAAAACTCAGCAGCTTTCCCTACCGCTGCCATGCTAGGGCTCTCTGCCCCCCGACGTCTTTTCAAGATCTACTACCAGCGAAACTTGCTTCAACCTCTGCTACACACACTCCTCTTGGGAGTACTTACCCCGTCCCTTCAGGACTTCACTATACAGCAGTAGGGTTAGAGTCGTTCTCACAAATTCTTTATTAGTTGCTTTAAATTTTGCTCTTTGCCTAACAGGTCCCCTTCACCTGTTTGTTACAGTAACTTCTGTCGGTTGCTTGGTAATCACGAAAGCCTAGGAGATAGTATGAGTCACCGTGTTAATTCTACTCAGAATAAATATGTTCAAGACTAAGCACTGCGTTCTGATTCTAAGGGTGACTTGTACCTCTTTACCACCTTGTAAACGTCATCCCCCAAAGGAGAGGCAGGCAACCGCGTCTTGCCAATCAGTTTCCGACCATAGAGTAGGAAGGCGGGCTCCCTTAACCGGGCAGCATGTATGTCACAAAAACACCACACGATTCGCCGACCACCCATACTGTGGGCCGAGTGTGCAAAGGTACTTGGTGCACTTGTACCGTAGAGCCCCCTACTAGGTACACTCCACGAGGAAGCAACTGGACCAGCCGAGTCAGCTAACCCACTCCAGCCCCACCGCGTGAGATTCGCCGGTTGGAGTGCCAGGCCTGGCAATGTGTGAGGCTCACGACCACGCATTAGCGCCACCCTAAGCTAACCCGCTCCATCCAATGTGGGAAATTCGTCGGTTGGAAAGCCAGGACTGATGCGGCGTGAAGCCATTGCATCTGGGTACTTTAGGTGTGGAATTCTGTCACCTGCCCCTTGTTTGCTATGACAGTCAGTAGAACCTATCCATGCCCTTCACCCAACGAGGAAGGACTAAGTGGGCAGATAAGGAAACTATGACACCTACTGCCAACCAATTGCCAAGTAACCCAACCCAGTCAGCCTTTAGCTGTTCCTCCATTCGGGAACAGGCACAAGCTGCCCACTGACTACAGGGACCTCACCTTCAGTCACTCGTAGATATCTGTTTGAGCCACTTCAGAAGATCAGCGGACTCCCCACCTAGTCGTCGTCCGCCTTCGACTTGGACTGCCCGTGGGTCTGGGCATTGCCGACGCCGTTCGTCAATCAACGCCACCTGCTGCCACCACCCATAGCCCAGCAACTCCACGACCAGCCAGCTCCAACTGAGCACCAGCCGCCCTCAGACAGGTCCCGGAGCATCGCCCACAGCAGCCAGTCAACAGTCGGCCTCAGCGCAGGTGGTAAACCAGCATCAACAGCCGTTCTAGCCGCCTCCTGCGCTTATGTAGCTTGCCGCCTCCAGACTAGGCTGACAATGTAAACCGGCTCCTTAAAGGCAGGGGTGAACGTACCTAAAACCAGCCACCAAGCCCTACCAGGGTTCTCTGCCTGAACCCCCATAAACTAAGTGACATGCCAAGCCCACTGGCTGTCATGCATCAATTGTATTTAAGTGAATTAGAGATAGGGTATATATAAATGAATTATACATACATGTTCGTATCGTAGATAGTACAAAGTCTGTTGATATAGTGACATAGGCCATATACTAGGTGTCAGTTTTGAATCTTTCGGTCCTACCAAAATGTTGGGATACGTTTACAGTAAGATGCGTACTATTTTCTAAAACTCAAACTCTGCAAATGGCAACTGGGGTGTTTAGGAAGAGTAAGGGGTCCCAGCTAGTAAAAGGCAGTCCACTGACAGCTGCTTACTATATTTGTCTTGGGGACTCATTCTGCTCTAGGACACGAGCTCAGAGCTATAAGTAACTAAAAGCTAAGTAACTAACTGCTCGCTTCCATTACACTACGAAGGAATTTGACCAGCGCTGGAACAGCCTCTTAAGTTCATAGTCCATCACCTTACTTTTTTGTGTGTAATTTCAGGGTTGCAAACTATCTATAAACAGCAGAAAAAGATGTAAAATAATGAACATTATTACTATAACCATTAAACCACGCTTCTGTTATACATACTGTATTACTGCAAAATAACCTATTATGATGAACCTGTCCAGAAAATTCTACAGATTTTGTTCTTAAAAACACACATTTATATAAATTAAGTCTTAGAAGTCCACTAAAGATGTAGTTACATAGAATTATCTATTTGTTACTCTGACGCTTCTTTAGCAGTTCAGGAGTAGTGGAGTCTGTGATCAATGTGTTCGTTCACTGCTTTTAGGCAGAAGAATAAGGTTCTGTAGTAGCATCTCTGCAGAATAGTTCACCTTTTAAAGCACCACTGCAGGCATTTATTACAATTCCTGCCGGCCAGAAGATTGTGTTAATAATAACTTCTTAATTTTTTCGGACACTGCAACATAAAATTATGCATATGAATCTAGCTGTTTTCAGTCTAACTTTGAGAAATCCTATATTTATTTATTTCTGGACGTTAGTAGTGATTTCTGTTTCAGCAAATGCTGAATCAAGTGTCATCTCAAAGACTGCTTTTGTTTATGAGGTGGTACAGTTTTTGTGGAAACTTTAAAAGCCATAGAATTCCTAGCTTCAATTTGTCTTTGGTTTTTACTTTTATTTACTGGAAGTAGTTTTTTAGTGCTGCTATAGACCGTCAGTGTGTTGGATAAACAAAGGCATGATTGTGGTGCAGTGTACAAAACATAGTTTATTTATTTATTTCATTTTAGTAAGAAAGTTCTTTGCACTGTCTAAAAAAGTATGCTGGTAAAAAATTTATCCATAGTGGCGCATGGCACAATTTTTATGTTTTTGTGACTATAAGTGGAGGAGCACGGCCTTGTGGGATGTTTATTGGTATTCAGAAGACTTTTGCTTTTTGAAATAAATTTGTATTTCATTAAGAAATCTTCTGATTTTTGCACAAAGTGTCATTGAGTATGGATTTCGTGTTCAATATTATAACAGCACTGTATGTTTTAACTTTTTTTTCGGCAACATGAGGTAATTTATGGACTTGTGATGATATATTTTATACAGAAAACCCCTTCCTATTGAAATACATTAAAATTTCATTAGTGAATTGTTTAATTTTTGTACAAAAAGGCTTATAGAAATGGATTTTGCAATCATTAAAATTTAAGTAGCATGCAATGTTTAAACATTTTTATCGTCATCTACAAATTGTTTATGATCTTGAGGGGTACCATTTCATTTGCAGAACATCTGCCCAGTGAATTACGTTAATATTTAATTAAAATAAAAGTTTTTATTATGAACCACAAATGATGAAACACAGTCTTAACGTAACAAAATACTGTTTCATAACAACTTCTTGGTGTTGGGGTGTTAATATAGGTAAATTCGGATTAAACAAATCTAGCAAAATCTAGTAATAATTTTCAGGAACAGTGACATTTTGAAGGAAATTTGGTAGTTGCTGAGAGGCCTTCCACAGTACTCTAAATAATTACTCTGTCAGCAGCCATTCCATTTTTTGAACTATATTACACGCATCACTTCTGTTGTAATCTTCACGAAAAGCCTACCTACTTTCGTATTTTTCGTACTGCATTTCATAGCAAACAATAAAAGTTACTCCAAAATTTCTACCCTAGAAATTTGATGAAGAATTCGTTGATTAAAACATCTGCTACACTACTATGCTATTCAACAAAAAGCGCAAATTATGCAACTCACTATAAATTAAAACTCTTCTTTGACTTGCATACTGAAGGTATACAAAAATTTAAATGGCAGTGTTCAAAACATCTGCCCTCATAACAAAGAAAAACACAGAAGTAAAGAATCTCCCAATTGTGATCTGACACACAAACTACAATAACCACATGAAAATAAACCACCTACCTAAAACCGAGGATTTGTTGGAGGCAATACTGCGATTGGAAGATGCTAATTTTTGGGAGCGAGATTCCAGGATTGCTGCAATACCACAACTGCAATCCTCTTGTTGGGGGAGATTGGCCCGGGTTTCCCCTGTACCATCTGCAGCAGTAGAACTTAGGAACGGATCTGCAACACACGTGCATTTCTAGTATCAGTAGATGAGGGTGACAGAACTAGGTATACATCCAGATATGATCTTTGAGAAGCCTCAAGCAGTATGCAAAATATATAGTATCCAAGGTAATTACATTTCAGCAGATAATTACGTTTTTAAGGCATGTGAAAAAGCATTCTTTTTTCAAGACAACAGAAATCAAACTCAATGAGGCAAAATCACTCAAACTGTTGACGCGTGAAGTCGGGCAACTGACTACGTCACGGTCGGGCAAGGTTTTGTGTGTCGGTCAGAGACACTGGCAGTACGCTTGGCTGACTTTACTAGCTGCTAACCAGACCTCGGCCGGTGTATAGGCTGGGGCATGTGGCTTGACGGCACTGCACAAAGTCGGCTGTGGCTTGGCTGTCCTTTGTATTACTGACTGGCACACACAGCCACTGGTTTACTTGTATCGGGCGTGGCCCGGGGTAGCTCCTGACTCGGTCGCTGTTGCTGCTGAGGTCGGCCGGAACACATGCCTAGTCCTTGGGCGGAGATGGTGCTCCGGCTGGCGGTGCTGAAGGGTACCTGTGGAGGGCTGCTGGTCCTGGTGTTCCGGAACCACGGGTTCGCTAACCCCAAAGGCACATGACTTCCCTGACGGAAGTCTGTGACGACCGGATGCGGCTGGCCGGTGGTCTTGAATGGGGGATGAAATAAGGAGGGGGAGGGAGCTGAGGTCTCTCCAACTGTTGGGCAGCTTGAGCTCGTTCCCGGGGGGTTGTGCTGCAAAATGCAGTTGGGGCTGGGTTAAAGCTCCCGTTGGATTCGGAGGCAGTAGCTGCCTTCCTAGCTTGCCACTTCGCACCATTTCTATGGGTGTATGGCATAAAGATAGGTAGTAAAGTCAGCCCCACGAAGGAAGAGCAGGTGACGATGTAGGTGTATGGCCAAACCGAGGCCAAGCCAACCAAAGTCGTACCCAATTACTCCACCCGGTTACAGTTCAGCAAGATGGTTATAGCGGTGAGTTTACCCTGGATGTCCGACAACGAAGTGAGTGTGGTTCAAAGATGGGCAGACCTCCAGAACCAGTCTATCACTCCTTCCAGCAACAGTTCAGTGTGGTGGATGGAGTGAATTGGCAGGGCTGGTTGACTAGCCATCTTGTGGGTTGAGTTTAGTGGTTGTGGCTCTACCGTACCACACACCAGGTGCACAGTATGGGTGGCTGTATAATGGGTGTGTTTACGACATACGTGCGCCTATTAAAGGAGCCGCAGTTCTACTCTAAGTTCTGCAATTGGGCTTGTGAATGACGCAGTCTCTGCTTTTTCCCTGATAGGTTGACGTCCACATGGGATAAAAGTCACAGTCACCCTAGAATCAGTACTCGGGGGTTTGACAGAAAACGTGTTTATATGGTGAGGAATAGACACGGTGGCCCGTACTACCGCCTAAATAACCAGGAACTGAAATGGAAGTAGACTACGAATACAAGGTGAAGGGGACCTGGGTCTAAACTAAACAAGAGCAGATGCGGCTAGGTAACTATAGTACCAACTGACCCGGAACGAACTCGATGCTGCTGTCCAGAAGAGACTCTGGTGTTACTAACAGAAGGGCAGTGCATGTTGAAGGGGGTTCAAGACTTCTTCAGGGGTTGCTGTTTACCGTCTTGAAGAGCTTCTTGTAGGTCGCGAAGACGTTGGAGTTGGCAGAGAGCTCCAGCACACGAGATGGTGGAGCGAGCTGCTGAGAATGAACTGCCATTCTGCGGCGGTGNAGCTCCTCCTCCTGTTGGTAGAGCTGCACTCTTACGTGCCATTTCTTGGTCTGTGGCAAAAGCAGGCGTCTGTCATGCAGGGTTGCATCGGCTGTGCGAGCTTAGGCGCTTAGCTAGGCTACTTGACTGGCTTCTATCACACGTGAGGGGTTGGCGTGGCGTCTGACAAAGCTGAAACGAACTTGGCTGACGTTTCTGTGGGTGCCCCTGCATCTCGGGGTGTGCTGGTAGGAAGTCGTTTCTGGGTTCAAACCTCGCCTGGGGTGACGTGATGACACGTGAAGATGAGGCGAAATTGTGTTTAAATAATTGTCGGTGTGCGTCATGGGTCATTGTGACAAATATATTTTATTAATTTAATACATTTTACTTTAGAATGGAGATAAACTTAAAAGGGAAACCTAATATAATTTATAAATCCTGTTATAAGCTATAAATGGAACACATTATCCTAGTAGTTTCAAAATAAAATAGTGCACCTTTTTTTAGAGTATAATGTCTGCCGCTGTGTAACAATGCTTCCACCTTTTTCCATCATAGCTTACAGCAAAAAAATTTGGTACCGGTTTCTACTTGTAAAAACAATCCCTTCCTGGTTAAGTGTTTTTACACTTCCTTTTCCCTACTGCCGATCGATCAACACATTGCTCCGACAAGGATGGTGATTTCAGCTATGTGACGTGTGACATTGCTACGAACAGAGCAGGTAACTGTTAAAGGGTTGAACTGGGAGCGTGGCTTCCAGGCTGGTCCATTAGCATGTGGTCATGTGAGCAAACAAATTGTTCATGTTTGTGGTCTTTTACTTTTAAATATTTAATGCACGTTGCACCAGTGACATTTTATCCCTGCTGCTAACATCCCCTCGTTTTCAAGCAATTTTCTCCCATAAACGTCAGTGCAGTTGCCACAGGAAGGATAGTCAAAGGAGTGTTACCCCCCACCGAGCACTGCTACTACCCACACTAGTCTACTTCCCTGAGCNCACAGGAAGGATAGTCAAAGGAGTGTTACCCCCCACCGAGCACTGCTACTACCCACACTAGTCTACTTCCCTGAGCATATGTACGGCTGGCTGAACCAACCATGCACCGCCACCACCTTTCTTAAGCCGCCTGGATTACTCATCATGAGATTTGCAGACACATATCCCATCCCGTCTTCCCTCCCCATTTCTCCCCAAGCCACCATCAATTTCCTGTTTTCCTGGCCCATATCCACTCTAGCAATGACTTCAGGAGTTAAGATTTTTCCANCCAAGCCACCATCAATTTCCTGTTTTCCTGGCCCATATCCACTCTAGCAATGACTTCAGGAGTTAAGATTTTTCCACAAAAAGGCAAATGTCCTGTCTTCATCTCTCTCCACTTTCTCCTTTCATGCTCCGCAAATATTTAAGTAATTTTACTTGATTTGTGTTAAAGTGGGTCCAATGAGTTTACCACAATCCAATAAGTCCACCATGACGTGGAATCCTACGAGTGATCCAGCCTTAAGTCTGTGATCCTCACTGCTTGAGATGTTCCCCTTTCGGCCAGTTTTCAATACTGTCCTTCATAACATCTCCCGGATCCTTCGGTTTCAAGTAAAATCATGCTTCAGCATTTCAAAAGAAAAACTTTAATTTAATTTAATTAAAAACCATAGAGTTAAATAATTTTAAGGACTTCAAAATAAGTTGTTACCTCCTTTGTCTGATGTGATCAAACAACATTTCTATGGAATGAAAATTTAATTGGTGAATTAATTTCATCCGTAAGAGGAGCGGGCCCCTTTCTAAATATTTTTATGTAGGCCTATAAATTCTGTAATTTCCAGGAACATGCTATAACTGTAACTTTTCAACAAGGAGCCAATTATGTCATTTATTTTATAACTTAATTTTGAACCAATTGCGGTTATGTTAATTTATATTAAATATAGCCGATATTACACTATCGGAACCCACCCGAAATAATTTTATTTTTAGCGGATACTGAGACCAAATATTTTAATTTATGCGTGACCATTAAACCAGAGGATGAAATGTTGGAGTAAGACCGACTAACTGCTGCCGTTTTGAGTCAGCAGTTGCCGTTCTTATTCCAAGTTCTAAACTGACGGATTGACTCCAGGAAGGGAAAGGGAGGAAGGGAGATGCTACACTGCTGTGAAATAATCATCTATGGGCAGAGGAAAGTGCCAGGAAGAGAGAGAGATGCCGCTTCCATGCCACTGTGGTCGGCTGTGACTGGCTCTGTAAGAGATAATCATCTACAGCTTTTATTGCAGGTCGCTGAATTACCAGCTTCTCAGGCATCGTACTTCAGCTCCACCTTGTCATTTCAGTATTTAAAATATTTTAAAAGTAATGTGCGTCACATTCATAACCCGGGAACTGGCCGTGCTTCAATTTTACTCTCAGTAAAATAAGGGAGTACTGAATTTACAAACTATACATATTATTAATTTTTAATTTTCTGAATATGAACGAAGTTAAATTATGCTGAGAAATGTGATAACACAACTTTCTAGATTTAATATTTTTTATTTGATAAGTATAAAACATAATTTGCTGAACAACTTCCTAAAATACTTTTGGTGCTAGTAGAAGTTTTTCAGTCCATTACTCATATGTCCATTGTATCTGTATAGTATATCGGTTGTATCAGCCAGGAAGTATCAGTTCTTATCGGTATCTGTAAAAATCAGTATCGGCTCACCACTAATAACTTAAAGCCATTTCCAAGTCAACTGTTATATAAATTATTATTTTTTGGCTCTGAAAACTTGTTTTGAGGCATATAAATGTAAATTATAGCGAGTTCAACAAAATACAATGAGTTGTTTTTCTGAAATGAGAGCTTGGTTAATTATGTGTATTTGTTTACCTGATGACCCACTAGCTTTCAAGCATAACTTAAGGTCATACTAATAGGTTAAATTTAGAGGCGTTGTTTTCTTTTGCGAGTTCCCCCTTTTTGAGAATCTCTACATGCCTAGTGCAATTTCAATGCTTTGAAAGAGCTCAGATCGACAATGATGATAAAAAAATAAAAACCAGGTGAGATCACAACTGGTGGTATTTGTGTAGTTTTTACCAAGTCTTTCTGATGCATAAATTATTAACAGATTTTGGTTGCATTATGTTGATGCCTACCTAGATATAGCTTGTAGGGGCGTCAAGCCGTTTCACATTTGCCGTTGACTACCAATGACATGTCTAAACTCTACAATTGGCACTGCTAATTATTCGGTACCTCTGGTCCTATACAGGGATTTCAAGGTACGGACATTTCAATAGGTGGGGAGAACAGTCCTCAGGGAATGGCTGGCTCTACAGGTCTCAAGTTCCAGGGTTCCCTACTACTGGCATGATCTCTTTTGGTTGTATATACAAATTGCTCGCCCTGGGATTGTGGTTCGAAGTGTCCCACAGGCTGCTGACACCAGAGGTCTTTATGGGTGGTTGGAACATCCTGGCTGATATTGAGGGGATTCGTAGACTAGTTACTGCCATGTGAGATGAGCAAGTCCCCTCTGCTTGCTCTGTATCACCAGAGCTGAAGGTCCCTATGGTGTTCACTCTCAGATTTCTCATTCTGTAGCTACTTTAGCCTTCCTTTCTCCTCCTCACTTGGAGAAAGGCATCGACAAAGAGAATAGTTAGGAGTATTATAGGGCTCTCCCAGCAGCAATGCAGAAGTGTGGAAATGTTTCCCTCCCATGGAAAATCAGGTTCAGGTGGACATCTGCATCCGGTGGTGAATCACGGTGGTGTGCTGAATTGGGGGTGGTGACAGTATATTGGAATTACCTGTGTGTGACCTAATGCCAGCTTCTGGGTACCGTACTTGACAGTCTTGTCCGAAGGAAGCAAGTCCAATCAAGACAGACTGAAGCCACAGCACCGGGCATCATGTTGTGCGACAGGGACCCCCCCCCCCCTTTG